>VDFB02075321.1:326714918-326741083 GCA_007258455.2 Sequoia sempervirens | reverse complement strand
TCGAATCGATAAGGAATTAGGTTCAATTCTTGGTTTATCTATGCCAAATTTATCCAAAAGGGTTACACTACACACATTAAGAGCTAAGCCATTGTCAACAAGGGTTTTCTTTATCCCCATAATATTGAAGATAGTTATTATCATGAAAGCTTCATTTTTTTTTTGCACTTCCAAAGGAGGTAGCTCACTTTGGTGGAAAACAATTTCCACATTCATTCCTTGAATCAAGGCTACTATGTCATTCGATTGCACATTAGGAGGAACTTGTTGTAAATCATTTTGAGGCATGTTATGATAACTAGGTGAGGCTTGGATAAGATCCCATAAGAATATCTTAGCAGGAGTATTCTTAATTTTTCCAACAAGATCATACTCCTTTCCATTATGTAAAGGAAAAAGAGGGGCACTAGGCAAGATAGGTTAAGGAAATGGGAGGGATGTTGGAGTTTGTCTTGGTTGTGGATTGTTTCTAGTACATTATATGTATGAGCAATGGTGTTGTAACTCGATTGTTGTGAAACATTTTCATCATCAAGATACCTTTTAGGTGGTTCTAAGGTAAGCACAGGTTTATTTCAAACTTGTGGTTGTTGTGAGGGTGGATAAAGGATAAGAATTGGCTTAGTGCATCGCTTCAAGGGATATCTAATGTGTATAACTTCAAAGGACTCATCCTTATTGTGATGATATTTTAGCAAAGGAGAGTCTAAGGTTACCTCATCATTTTCATCAACTAAAGCCACATTACTATCAAGTTTGAAAGGCATGCATCAATTCTTTCATTCTCTTGCACCATGATATCTTCCCTATTAGGAGAGTTTTTAGGAGAGATACAAACTAGATGTTCATGGTATTCAAAGGTTGGTTCTTCTAAAGTTACTTCATCACAAGTAGGGGAGTTTTCAATGGTTGGATTTTCTTACTTATCAATGATGGCATTCTCTTGTTCAATAATGTTCTCCCTAGGGAAAAAGGGACAAATAGGACTCTCATAATTCTCATTGATTTGATCTTCTAATATCAAAATATCTTTCTCACAAATAGGAGAGATATTAGTAGAAGGCAAAATTTGATTGTTATGATTGTCCATGATTTCATCAATTTTCACTAAAGCATTCTCACAAGTAGGGGAGGTGTTAGAAGATGAATGGAGACTAGGTAAATTAGTGTCATTGATCTCATTTTTTGTATCATAATACCTTCCCAAAGGAGAGGAGGAGAGGGATAGATAAAACTTTCATGATTCTCAATGATTGTATCTTCTTTCACCAAGATACCTTCATCACTAATAGGAGAGGTATCAAGAGAAGAACAACTATCATTATCATGATCTTATCTAAGCTTACATCCACTTTCACCAAAACATTCTCACAAATAAGAGAGATATTAGGGGATGATGGGATGATGAGCCATGTGGTAGCATGGAATATGTCAACAAGCTCAATTTCTTTCACTAAGATATTTGCATGACTAACATGCTTGCTAATACATTTTTTCTTTGCAAATTTGGAAAAGAAAGATACTAACATTTGTGAAAAGTAATCTATCTAATTTATGCAATGCTTGGAGATGCAACCAATTATATTATAGATCAAATGATTTTTACTACTGAAATAAGCTTTGCAATGAACACAAGATAAATGATATGCTTTAATTCCAATTCTTATGTTTACAAATGCACTTGAAATGAAACCAATTATGTAAAGATTATAAATCATAGTAATTCTGCAAACTGAAATAGTAATGTAAAGACAACAACCAAAAGCACAGATGAGAAGATTTTAATGTCATAAAATGTAGATTCAAACCTAATTGACTAATATGCCCAATTGGGTGTATGGGTCCCACTTAGGGTTTTTGACAGGTTCAGATAGTGAAAAATATAGAGCACAGAATACCCAAAAATACTTGTACAGGGACTAAATCACCCAAGTGGGTGAATGAGTCCCAAATTAGGGTTTTCAAGCCTGAATCAACAAATTTTGAGTTGATTTCTATGTTTCTATATTGTCTATTCAATTCACTGTTTACAATTAGAGATTTCTATGCAATTAGATTTATATATAAATATGAAATAGTGAACAAAATGAACTAATATGAGATGCATTTTGAATCTGTATCTAATTCTAAATGAATGAAGAATTGCTCTAAATGTAATTATGATGTAATACCCATGCAATTTTTTTTATTTTCAATGAAATTGAATGATGCAAACGTGCAAAAATGCAGCCTATATGTACTTTTCACTAATGCAAACTTTAGGAGACCTAAATGTAATTTAACTAATGCAAATATAATGTAAATCTAATGCAAAGCTAATGTAACCTAGATCTAGTCCTAGAATTGTCTCCAAATCAAAAATTCAAGGGTCTAAAGGTTAGGTTCACCAAAATGAATGCACAGGAAATGGGGTGTTCCACCATTTGGGAGATGGAACTTGGACCTATTTTGCACTTTAGTTCATTACAAAACCTAGATCCCTCAACCAAGTGACTCAATTGAGGGATGGCTAGGGGATTCCTATTGTGATTGGATAGGGGTTCACCATTAAATGAAGATTCAAAGGAGAAATGCAAACACTTATGCACAAACCCTAGAAACTTGAAATCATGAAATCAGATTGATAAACTGGAATTAAACAACAAAGTACTTGGAAAAATGATGGACCCAAAGTAAGGTTTTCAACTCTAAAAATCTTCCTTTTAAAGCATACTGGGATTGATACACCAAATTGGGTGATTTAGTCTTGCTACAGGGTTTATGGGTAGAATCAGGAACCTTCTAATGACTAAGCAAGATCTGTAGAAAGGTGGAAAAAGGGGTGTACTGGGATTAATATGCCCAGTTGGGCATATGAGTCCCACTCTTTCTTTTTTTTTAAATAGGATTTAAAATTGTTCTTCTATCTTTGCACTTCCTTCCTAAGTCTTTCAAACTTTTCTTCTAGATCTAAACTTATGAAAAATCTGCAAAAAAAAATATTGGGTTGATTGCTTATGGAGGGTTTGCCTTGGTCAAACCCCTAGTTTGGTAATTAAACCTTGATAGAAAGTATAGATCTAAAATGGAAATGTGTGTGAAATCCCTAATCTTAAGTGTGTCTAAGATTATGAGAGCTAAAATGCAATAAACCATACTCTAACGTGCTAGAATAAGATGCATAAATGAAACATGAAAATGATGATGACTCACTTTGGGAGATCTCCAATCACCCTAAAAAACCATAAGAATGCACATGTACCTTCCTTTAGGTAGAAAGTAGAATGATAATTTGGAAGATGGAATCACTTAGGAAATAATTCCATTGGGCTTGGTTCAATGGCTAGTTGTATCTCCCAACCTAGAATCCATCATGATCCTCCATAGGAAACCATCATCAATCTTTCGAAATGCTTGATCTTGAAATGAAAGTGATCTTGAAGACCTACAAAAACACTAAAATGTTACTCCAAGACATCAACTTTTCTTGTTCCTTGCTCTTGAATGTAAATTATTTTTATCTCTTTCTTACTTGCTTGCTTGTCTTGCTCTATCTAGTTTCTAATGTCCAAAAATGAGTGAGACTTAGATTTATAGGAATCCTATCTAATTTACCATTTATTAGATCCCAAATTCTAAAATTTACAAAATTTGAATTAAAAACCTTAATTTCCCACTCAAACCCCTAAAAAGACCCCAAATGGGACTCATATGCCCAAGGTGGCATATGGGTCCCACCCTATATTTTCAAGGTGAGAATGTTGGGGGTTGAAATATTGAATGTATTTATTGAATTTGTCAGGATTTCAGTTGAAATATGCCCTGGGATATGTAATAAAGGGTCTTAGTGTAATATTAATGATGATTTAAAGGGCATGAATGCAAGGGTACTAAAATAGGTCCAAGTAGAGTGTGAAATTGTACTATCTCGAAGAAGGGAGTACAATTTTTGACACTACACAACTATCGAATGATGATGGCTATAGTGTTGAAATGAAGAACCTCTTTTGAAGAAGATGATGATCCAGATCAAGAAGAAATTTTTTCACATGAGTTCCCCCAATGACACTACATGAATCAGATGGAAAATAAATGCAAACATCTAGAACTTGAAGATACAAATGCCACAAGTACCAATAATATGAAGAACACTAATCAATTGAAATAGGTCATCTCCAAAAATAGGAATCCAATAATTTCCATATGGTAAATGATCCAACTGCAATTTCCTAGTACATAGGAACAAGAACTAGATACATATATCACTCCAAAATTGAAACAAAAGAACCATTACCACCAATAGTAGAACCTCCCCAATAATGTGGAAAGGGAGAGCCAAGACAAGTTTGTTGAAACTCTATGTCACCAAGAAGCACATGTAGGAGAAATAAGAATATTCGTATGTGCAAATGAAAGTACCTGCAAATAAAAGGGTGTGCAAACTAGGGCACACTCACATGAGGCATGAATCTCAAGGATTTAATATTTTCATGGAAGGAATACTCACTTGAAAAATGTGTGATAGAAAAACAAAGGCACTCATAAGCCAACCAAGACACTTTAAGGCATATTGTGAGTTCAATAGGCACAACAAGATGTGCAAAATTCTTCAAAAAAAAGATACACCAAAATGACACTTTGTCTCAGTGCATCTCATAAAGATAAAATTCTTAAAAAATATTATCAATATTCTCAAATAGGTCAAAGTTTTGGATTACATATAGAACAGCCAAAAATAAGTCACCCCATGCAAATAAAAAGTTTCGAAGAGTTAAAACATCCAGCTTATTCACCAAAATGTGAAAACACAAAAAAATGGATAAAATGTACTTGGAGAAAAATCTAGAAAAAGTGCATGGATGTCTATGAATATTTTTGAAAGACCTTTCCAACACACTAGAATCACAAAAAGTCAAGAAAGTGATCAAAATTTGTGAGCTCCGGAATGAAAACAACACAAATTTGATAGGTGATCAAATGTACCAACAACAAAATATGAGAAAAAAACTAGCACCATTGGATATTTCTCGAAAGCAAATTTCTTAAGATATCGTATTTTCCCAATTTTGATAACTTGGCAAAAATTTATCACGATTTTTCCAATTCTAGTTAAGTTGCCAAAAAAGAAGAAAAAATAGCCCCTAGAGGCTAGGTGTTGGTCACCCACACGACCAGGGGCTAGTGGACCCTGTTGCTAGCAATAATAGGTGTTGATCACAGCAATTCCCAAAGATTTTTAGGTAGCTTATAATCTATTTCCACTACAATAAGAATTCTAGAAGAACTAGAAAAAGTTGATTTAGAACAAGGGGAACTAACAAGCAATCAACCAAAAAACCCCAAACTCCACAAGAAAAGGAAGGATAAACCCCAAATCTAGGATAAGAAGACATAAAACATGATGAAGATTCAATGGGTATTTTTCATGAGATCTAGAAGGAATTAGAACAAATGCAATAAAAGAAGCAAGTAAAGATGATTTTGACACTAGTGTTTTATTCCGTTTTGAAGAAATTCTCTTAGAAATCCTTGAGGAAATTTGTAAAAAGGACAAAGATCATATTCTATAATAATTCAACCTAGTTAATAAAGAAGCCAAAGAGTATGTTAGACAATAATTAATAAAATACTATTCAAAGATTCTTGTCTCATCACCTCAAAATGAGGTACCCATTGAAAAACTCTAAGGGAAACTAATAAGGAAATTAATACAAATGTTCACTTTGAACAATCTACAAACCAACCAAAGGAAAATATATTTTTCAAATAAAGTAAATAGATAGAACCAAGGAGATAAGCCCAAAAAAGTTTCAAAGATTATGTAATTTCCTAAAAATAAACAAGAATTAGAAGTAGACTATAACTCAGTACCCCTACATGGTTGACCAATAAAATCTAGAGGTCAAGATAAATTGAAGTTACTAATTTGGACCTAAAGACCTTATTGCAAGAAATTGATAATCCCATACCTAAGAAGAGGGTGATATTTTATCATCCATCTCTAGGGATGCATTAGGGGCTAATATTGCACAATTTATAACTCTTAGAATAACCAAGGCTTAGCAAGAGATTACTCCAACTAATTAGAGAAAATTATAACTTGAGATAAACAACCAAGGAGTAGGAGATAATAGATTTGAAAGCTAGTGTGGACATAACTACTTCCAAGATGGAGAAATATAAGAAGAAGAAATAGGAGTTGAAAGGGAAAGTAGTTGAGCTTCAAGGCTATGTCAAGCAGTTAGTGGACTCAATTAAACCAGTAGAGAAATTTCTCACTAATCTTATCCTCTTATCTCAAGATGAAATATCTTCCTTGGATAAAATAAAACATATGAATAATGTAACAAAAATTTGGTTGAAGAAGATGATAGAAAAATGAGAGGAAACAACCAAATTTGCTACCAAAGTATGGGATAGAGTATTGCAATGGGAGAATAGAGTCATCAAATTGAAGAACAATTATGTAGATAGGTCAGAACAAAATAAAATAGAGCTAACCGAGTTGTTGGCTATTGAAAAGTTAGATGCTAAATTTTTGGTTAAAGAAAATATTTTGACAAATGACACCATACCTAGATGAGGACATGTGAGTTGAGTAGTTAAAGTTAGAGAGGAAAATGATCCAAGAATGTTACGATAAAATAGAAGACCTCAAGAAAACATTGTTGGACCTAAAGTATGAATACTTCAAGATTACTGAGAAGCTATCCAATTTTTTTTGTGATATGATTAATGCAAAAGATGATGAAGCCAAAAAGGTATTTCTTATGCCTTACTTGCTGAAACTTTCAATTACATGAAGAGATGCTAGATAAAGAAATGGATCATATGGGATCAAAATAAGGAAGGCTCAATTAAAAAAGGTATTATATACTTTATAGACTGTCGTTAGGTCCTATCTCTTTAGTTAATAAATGCATTAATATATCGACCGGGTAGTGTTCGGAGGCTATATGCAATAGAAGACATCTTGACTATCTCTCTCAAATTTTCCATATGTGTGGGACAGCTGAAATGAAATTTTAAACTAAGAGGTCACTAAACTAGAAAGCAGGAAATCATTTGCCTAGAAAGCTTGAAATAACTAAGCTAGAAAGTAGGAAATTATGAACCTAAAAAGCATAACAATTAAACTAGAAAGCATGGAAATAATTAAACTAAGAAGTGTGTAAATTGTTGAAGGAGAAAAGATTGAAAAGAAACTATGAAACATCTAACTAATGACATCTATAACAAACTTAACAACTAGCATAAAAAAACTTAACCATTTGAACTAATAAATGAAGGTGCTTTGGAACTTTAGGTGATAGAACTTTAAATAGTACAAACTCAACTACAACCTGCAGGATTAATCTTAATAGAATTCAACACATGAAAATAAATGACAGAGTTAAAAATAAAAATACTTGTATGCAAGATTTTTTGGATAAGCTGATGTGTGATTTTTATATCATCAGCGTTGGATCATACTCCATGATCCATCATCAGGAATGGTCTTGATAGAGTGAGAATGAGAGAGAGCAAGAAGACTTGGATATAAAGGAGAGGGAAGAGAGGTTTGGGAAGGTTGAGAGGCACGCTCCCCACAAAAACATAACATAAATATAAATATATAGATGAAATGACAACACCTAAGTATAAATCTGAATTATATATGCAAAGGATAAGAAAGATAAGGCAGAAACAAAGCACATACAAATGTAAGAAATTAAAGGACAAACGAAAATAAACAAATAAATAAGAAATAAAATAATTGAAAAATAAATAAACAAGGAACCATTATAATAATGGATGAAAGGAAACAATTAACCACTAGGGACAATAGTAAATTGTCAAGGAGAAATAAAAGAGAAAAGACTAAATAAGAATAGCTTAAAAAATAACAAAGAGTAAAGAAATTAGGTAGAAAACAAAAGAAATCAAATGATGAACAAAGAATGAAACAAAAAACAAACACATGAGAAGGGACTAAATGGAATAACTTAAAAACTATATAAAAAGTTTTTGAGTTAACAAGAGCAATCACATGATGAAAATAAATTAACAAAAGTAATCTAGATTGTTAAAATAGATTAACAAATGTTTGTTAAATTAAAATAACAAAAGTAATCTTGTTAATGATGGAGAATAAATTGACAAAAGCAATCAAAAGATGAAAAATAAATTAACAAAAACAATCAAATGATGCAAAATAAATTACCAAGAGAAAAAAACGAAATAAAGTGAAAGAAAAAAGGAAATTGATAATAGAGTAGATGAGAAGTAGATAAACCGATAATAACTAATAATTAAAGAGCAAAAACAACCACACATACCCAAATAAATAAAGGTATATATATAAAAACACCAAAACATAAATATGTCAATAAAACGGAGAGAAAATGAAAGATAAGAAAACAAGACCAAAAAAGGAACCAACAAGATGAAAGTAAAAAGAATTGATAAAAAATAGAAGAGAAATAAATAGAATTAAATAATAACTAATAATTATGAAGCAATTAAAGAGCAAATAATTAGCAATTAAAGAGCAAGGAAATGATAAATTAGAATAGATAAGAAGTAAGAAGAAAAAAAGAAAAAAGATGATAAATAATAATTAAAGATGAAAAGTAAATAGAAATAGATAATAAATAAATAATAGAATAGGTGAGAAGTGAAAAGAAATAGATAATAAATAATGATTAAGGATGAAAAGTAAATACAATTGGATAATAAATAAATAAATAATAGAATAGATGAGAAGTAAATAGAAACGGATAGTAAATAATAAATAAAGATGAAGCAATCAAGAGATGAAAATTAAACTAACAAAACCAATCAAATGATGAAAAATAAAATCCCAAGAGAAAACAAAACAACAGTGAAAATAAAAAGGAAATTGATGATATAGAGTAGAAGAGAAGTAAATAAAAGGATAATAGAAGAAAAGTAAATAGAATAAAATAGAATAAAAGAAGCACCAAAAGTAAATAAAAGTGAATAAAAGTAATAGAAGATGAAAAGTAAGTGAAAGTAAATAATAGAAGCAACAAAAGTAGATAAAAGGAAAATAGATGAAAAATAAATAGGATGGAATAGAATAATAGAAGCAACAAAAATGAAAGTGAAAAAGGGAATGAAAAAATAGAATAGAAGAGAAATACAAGGAGAAGATAATAAATAATAATTAAAGATGAAAAGTAAAAAAAGATAATACATAAATAATAGAAAAGAAGAGAAGTAGAAAAGAAATAGATAATAAATAATAAATAAAGAGGATAAATAAATAGAAATAGATAATAAATAAATAATAGAATAGATGAGAAGGAAATGGGAAAGGATAATAAATAAAATGAAGCAATCAAAAGATGAAAAATAAATTAACATATCAATAAAAGAAACCACCAAAACATAAATATATGAAAAAATATATAAAAGAAACCACCAAGACATAGAAATGCATGCATAACGGAGAGAAATTAACCGACCAGAAAAGAGAACAAAGGGGAAGCAATAAAAAGATGAATGCATAACGTAGCGAAATTAAAAGACAAGAAAAGAATACAAAAGGAACCAACAAAGAGGAAAAACAGGGGAGGGGAGAGGAAAGAAGGAAAGACAAGCAAGGAGAGGAGGGGACGGTGGGGTGGGAGAGGAGAGGAGAGACGGGGTGAGGAACGAAAGCGAAAGCGGGGATCAAGAAAGATTTGGGGGGATGACATTGATGCTATTTAATAAGGGTTTCCAGGAGAAACTTAGAGCCCAACCTCCATCCCGGTTGAGGTTGGAAGGGTGGTTGTGGATTTCAATGGCCTCTTTAAGTTTTCTCTTAAAGAAGTTATCTTCTGTGAATAGGATTTTGGTGTTTTCTAAAGCAATGTGATGCTTCGTCTTGGCAGAGTGTTCAGCTAGAGCAGATTTAGAGATTCGGTCATGCCTTAGGTCGGCGCAATGTTCTTTGATTCTTGTGTTGAAGGAACGACCTGTTTCCCCGATGTAGGGGATGCCACATGAACACATCACTTTGTAGACACCAGATTTGAGGAAATGGTCTAGGGGGTCTTTGGAGGAAGGGATGTGATTTCTTATAGTGCAAAAAGGTTTGAAAGTGCAATTGATGCCCTTTTTGAGAAGGATTTTGGCAATTTTGTTGGAGATACCCTCAACATAGGGGAGGGTTGCTAGAGGAAAGGAAGGAGGGGGAGAGGGAGTGGGCTTGAGGGTGAGCCTAGCCTTGGCTTGGTTGATTGCCCTGTTGATCTGCTTCTTTTTGTATCCATTCAAGGAGAAGACATGGGTAAGGTGGGCCAATTCTTGGTCAAGGTGCTCTTCTGATGAAAGCAGGTGGCCAACTCTCGAGTGCTCCTACGCTTATCTCAAATCACATACACTTTGTAACTCTCAGATTACTCCATCCAAAATGATTACATACACAATATTCAATAACTCAAGAGGTGATGGGAAAAAATCATTTTATTCATATTAAAAGTATAACTCTAAAAACACAGTGACAACATAACAATATCTCTTTGTATATCATTGTTTCTAATAGTTACATATTTATACAAAGACATCTAACAAAATCCTATATTTCAGTTGGTAAAGAATGTGACTGACAAGGTCTTCAATTTACTTTTAACAAACTAAAGGACTTAAAGTCCATAACATAAAATATTAAAGGGCTTGAGACGAGCCATAAAGTCTTCAAACTGAAAATAATAGAAAACTACAAAAACTCGATCTATCTAATCTACAGTCGCTTGAGTGGCCAACTCTTGAGTGCTCCTATGCTTATCTCAAATCACATACACATTGTAACTCTCAGATTACTCCATCCAAAATGATTCCATACACAATATTCAATAACTCAAGAGGTGATGGGAAAAAATCATTTTATTCATATTAAAAGTATAACTCTAAAAACACAGTGACAACATAACAATATCTCTTTGTATATCATTGTTTCTAATAGTTACATATTTATACAAAGACATCTAACAAAATCCTATATTTTAGTTGGTAAAGAATGTGACTGACAAGGTCTTCAATTTACTTTTAACAAACTAAAGGACTTAAAGTCCATAACATAAAATATTAAAGGGCTTGAGACGAGCCATAAAGTCTTCAAACTGAAAATAATAGAAAACTACAAAAACTCGATCTATCATGCATTCCCCTAAAGTTACAACACCCATTCTTCTATCACTTGTCTTCAATTGTGTTGAGGTTTGCATTGAATCCATTTTACTAGCATGATAACCGATTATGCTAACTAACATGTACAATACTTAGAAACTAAACCATTAAGTTAGCGTGGGTTAGCTTATTTCAATTAATTTCAAGAAATAAAGATTGTACACTTTTTCACAAAAAGAAAGCAATTATTTATCCTAAAGACAATTATTTGGCAAGGCAAAGATGGATGGAAGATGTGAGGTAAATTATTTAGTTCATTATATTGATGAGGTTATTTTTACCTCATCATTCCTCCCCTTCCTAAGCTCGAGCAGGTACTGCTCTTTACTGTGCTCCTTGTCCTTCATTTCCCCTATTTCCATTCAACTCCTCATATTTTGCACTGAGATCATAAAAATCATCTACCTATGTATCCAGATCCTCAGGTTCCTTTAGAAATCCCTGATGAAGAGTAACTGTTGCTACCCATCTCTCAAAATTATCAGTACTTCGATCTATGTTGATATATACTATAGGGGGTGGTCAAAGAAGTAGAAGAGGTCTATACCTCATGCAAATCTAGTCAATCTTTAACTACTAAAGGATCTCAGTCAAGGCTACTACTCTTCTATAGGACCATCTAATGTTAAGAGGTGAAATTACCTCTCTTTTCTTAAGATGCATAGGAAGAGTATATCTCTCTTCACATGCATGCCAAGCTCTCCCTATTAGCTTTGGTCCTTGATCTTGAAAATGATTATGGCACAACCGTAGGTTATTATTGAATTTAATTTGTACATTCTCTTTAATTTTAATGCTCAGGAATTGTTCTTTGAAAGAGAAAGGATTCCTATGGGGATATCTCATTTGTAATCCAGTAGTGTTCTCTGCATGTGAATACTCCCTTGACCGATCCTGCCATTGGATTTGATTATGCATGGTGGATAGAAATGATCTCAATTGAACTTCACCCACAAAGAAATTAATATAAAAATCTATATACCTTTCTAAGAGAAAATTATGGACAAAGAATTCACATAATAAATCTTGCTAATCAGGAGTTGAATCTACAAATATTTTAACAAATTATTTATCATCAGGATCATGCAACTGGTTATTGTAAATTCTAAGTAACTTCCATCTCAGGAGTTGTTCATTGAGGAACATTGAATATAACCTAGATGGTCTTCTATAAGCCAGTAATAAACCACCTATTTGACAAGCATCCTATTTACCTCTATACACTTTGTCATATGATTCTTTTAACAACACCAACTCCTTTTTCAGCCTAGAATTTTCAAATTTTACATCCCTCAGGAAGTAGCATCTTTCCATCCATTTCATTAATAATGGAGGGATACGTACCTAGAACCATTCTAATATAGTTGGTTCATTTTTTGTTCCCTTAGATTCCATTATTGGCTTGGTATCACTTTCCTGCAAGTCATGTTCTAATTCCACAATCTTGCTCACAAAAGCATTAAGTTTAATTCTCTATTTATTCCTTTCTTCTTCAAAAGCATTAAACATTTGCATAAAATTACTTTTTAAATCTTTGATTTGTTTATCTTTTTTCAGATAAATCAACCATATGCTTCTTGTTTTCTTGATTCCATTGTTGTATTTGATATTGTAGTTGCTCAATAACCTTATCTTTATGTTCCATCTATATTTTTAACTCTATAATTTCTTCATCCCTTTTACCTATGATTGTAGCATGTGCCTATGTTTCTTCTTGCTGCAAGGCGATATGTTCTTCATTTCCTTGTAACTGGCATTTCAACTCAACAATTTATGTTTTCAAATTTTCTAATTCTACTCCTCTTTGATCAAATTCTTCATTTCTTATATTAACATAAAAATATGGATTGAGTATTTCCATACCAGTATGAAGTACATTTTCCTTAGTACTAGGTACATTTCCTATTTCAAATGAACTTTTCTCAACAATTCTATCAGTGAATGGGGACAATCATCCTACAAGATCATCTTCAATATCTACAAAATGTGGTGATTGTACCCTTCCTTCATCTTGCTCTATAGAATATGATATTCTCTCCTCTTCAAACCTAGGAGACTGATCAGCTTGTTTCTTTATTTCTCTTATTTCCTCATCACCAGGTTGATTTTTAGTTTCCAATGTTTTTGCTCAAGTCCTAGGATTTTTCTTTTTAGAGGTACTTCTTGTATCATAGGCCATAGTTCCACTAAACTCAACAGTTAACCTCTTGATTCTTAGTAGAGGGGGATTTGTTTGGAAAGTAACTTTAGTTTTCCTCTTCCTCTTTTGAGAAGGCTCTTCTTCCTCTCCATAATGCACAATTTATGTATCCTTTTATTTTCCTAGGATTTCCAACACATCAGGAAAAGTTTTTAGTGCTTCACCGCTAGGAGCTATTGAGGTCTGTTGGGATTCAGGAGCACCTAAATTTTCAAATGAGGTTTCTTTAAAGATTGTTCTACTTGTTTGGATGACTCCCCCTCCTCAAGAGATCTTTCAGACTCTATACTTTCAAATTTTTGTAGGAATTTCTGCCATTTCTTTTTTGGATTTTTTCGGAAATGGTACTTGCAATTTGAGTGGTCCTGGCCCAATTTTATATTTTTCTATCATGGTGGTAACTGAATCACATAAAAATGCTAGAAAATTAACCCTAAGAGAAGGGTCTTCAGCGCCATTGCGCAAATGGATAAGCAGACAAAAAGGGGGCCCTACTATCTTTGCCACTTGTCCTTCATAGGTAAAGTATCTAATTATCCAAGCTATGATAGTTCTCCAGGGTTTCAAAATAGACATTTTGTGAAGACCTTTGTTCTACCCCTAGTACTTATATTTATTACATCATCTTCTAATAAGTAATATTTGTAGTTTCAATCAAATTAATGCCTCTATTCTCAAGACTAGAGAGATGAGAAATAACTTTTGGACTTACCTAGAAATGTTTTCCATGCACCACCATTTGTCTATCTGCAAAATTTCTATGAATTCTTTTACTTGCTACTCAAGTATGTCCCTCAAACTTTTTCATAAATTCAAGCCACCCAACTTTTTGAAATAGGCCTGCAATGTTACTCAATGCTAACAGTTTATCCGCTAAGGTTGGTTCAGAATTTTTCTTAGCTCCTCCCATTCTATCTTCCCTTGCTACTCTACTAAATTCTATAGATATGTTGTAAGGCTCAACTTGTTTGAACAGATGAATTACAAATGAAAAGGGATGTAATATCGATATAACCGATGGAAGAGAAATTAATTGTCTTACTTGAGCTTTACTATATAATTTTGCATGGGAAAATGTGCAACTATTGTCATACTTCAAGCAATCGCGCAATGGCATAATTTTTAAAATTGAGAGAGAGAGTGGTTCATGCCAATTAATTAATCTCTATTCAAAATAATTACTAACTTAAAGCAAAGAAAATCGTACGACCTTACATCATGTCATTAAGTTGAACATCACTTACATTTTGTTGACATAATAGGATACTTGTATGATTTGGCGAAGGTGGCAGCGGATGATTATGACATGGATGGGTTGGCTAATTAATGGTAGATTTTGTAATGACGGAGAAGTTGTCACAATAATTTTCATTTATTATGAAATGATATGATAATATAGGATGAAATGATAATATGGGGTGTGGATCTCAAGATGGTGATAAAACTTGAATCATGGGCATGTATAGAACTTTTGGAAAAATCAAAGAATTAGAAAAAGGAAAGAATTTACACAAATCTGGGGCATTGCTGAAAGATGCGGCCAGGGTGAAAGATGAATAATTTTTGGAGCATCACTGAAAGATGTCATCTGAACGTAGCAACAAAATTGAAGTTTTTGGAGCACCGTCAAAAGATGCAGCCGAAGCAGCAACCAAAAACTTTTAGAGCATCATCGAAAGATATAGCTAGAACAACAACCAAAAACTTTCAGAGCATTGTCGAAAGATGCAGTCGAAGCAACAACCAAAAACTTCTAGAGCATCGTCAAAATATGTAGTTGGAGTGTAGTAAGAAGAGTTCCAGAGCATCATTGGAAGATGAAATGAGAAAAAGGAAGAATAATGTGGGACTTTGGACTTTGACTTAATGAAGCATCGTTGAGAGATGCACCAGAATGCAGGAACAAAATGAGGAACAACACAAGTCAGTTGTGCAAGTTCTGGAGCATAGCAGCAACCGAGCCAACAAGTTCTGAAGCACCACAGCAACCGAGCCAACAAGTTCTAGAGCACCGCAACAAGATGCACTGGAATTTTTGTTTGTTGAAAAATGAAGTCCTACAAAAATGAAATTTAGCCAAGTCCAAAATGAGGAACTTTGAAAGAGATTCTTTCAAATTGAGTAAATTCATATGCATGTCCCTTTTTTCTCTTTTTTTTTTATTAAATTACAAAAATAGAAGCTATATTGACTCTGCTATAGCAGAGTCAATGCATTGGATTTCTCCCTACATTTCTACCATTTTTGTAAATTCCTCTTTATTAACAGGTTTATGGTAGATGTGTAATTAGTGTCCATTAACTAGGAGAGTTTGAACATCACCATCAATGGGCTTGAGTTGTACCACGCCATTGGAAAATACCTTAGAAATTTCATATGGGCCAAGCTAATGAGTTCTGAGTTTTCCCTAGTAATCCTTGTATCTAGAATCAAATAACAGTGCCCAATCTCCATTATGGAACTTTCTTCCTTGATATGCTTTTCATGCCAAACTTTGTGTTGTTGTTGCACTAGCTCAGTTTGATGGATGGCATCCAAATGGAGTTCATCTAACTCATTGAGTTGTAAGACCCTCTCTACCTAGGCTCGTTTAAGATCTATTCCTAACTCCATGGATGTTCTTAGAGTTTTGAGCTCAAACTCAATAGGTAAGAGAGGTTTCTTCCCAAAGACCAGCTCATATGGACTAAAACTAGTAGTTGATTTCCATGTGGTGTTATAAGCCCAGACGGCTTCAAGAAATTTCCTAGCCCAATCTTTCCTCGATAATGAAACGGTTTTTGTAAGGATGTTTTCTAGCTCCCTATTAGTGACTTCCACCTGACCATTTTCCTGAGGGTGATAGGATGAGGACTTCTTATGACTCACCTACAAATGATTGATGAAGGCCAACAAAACCTTAGACATGAACTAGGGACCCTGATCTGTGACAATTGTTCTAGGGGCTCCAAATCTAAGGAAAATTTTACTATATAGAAAATTAGCTACTTGTTCCTCTCTAGCAACTTGTAGAGCTTGAACTTATGCCCACTTAGTTAGACAGTTAGTACAAACTAGAATATACTCTTTTCCTTATGAAGTGGGGTCTATAGGACTGATAAAATCCAATCCTTATTTCTCAAATGATTCAAGGACTACCTGAGGTTGTAGGGGAATCTCATTAGATGCAGTTGGTCTTCCTACTCTTTGACATTCATCACAATGGTAAATATATTTCTTGGAATCCCTATGCATAGAGGGCTAGTAATACCTTGCACCTAGAATCTTATGGGATGTCCTCTTAGAAGAATAATGCCCTCTCGAAGGATCATCATGGCAAACTCTAAGAATACTATAGGTCTCATCTTCCCTAACACAACGTCATAGAACCATATTAGGTCCACATCAAAAGAGAATCTCATTAATCCATTTGAAAGGGGAACTTTCTCTAATAAGGCATTTCTTTTGTTTTGATGTAAAATTAGGTGGTACTTTTGAGGTGGCCAAGTAATTGGCAATATCGGAAAACCAAGGAGTTTTAGTGGAGATGGAAAATAGATTTTCATCTAAGAACTCATCCTACACCAAAGCACAATCACCATTATCTTGTTTAATTTGAAATAAGAAATCTGCAACTACATTAAATTTCCCTAGTTTGTCAATAATTATTACATTGAATTCTTGGAGTTGTACCACCTGATTATCCTTCCATTCACCACAAGTTTGTTCATAAGATATTTGATGGTTGAGTAATCTATATACACCATTACTTTGTATCTCATGATGTAGTGTTGAAATTTCTTAAGTGCGTGTACAACAGCCATAAATTCCCTTTCTGTGGTAGTGCAATTTCGTTCAGTGGAGGTCAAGTTTTTTCTTATAAAATAGATAGCATATTTACCCCCATTCTCATCCTCTTTTCCTAACACCGCTCCAATAGCATCGTCAAATGCATCAACATAAATATAGAATGGAAGATTCCAATTAGGTCCATGAAGGACAGGAGAAGAGATGAGTTTCTCCTTAATGATTTAAAATGATGACTGACACTCAAGTGTCCAAATGAATTCCACATTCTTCTAGAGAAGGGAAAACATAGGAGCTACAATCTTACTAAAAATTTTTATAAATCTTCGATATTATCCAGCATGTCCTAAGAAACTTCTAAAATCAGTATGGGTTTTTGGGGTCAAAATTTGTTGTATCACTTCAATTTTCTTAGGATCGACTTTTATTCCTTCAACCAAAATGTGATGTCCCAGCACTATTCCTTGTTCTACCATTATCAAACAATTTTAGTGGCTTAGGGACAAATGATGATCTTCACATCGCTTTAACACTTTGTGTAAATTTTGGAGGGCTTCATCAAAAGTAGACCTATACACAGTGAATTCATCCATATAAACTTCCACACACTCATTCACTAACTCAACAAATATGGCTAGGATAGCTCTCTAAAATGTTTCAAGAGCATGCAAAGACCAAAAGGAATAAATCAATATGCAAATGTTCCCTAGGAAAAAATAAAATTCATTTTATCCTAGTCTCCTACTGCTACCTATATCTGATTGTATCCACTAAATCCATCTAGAAATGAGAAATATTTTCTCCTAGCCAAGTTATCCAAAACTTGATCTACAAATGGTAGGGAAAAATAATCTTTGTAGGTTGCTTTGTTAAGTTACCTATAGTCTATCCACACTCTTCACTTCCCATTTTTCTTTGGAACCACAACCAATGGTGAAACCCATTTACTGTTAGAGATGGGATAAATAAATCCCACTTGTGGGAGTTTCTCAATTTCAATTTTAACAATATCTTTCAAGGCAGGATTGACTCTCTTTTGTGGTTGGTGAATAGGTCAAACATCCTTAGTGTAGATATGATGAGTACATACACTTGGATGTATTCCTCTCATATCTGTGTAGTACCAAGAAAAATCTTTAGATCTATTTACTAGGACATCAAACAATTTTTGTTCTTCAAGCTCGGTCAACCAATTGTTAATGTTCAAAGTTTTTCCTGGCAACAGCATAATGGCTTTAACACCCAAATGGTTAGATGTGACATTGTATATTGGTCTTTTCAAAGTGTTAAGGGGAAAGCTATGAGGTACAGTTCTATGAATTCTGGCAACTTCTTCAAAGAAATGGTCCATTCATGGAATGATATTTCCTAGAGGACAAGGCATTCCCATGAAATTGGTGTTATTGAATTCAGTGTGGTCTATGTTGATGGGTTGTCCTAGGATCTCTTCTATTTCTGAAATCTCCTCATCACTTGAATCCATGGTAAGATTTTCCATGTTGTTTTCCAATTCATCCTCCAATTCTTCAGCATGTTGTTTGATGACTACCATGGCCAATGAAGCCAAATTTTCTAGTCCGTTGGGACCTTCTAGTTCATCCACCCATACTTTATTATATTTAGAAGGCTTGGTAGGAGGATACAAGAATAAATTTTTTCTATCAGGACCATGTGAAATGGTCATTCCTCCTTCTCTGTAGTCAATTTTGGCTACAACAGTAGCCAACCATGTTCTTACTAGAATTACTGGATAACTATCTTTAGGTGTAAGGGACTGAATTATTTGAAATTCCACTGAATATTCCCATCCATCAACTTTAACAAGAACATTCTTGATAACATGTTTTGGAATGGCTATGGATTGGTTTTCCATTTGCAAGACTATAGTTGTGGGGCGTAAATTATTGAGCCCCAATTTTTCCATTACATCAACAGTCATTACAATAATAGTTGCTCCCAAGTCCACCATTGCATTAGGTATTCCTACCTCATTGATTGTTACTATTATAAGTTGGCTACCTAGGTCATCATATTTCAGAGCAATGGTCTTTCTAGCCAAAAAGTCAGCTAGATAATGATTTATGTGAATGATATTTATTCACTTTGGTTTCCTCCCTGGATTTTTGATACATAATTGCTTGATCAGTTGATTTAATTCAAGGATCTCCTTAATTGCTTGTAGCAAAGGAACTTCAATGTGCAATTGTTTTATTTCTTGTATCAACATAGTTTCAGTAGGTGCAGACATTTCTAGAGTATCTTTCTCAATAGTTGGCTTAAGACGCTGAAGAAAAGGTGCTTAAGTTTTATCTTTAGGAAAAGAATCCTTTAAAGAATCGGTTGGAGACTGACCCCCCTCCTCCTAAGGTAGTTCGGAAGCTCCAATTCGAGATGGCATAAAATTCTTGGTTTAGGTGGTAAGTGGATTTTGGTCCAAAGATGTGGAAGATGTTTTAGTTGTTTCAGCAAAAAATTTAGTAGGCTCATCTAGGATTTCAACTATGGTCGGTTGTGGAAGTGTTTTTCTTGACCTTAACTGTATGTTTCCACAATGGATAGCATCAAGTCAGTCACATTTTCCTGTTCGATAGAATACACTAGAGTATTTTAATGGTTGTTCTTTGGATTAGGAATAGGATGTGTTGGAAGTGGTGGTTGATTAACTTACTCATTTTGTTGAATGTTTCTAAGAGGTGGTAAAATATTTTGTTGTTGATTAGGCATCCTTTTGGGACCAATATAAAATTGATTTTGAGGTTGATTCCATTGAGGAGAAGGATTCTGAGAATACCACTATTGTTGAATCTGATTAGGCCATTGAGGGTTTCCCCAAGACTAGTTTTCCCATTTAGGTGGTACTAATGGAGGAGATTAAGGCCAAGGTGTTGCCCATTGATTATTATTCCAATTGCTTTTGGGGTCACCAAGAAGGATTTAAATTTTGACCATAAGGAAAATTTCCTCCAGGTCGTCGGTTCACAAGATTAATCTCTTCTTCAACATGAGTTGTCTTTCTCTTGGAATTCTTGACAGCATTCAAAATCTCGCACCGGTTAGTGGGATGGGTCTTCTCACAAACTTGACAAACATCAATTTTGTCAACTTTTTCCAAAGGGCATTCTCTTAATAGATGTTTGTTTCAGCACCTAGGACAGTAGATGGATAAGGTCTCAAGATTTCGTGTTTTAGATTGTATTCCATCTAGTGTAGTGTTGAGTTGAACAAGAATGTTAGTTTTAAGATTGGATAGCTCCTCATGCAGCTTTCCTATTTCATTAGAACCTTTAAAAAGAGTATACTTTTGGATACCTCCTCGAGTACGAGAGAA
Source organism: Sequoia sempervirens (assembly GCA_007258455.2). Lineage (NCBI taxonomy): Eukaryota > Viridiplantae > Streptophyta > Pinopsida > Cupressales > Cupressaceae > Sequoia > Sequoia sempervirens. Next base: position 326,720,612 of record VDFB02075321.1, on the reverse strand, counting down.
ATTCTAACATAATTCAGTGATATCATTGAATCCTAGTTGGGACAAATATCCTTTTCTCATTAAATCCAAGCTCCTTCGAGCATCTTCATCAAGACCTTTGAGAAATATGGTCTTTAGAATCTCTAGACTTATGGCTTCCCCACCACATCGTTTAGATAAGAAGATAAACCTATCTAGATAATCTTTCTAAGATTTCATCTTCATTTTTCCTTAGTTTGAACAACTCTTCTTTCCTATCACTGACTCTACAGTAACTTTGGTATTTATCCAAAAAGGAAAACTCCATGTCATCCCAAGAGGTTATTAACCCTAAGGCTAATCCCATGAACTAGTCCATTGTTGAGTCTTTCAGAGTAGAGGGAAAAAGCTTTAGTTTCTGATTATTAGTTTTATAATCATTTGTTTGACAAAGGACTTTAAACTCAAATAGAAACTGGTTAGGGTCCTCAAAAGGAAAACCTCGGAAGGTTGGAAAGAAGGTTGGAAAGATGTTTTTCATAGTCATGTCATCATCTACATTAATAGAAATAGGATAAGTAAATGTGTGTGGCAATGGAGGGTTAGCAACATTTATGCGGTCACCCATGATGTTGAAGGGGATGTGGTCCTCTTCAAAAATTTGCTCAGGTTGACGAGGCTCTAGATTTTGTAAAGGAATATGCTCCTCTTCTACAGCTATGCATTCTCTTTCTGGTGTATGTGGGAAGGTATCAGGTTGATCAACTATGTGTTCACTTTCTGGGGTATGCAGGAAGGTCTCAGGTTGATCATGTTTGATCAATTCTTCAGTAAATTCTTGATCTGAGACTTCTTCCTCCCTGCTTGTAGTTGGTATGTCAGTTGGGTGTTTTTGGTATGAATTTTTTGTGGGGGCCTCATTTCCTAACTATGCAGAAAAGGAATCCAAAGGACTATTTTTGTTCCTAAAAGAGGTATTCAAGGTATCTCCTACTAACACTAGAAAAGGAAGTATTCCCAGCAACAGCGCCAAAAAGTGATAGGTTGTCATTAGGTCCTATCTCTTTAGTTAATAAATACATTAATATATCGACCAGGTGGTGTTCGGAGGCTATATGCAATACAAGGCATCTTGACTATCTCTCTTAGATTTTCTAAATGTGTGGGATAGCTGAAATGAAATTTTAAACTAAGAGGTCACTAAACTAGAAAGGAGGAAATCATTTGTCTAGAAAGCTTGGAATAACTAAGCTAGAAAGTAGGAAATTATGAACCTAAAAAGTATAACAATTAAACTAGAAAGCATGGAAATAATTAAACTAAGAAGCGTGTAAATTGCTGAAGAAGAAAAGCTTGAAAAGAAAATATGAAACATCTAACTAATGACAGATAACTAACTTAACAACTAGCAGAAAACAACTTAACCATTTGAACTAATAAATGAAGGTGCTCCGAAACTTCAGGTGATAGAACTTTAAACAGTATAGACTCAACTGCAACCTGCAAGATTAATCTTAATAGAATTCAACACATGAAAATAAACAACAGAGTTAAAAATAAAATACTTATCTATCTAATCTACAGTCCCTAGAGTGGCCATCTCTCGGGTGCTCCTATGCTTAGCTCAAATCACATACACTTTGTAACTCTCAGATTACTACACTCAAAATGATTCCATACACAATATTCAATAACTCAAGAGGTGATGGGAAAAACTCATTTTATTCATATTAAAAGTATAACTCAAAAAACATAGTGACAACATAACAATATCTCTCTATATATCATTTTTTCTGACAGTTACATATTTATACAAAAACAGCTAACAAAATCCTATATTTCTGTTGGTAAAGATTACGACTGACAAGGTCTTCAACTTATTTTTAACAAATTAACAGGCTTAAATTCCATAACATAAAACATTAAAGGGATCAAAAGGAGCCATAAAGTCTTCAAACTGAAAACAACAGAAAACTACAAAAACTTGGTCTATCTTGCATTCCCCTAAAGTTCTAGCACCCATTCTTCTAGCGCGTGTCTTCAATTGTGTTGATGTCTGTATTAAATCCATTTGACTGGCATGATAACCAATTATGTTGACTAACCTGTACAATACTTAGAAACTAAACCATTAAGTTAGCATGGGTTAAGCTTATTTCAATTAATTTCAAGAAATAAATATTGTACAATTTTTCACAAAAAGAAAGCATTTATTTATCCTAAAGACAATTAATTGGCAAGGTAAAGATGGCTGGAAGATGTGAGGTAAAGTATTTAGTTCAATATATTGATGAGGTTATTTTTACCTCATCAATACTTATGACACAGACAAATATCAATGGAAGATGTCTCAGGATCTTAACCAAATCGAAATCAATAAAGTTATATTTTTCTACCATGAGTACCGAATAAGAGATTTGGTGAAAGAGAAATAAGTCATTATAGCAACAAATAGTGAAGTAGATACTTGAGGATTCTCTTTTGTTGGTTTTTATCTCATTAAAAAAATTGTATACTTTTATGGGACAACCAATTTTGTGGGATTTTTTTTGTTGAATTCCTCTATGCCATGTAGTCTTAGTTTTGGAGAACTATTCAAACATTTAAATTCCAATGGAATATGTTACCAATTATCACTTTTCAAATATGTGAATCCTAGAGATAATATTACACTTCAAATTTAAATATTTTGATTTCAAAGGGATATTCCACCATGCCATCTACAAAGATACTAATGCTCTTTGAATATTCTCTTATTTTGAATTTGGAATATTCATTGCTATGATGTAATCTTGGTCATTTATTTTGTAACTAACTATGGCATGTTATGTCTATTAGAGGGCCATTTTTATCTTCTTATGACTAGAAATTTTTGATAATTGTGGGGAAAGTTATTAAAGAGCTGTAATTTTTTCTCACTTCATGGTTTCCTTTCGCTTAGATTAGTGAAATTATTTATTTACACTTGTAAAAATTATGAAAGTAATACTAGTAAAGTTCATATACATTATAAATCAAAAGTGATTGTAAATACTTGTCAATATTTTAGAATATCAAAATACTACACCAATATTTGGGTGCATTTTGATCTCTTTCTTAATTTGATAAGTTTTCAAGAATAATTAATGTGATTTTTAGAATATCAAAATATTGCACCATTTTTGTGAATAATTATGGTGACATAAAATAGTTAAGGTGTCTATTCATGAATCTAAAATGTATTTTTGTAAAATCATTGAAATTTTATATTTTTTAATCCCTTTCCCTTTTCTTTCCTTAATATTTTTAATTTCTTTAAATCTATTGATTTCAAGTTTCAAAAGAATTGATCAAAGTTATTTTCAAGTTTTGAAAAAAAATTAGAATTATTTATGATATTTGTGATTAGAGATGAAATTGTATTAAATTTTGTTGATATTTCTCTAAATTCATCTCATTTTAGACTCCAAATTGCATGAACAAATGTGTAAGTTCCTTTGTGAATCATCCTACAACAAACTTTGAGTAAAACTAGTATGCCAAGACTTGAAAATTGAAGCCTTGGGATATAAAATTCTATTTTAGAATTTAAATGTATTTTGAGAGAGTCTTTTTAGATATTATCTATGTTGTGCATGCCTACAAAACACATCAATAAATATTTAGTACTATAAATATGAAATATTTCCCTAGTGAGTAAGAAATTGTTGAGCTACAATCCAATGTAGCCACTACCAGTATGAGGGTGCCAAGGATAAGAAAAAGAAGTAATATTTGAAGAGGTGGGTAATTGAACTCCAAGGATATATCAAACATCTAACTATTCATCTACAAGCTACAGATGAATCCTTTACAATCCAATTCCTAATCTCTCAAGAAGAATCCTCTTCATTGGATAAATGAATATATCCAAGGTCAATAAAAAGTGGATAAATAAACTAAAAAATTAGTGTGAGTAAACATCAAGAAAGAAGAAAAATTATGGGAAAGTTCAATTAGCTATTAGAAAATGATTAATAAAAAGGTAGAAGAATGCAAAAAAAGGAAAGAAAAATAATATAGAACTTCTTAGATTGGTGGTGATTGAAAGAATGAATGATCAAATGTCATTGAAAGAGAATATCCTAAGTCATGAAAAATTTACCAAGATAAGAAAATGAATGAAATTCTTAAAATGGGAAGAATGGTTATTGAAAGAGTGCATCGAAGAAATGAAAAACTAGGAGGAAAGGCAATAGATTTGAAATTTGATGAATTAATATTTATAAGGAAAATAATTGGTCTCAATTTCAATTGAGATGAGATGCGAGAGGAATAAATAATGCAAGAGGAATTTAAGAAGATGATCGTTGACACATTGGAACAAAAAGTAGAGGAATTTAATGAATATTTATTAAATAAATCTATTGAGATTAAAATTTCTAATAAATGAGTATGAAAAGAATGAACATATGAGAAATATAGGATACTCCATAATTTTATCCTCTTATAAAATCTACCATTTTTTATGGAAATTCATGGAAGATAGAGATAGGAGAAAAATCTACAAGGCTCTAATCATCTGTGAATATTACCATTCAGAGAGAGGTGGAGAAGGATGATGAAATGATAATTGAGTCTTATATAGAAGATTAAGTTTGAAGAAGATAATTTCCTAACTTGTGAGACCCCATTGATCAATTGCACCTTAGACAAAGCAATGAATATTCCCAAGGATATACTTTTGTAAAGGGATATTATGTATTTTAAGTCTTGGCTATTCATTCTCAATTTTAATCTTCATCGTATATTTGTAACTAATTTTTGGTGCCTTGAGTTTATAAAAGGGTCATCAATCTACCATTTCAAAAGGAGACAAATTGTTGATAATTTTGGAAATATAAATAAAGAATTGTTATTTCTCAGTTTCCTTCATGGTTTATTTTCATGTATATTAGTGAATTTTCTCTTCAATTACTAAAAAATTATAATTGTGAACATCAATACATGTCATTTATCTTTGAATATCAAAAATGACTTGAATATTCTTTCATATTGTGGATTTGTGTCATAATTTTGGGTATTTTAATAGCCTCTTTCATAATTTCATATTTTCTATTGAATCTTGTACCATATGCATGTAATTGTGACTACATATGGTGAAATATAGATTGGTTTCATGATTCAAATGCAAATTCAAGTGCTAATTTGTATAATTTTATTAAGTATGATTCCTAACTCTTTCCTTCTCCTCTTTTCTTTTTTTTTTAATTTTATTTAGCTGGCCTAAATTATTAGGCATCATTAAATGAAAAATACATGATATGAACCTTCAGTGTGAGAAAAATCCAATATCAAAAGTATTGTAACGGTTTTAATCTAGATAACCTTATGTTTTGACTCCTAAACTTTAAAGTCCCCTTGTTAAAAAGTGATCCACAAAAAAGTTTGAGTTATCTTGTACGTCAAGACCTAACATTCAAAGCTTTGGGATAATCAAATTTTGTTCTAGGATTTTATTTTCTTTCAAGAAAGGTATGATTCATTGTTAATTTTATCTAGGTTTACCATGAACAACACATGTGTCAACATGTAGTATAAGGTAGACAGATGATATACTCTATTTTTGGATTTACCTAAGATTTCATCTATATAGTCTTTGAGAGTGCCATGCAACATGTCATGAAAATCATAATCATGGCATGTGGATATGTGGCATCAACATTATTGATAAAAAAATGCATAAATTTATAATAGAAGGTTCCCCATGGGTGATGA
>VDFB02075321.1:326696913-326714818 GCA_007258455.2 Sequoia sempervirens | reverse complement strand
GTTTATCCTTCCTTTTCTTGTGGAGTTTGGGGTTTTTTGGTTGATTGCTTGTTAGTTCCCCTTGTTCTAAATCAACTTTTTCTAGTTCTTCTAGAATTCTTATTGTAGTGGAAATAGATTATAAGCTACCTAAAAATCTTTGGGAATTGCTGTGATCAACACCTATTATTGCTAGCAACAGGGTCCACTAGCCCCTGGTCGTGTGGGTGACCAACACCTAGCCTCTAGGGGCTATTTTTTCTTCTTTTTTGGCAACTTAACTAGAATTGGAAAAATCGTGATAAATTTTTGCCAAGTTATCAAAATTGGGAAAATACGATATCTTAAGAAATTTGCTTTCGAGAAATATCCAATGGTGCTAGTTTTTTTCTCATATTTTGTTGTTGGTACATTTGATCACCTATCAAATTTGTGTTGTTTTCATTCCGGAGCTCACAAATTTTGATCACTTTCTTGACTTTTTGTGATTCTAGTGTGTTGGAAAGGTCTTTCAAAAATATTCATAGACATCCATGCACTTTTTCTAGATTTTTCTCCAAGTACATTTTATCCATTTTTTTGTGTTTTCACATTTTGGTGAATAAGCTGGATGTTTTAACTCTTCGAAACTTTTTATTTGCATGGGGTGACTTATTTTTGGCTGTTCTATATGTAATCCAAAACTTTGACCTATTTGAGAATATTGATAATATTTTTTAAGAATTTTATCTTTATGAGATGCACTGAGACAAAGTGTCATTTTGGTGTATCTTTTTTTTGAAGAATTTTGCACATCTTGTTGTGCCTATTGAACTCACAATATGCCTTAAAGTGTCTTGGTTGGCTTATGAGTGCCTTTGTTTTTCTATCACACATTTTTCAAGTGAGTATTCCTTCCATGAAAATATTAAATCCTTGAGATTCATGCCTCATGTGAGTGTGCCCTAGTTTGCACACCCTTTTATTTGCAGGTACTTTCATTTGCACATACGAATATTCTTATTTCTCCTACATGTGCTTCTTGGTGACATAGAGTTTCAACAAACTTGTCTTGGCTCTCCCTTTCCACATTATTGGGGAGGTTCTACTATTGGTGGTAATGGTTCTTTTGTTTCAATTTTGGAGTGATATATGTATCTAGTTCTTGTTCCTATGTACTAGGAAATTGCAGTTGGATCATTTACCATATGGAAATTATTGGATTCCTATTTTTGGAGATGACCTATTTCAATTGATTAGTGTTCTTCATATTATTGGTACTTGTGGCATTTGTATCTTCAAGTTCTAGATGTTTGCATTTATTTTCCATCTGATTCATGTAGTGTCATTGGGGGAACTCATGTGAAAAAATTTCTTCTTGATCTGGATCATCATCTTCTTCAAAAGAGGTTCTTCATTTCAACACTATAGCCATCATCATTCGATAGTTGTGTAGTGTCAAAAATTGTACTCCCTTCTTCGAGATAGTACAATTTCACACTCTACTTGGACCTATTTTAGTACCCTTGCATTCATGCCCTTTAAATCATCATTAATATTACACTAAGACCCTTTATTACATATCCCAGGGCATATTTCAACTGAAATCCTGACAAATTCAATAAATACATTCAATATTTCAACCCCCAACATTCTCACCTTGAAAATATAGGGTGGGACCCATATGCCACCTTGGGCATATGAGTCCCATTTGGGGTCTTTTTAGGGGTTTGAGTGGGAAATTAAGGTTTTTAATTCAAATTTTGTAAATTTTAGAATTTGGGATCTAATAAATGGTAAATTAGATAGGATTCCTATAAATCTAAGTCTCACTCATTTTTGGACTTTAGAAACTAGATAGAGCAAGACAAGCAAGCAAGTAAGAAAGAGATAAAAATAATTTACATTCAAGAGCAAGGAACAAGAAAATTTGATGTCTTGGAGCAACATTTTAGTGTTTTTGTAGGTCTTCAAGATCACTTTCATTTCAAGATCAAGCATTTCAAAAGATTGATGATGGTTTCCTATGGAGGATCATGATGGATTCTAGGTTGGGAGATACAACTAGCCATTGAACCAAGCCCAATGGAATTGTTTCCTAAGTGATTCCATCTTCCAAATTATCATTCTACTTTCTACCTAAAGGAAGGTACATGTGCATTCTTATGGTTTTTTAGGGTGATTGGAGATCTCCCAAAGTGAGTCATCACCATTTTCATGTTTCATTTATGCATCTTATTCTAGCACGTTAGAGTATGGTTTATTGCATTTTAGCTCTCATAATCTTAGACACACTTAAGATTAGGGATTTCACACACATTTCCATTTTAGATCTATACTTTCTATCAAGGTTTAATTACCAAACTAGGGGTTTGACCAAGGCAAACCCTCCATAAGCAATCAACCCAATATTTTTTTTTGCAGATTTTTCATAAGTTTAGATCTAGAAGAAAAGTTTGAAAGACTTAGGAAGGAAGTGCAAAGATAGAAGAACAATTTTAAATCCTATTTAAAAAAAAAGAAAGAGTGGGACTCATATGCCCAACTGGGCATATTAATCCCAGTACACCCCTTTTTCCACCTTTCTACAGATCTTGCTTAGTCATTAGAAGGTTCCTGATTCTACCCATAAACCCTGTAGCAAGACTAAATCACCCAATTTGGTGTATCAATCCCAGTATGCTTTAAAAGGAAGATTTTTAGAGTTGAAAACCTTACTTTGGGTCCATCATTTTTCCAAGTACTTTGTTGTTTAATTCCAGTTTATCAATCTGATTTCATGATTTCAAGTTTCTAGGGTTTGTGCATAAGTGTTTGCATTTCTCCTTTGAATCTTCATTTAATGGTGAACCCCTATCCAATCACAATAGGAATCCCCTAGCCATCCCTCAATTGAGTCACTTGGTTGAGGGATCTAGGTTTTGTAATGAACTAAAGTGCAAAATAGGTCCAAGTTCCATCTCCCAAATGGTGGAACACCCCATTTCCTGTGCATTCATTTTGGTGAACCTAACCTTTAGACCCTTGAATTTTTGATTTGGAGACAATTCTAGGACTAGATCTAGGTTACATTAGCTTTGCATTAGATTTACATTATATTTGCATTAGTTAAATTACATTTAGGTCTCCTAAAGTTTGCATTAGTGAAAAGTACATATAGGCTGCATTTTTGCACGTTTGCATCATTCAATTTCATTGAAAATAAAAAAAATTGCATGGGTATTACATCATAATTACATTTAGAGCAATTCTTCATTCATTTAGAATTAGATACAGATTCAAAATGCATCTCATATTAGTTCATTTTGTTCACTATTTCATATTTATATATAAATCTAATTGCATAGAAATCTCTAATTGTAAACAGTGAATTGAATAGACAATATAGAAACATAGAAATCAACTCAAAATTTGTTGATTCAGGCTTGAAAACCCTAATTTGGGACTCATTCACCCACTTGGGTGATTTAGTCCCTGTACAAGTATTTTTGGGTATTCTGTGCTCTATATTTTTCACTATCTGAACCTGTCAAAAACCCTAAGTGGGACCCATACACCCAATTGGGCATATTAGTCAATTAGGTTTGAATCTACATTTTATGACATTAAAATCTTCTCATCTGTGCTTTTGGTTGTTGTCTTTACATTACTATTTCAGTTTGCAGAATTACTATGATTTATAATCTTTACATAATTGGTTTCATTTCAAGTGCATTTGTAAACATAAGAATTGGAATTAAAGCATATCATTTATCTTGTGTTCATTGCAAAGCTTATTTCAGTAGTAAAAATCATTTGATCTATAATATAATTGGTTGCATCTCCAAGCATTGCATAAATTAGATAGATTACTTTTCACAAATGTTAGTATCTTTCTTTTCCAAATTTGCAAAGAAAAAATGTATTAGCAAGCATGTTAGTCATGCAAATATCTTAGTGAAAGAAATTGAGCTTGTTGACATATTCCATGCTACCACATGGCTCATCATCCCATCATCCCCTAATATCTCTCTTATTTGTGAGAATGTTTTGGTGAAAGTGGATGTAAGCTTAGATAAGATCATGATAATGATAGTTGTTCTTCTCTTGATACCTCTCCTATTAGTGATGAAGGTATCTTGGTGAAAGAAGATACAATCATTGAGAATCATGAAAGTTTTATCTATCCCTCTCCTCCTCTCCTTTGGGAAGGTATTATGATACAAAAAATGAGATCAATGACACTAATTTACCTAGTCTCCATTCATCTTCTAACACCTCCCCTACTTGTGAGAATGCTTTAGTGAAAATTGATGAAATCATGGACAATCATAACAATCAAATTTTGCCTTCTACTAATATCTCTCCTATTTGTGAGAAAGATATTTTGATATTAGAAGATCAAATCAATGAGAATTATGAGAGTCCTATTTGTCCCTTTTTCCCTAGGGAGAACATTATTGAACAAGAGAATGCCATCATTGATAAGTAAGAAAATCCAACCATTGAAAACTCCCCTACTTGTGATGAAGTAACTTTAGAAGAACCAACCTTTGAATACCATGAACATCTAGTTTGTATCTCTCCTAAAAACTCTCCTAATAGGGAAGATATCATGGTGCAAGAGAATGAAAGAATTGATGCATGCCTTTCAAACTTGATAGTAATGTGGCTTTAGTTGATGAAAATGATGAGGTAACCTTAGACTCTCCTTTGCTAAAATATCATCACAATAAGGATGAGTCCTTTGAAGTTATACACATTAGATATCCCTTGAAGCGATGCACTAAGCCAATTCTTATCCTTTATCCACCCTCACAACAACCACAAGTTTGAAATAAACCTGTGCTTACCTTAGAACCACCTAAAAGGTATCTTGATGATGAAAATGTTTCACAACAATCGAGTTACAACACCATTGCTCATACATATAATGTACTAGAAACAATCCACAACCAAGACAAACTCCAACATCCCTCCCATTTCCTTAACCTATCTTGCCTAGTGCCCCTCTTTTTCCTTTACATAATGGAAAGGAGTATGATCTTGTTGGAAAAATTAAGAATACTCCTGCTAAGATATTCTTATGGGATCTTATCCAAGCCTCACCTAGTTATCATAACATGCCTCAAAATGATTTACAACAAGTTCCTCCTAATGTGCAATCGAATGACATAGTAGCCTTGATTCAAGGAATGAATGTGGAAATTGTTTTCCACCAAAGTGAGCTACCTCCTTTGGAAGTGCAAAAAAAAAATGAAGCTTTCATGATAATAACTATCTTCAATATTATGGGGATAAAGAAAACCCTTGTTGACAATGGCTTAGCTCTTAATGTGTGTAGTGTAACCCTTTTGGATAAATTTGGCATAGATAAACCAAGAATTGAACCTAATTCCTTATCGATTCGATGATTTGACAATATAGGAAAATAACCACTTGGTGTGATCACTTTTCCTATTATAGTTGGAAAGGCTACATTGAAAACTCCTATCCATGTTATGCCTCATGATCTTTCATACAATCTCCTTTTAGGAAGACCATGGATTCATGATATGCATGCAGTGCCTTCAGCTCTTCATCGTATAATGAAATATGTCTGCAAAAACAAAGTGTATAGAATAAAAGCTGATCCTGAGCCTTACAGTGTTTTACAACTCAAAAAAGACAATGAAAATCCTTTAAAAATAGTGACACCAACTACACAAGTGGAACTTGTAAAAGATAAAGAAAAAGAAAAGCATATTGAGGAAGTCACAAAGTTATTGGAAGACAATTTGGGTTCCTTACATTTCACACCCAAATTCATGGGAAAATGAAAGACCACAACAAAGGAGTCTATAAAGGGAAAAGAAAGTGGTAATCTCAACACAAAATTCGAAAGCATCCACCTCAAGCACTTTAGAAGAAAATAAAAATTACACAACAAAATTTGATGAAGTTTATTATGAGCAACCACCAAATCCAAAATAATTAGAAAAGCTTTATGGAAGAGGATATGAAATTTTAAAACAACTTGAGTATAGTGGAAAAGGATGTGGTTCTAGAGAACAAGGTATTAATATCCCTATAGAGCCTAACATGCAAGAAACAACTAATGGTATTGGTTATTTCCCCTCGAAAGAAACAAACAAGCCTTCAATAAATATCAACACTCTTACAAAAGATTCTTCTAAACCAACTTTAACATTAGTGGATCCTGAACTGATAGACACTAGTGGTTGCGATTATTATACTTTGAAAGAAATGAAAGAAATTTAAAGAAATCTTCACTTAATATTAATGTCATCACACAAAACACTAACGATTGGAGTTCATTAGATTTTACACCTTCCTTTAAAGAATACAAAATATGACCATCTAAAGATTCTTGTATAATTATGACACCTTGTACTAAACAAAATATATCTTTGTCACAAAATAAAGGAACATCTTCTACTATTGATCAAGAGAGTATCTAGTTGAGACTCTTCCAAGATTGTTTGATATCCCTCCCTCCAAGAACATGAAAGAAATTTTACTACAAGGGTTCATTTTGTGCATATCATGGAGTTCATGGTCATTCTACTAATGAATGTACGAATTTGAGTAATAAAATTCAAAATCTTAAGGATTTGGTGCTCTTCCTTGTGTTGAAGCACCTAGTTCCTCTAATTGATACTGATTTCCAAGTTTTTCATCAATCACCTTGGCTCACCCTTGTTTTGCACTAAGTGGGGGCAAGGGGGTTAGGTAGCCTTGTCCTCATATGGAACTTGTCATTGTCTCTTTTGGCTAGTTGACAACCTTCTGTGTATATATAATCTAGCAAGCTGGGGATGTGGATGATATGCCTTAAGTTAGCTCACATGTGACATAATTTTCTTTCTATTCTTAGCATTACATTTTGGGGGTAACCCTTTATTCATGATGTAGTTTGATTCGAGAACATATGACTTGATATCGGGCTCTCTGAATAAGGTCTCGTATCTTCTTCTACTTTAAAGCAATTTCTCACAACAATGGTGTTAGCAACCACTTTAAAGTGGGGGCATACAACAACACTCATGTTTCACGGTGTGGTTTTCTTTATCTTGCGATTCATCCTTTTTTTGGTGATGTCATTGGGTTTTATTTCCTGTAAAAGCATGATATTTCTTTGACTTTTCCTCTCTTGGATACATTAGGCATGATGTTCCCTAAGAAGAGACCTTATAGGAATTAAGAAAAGTCTCTTGAAAAATAGAAAATAATTTACATGCATAAATGTTCATAAGTGTTTAATGCATCTTGTTAGGCCTTGTGAAGCTCGAAGTTTCATTTTATGGTGCCCTATTGAATCTATCAGAGGGATAGCTTTGGTATGGTTAGTATGTTAATAAGCCTAAATAAGGGAAACACATTTCTCATTGTATGGTGAGAAGTTGATACAGAGGCATGAATTTATCACCAATTCACCCTTTTTGGATACTCATCTAGTGGACAACATGAAGTTCCATTGCCTCAAAGTGAGCAATAACCAAGACCTAGTCCACATTGCGTTGGATAGACTATCGAGGCTTGATCCACCCCTTTTAATTTTTCTTTTATTTTATTTTTTTAAGTCTTTGACATTGTATGCTTGTGTATCTTGTCTTGCTACTGCATACCATACACCTTGTGTGTGTTCTTGTGTGCTTATGTTGGTTTGACGTAGGATCTTGGATCCTGGGGGCTTGATCACCCTCTTTGATCCTTGATTTTTTTCATCCTATACCATCCACATTGGTACACTTGGACCCCTCTTGATGCATGTTTTTCTACTGTAGTGTGAGTTTGATGCAAGTTCATCCTCTCACTAAAGTGGGGGCTAAATGCAGTGTCAAAAATTGTACTCTCTTCTTGGAGATAGTACAATTTCACACTCTGCTTGGAACTATTTTAGTACCCTTACATTCATTCCCTTTAAATAATCATTAATAAGCCCCTAAGACCCTTTATTATGTATCCCAAGGTTTATTTCAATTGAAATCTCATCAAATTCAATAAATACATCCAATATTTTAACCCCCCAACATTCTCTCACCTTGAAAATTTAGGGTAGGACCCATACGCCACCTTGGGCATATGAGTCTCATTTGGGGCCTTTTTAGGGTTTTGTGCGGGAAATTAAGGTTTTTAATTCAAATTTTGTAAATATAAACATTTGGGATCTAATAAATGGTAAATTACATAGGATTCCTATAAATCTAAGTCTCACACTCATTTTTGGACATTAGAAACTATATATAGCAAGACAAGCGAGCAAGCAAGAGATCACAAGAATTTGCATTCAAGAGCAAGGAGTAAGAAAAGTTGAAGTCTTGGAGAAACATTATAGTGTTTTTGCAGGTCTTCAAGATCACTTTCATTTGAAGATCAAGCATTACCAAAGATTGATGATGGTTGCCTATGGAGGATCGTGATGGATTCTAGGTTGGGGAGATTCAACTAGCCATTGAAGCAAGCCTAATGAATTGTTTCCTAGAAGTGATTCCATCTTCCATTATCATTCTACTTTCTACCTAAGGGAAGGTACATGCATTCTTATGGATTATTAGGGTGATTGGAGATCTCTCAAAGTGAGGTATCATCATTTTCATGTTTCATTTATGCATCCTATTCTAGCATGTTAGAGTAGGGTTTATTGCATTTTAGCTTTCATAATCTTAGAAACACTTAAGATTAGGGATTTCACACACATTTCCATTTCAGATCTATACTTTCTATCAAGGTTTAATTACCAAACTAGGGCTTTGACCAAGACAAAACCCCATAAGCAATCAACCCAATATTTTATTTGGCATATTTTTTGCAAGTTTGTATCTAGAAGTGAAGTTTGAAAGACATAGAAAAGAAGTGCAAAGATAGAAGAAAAATTTCAAAAAAATATTTTTTAAAAAGGAAGAGTGGGAATCATACGCCCAATTGGGAGTATTAGTCCCAATACATCACTTTTTCCAGCTTTCTACAGATCTTGCTTAGTCATTAGAAGATTCTAGATTCCGCCTAGAAATCCTATAGCAAGAATAAATTACCCAATCTGGTGTATCAGTCTGAGTATGCTTTAAAAGGAAGATTTTTCAGAGTTGCAAACCTTACTTTGGCTCCATCAGTTTTCTAGGTACTTTGCTATTTGATTCTAGTTTATCAATTTGATTTCATGCTTTCAAATTTCTAGGGTTTGTGCATAAGTGTTTGCATTTCTCCTTCGAAGCTTTATTTAATGGTGAACCCCTATCCAATCACAATAGGAATCCCCTAGCCATCCCTCAATTGAGTCACTTGGTTGAGGGATCTAGGTTTCCTAATGAACTAAAGTGTGAAATAGGTCCAAGTTCCATCTCCCAAAAGGTGGAACCCTATTTCCCTTGTGTTCAAGTTATATATAACTTCTTCATGCTTCAACGATGTTCTTCATGTTACTATTCTTTTTGGGACACTATTTTAGAGGCTTCTTAGTCCTTCATTCACCTTTATCTCTTTTGGAGAGGATTTTTTTCCCATGAGGTTTTCTCCTTTTCTCTAGTTGTGAGAGATTAGATTGTTTGTACAAGGGTACCTCATTAGGCCTTGTTTTATGAGACTCATCATCATTCTTTTCTTTTTATACATTCAATTTTTAGGATTTTTAGCTAGCTAAGTTCATATTAAGGGGGTTGTTATAGCATTCATGCATTAGCTAATAATTAATTAATATTTAATTGATTATTAGTCTAATTCATTTTATGCACTTAAGCTAAACTTAGGAGTGATTTTTTGTTAACTAGAGTGAACTTTTATTAGACCATTCTTTCTCAGCACATAGGATGACAACACTTGTCATGATCTAATCCCTTTATCATTTAGGGTTTCTCCTATAAAGAACTCACCCTCATTTTATTATCACAAGATCTCCTTGAATACTAACTAGAGTTCTAGAGTTGCATGTGGTGAACTCCAAAGAAGTGCTTATGAATGCCCTAAATATCTGATTGAGAATCAACCATATGCCAAATCTACTCTTGTTATACCAATGCTTTATGATTTGACAACCGATCTCTTTTTACATTTGCTAACACATTTATGTTGTTACTGAAAGTTAGTTTGATATAATATCTAAACTACAGGGTTATATCCACATAGTCTTAAGGAACTAGATTAAGTCATCACACTTTAAGAAGTGTGGTACTACTAATAAGTCAATAACACGATTGAGATCTATCTACTGAAATGAAATTATAATTCTTTCTAGGAATGTTATATGTTCATTACCTTTGATGTTGTATTTTATGGGTATATTCAAAAGTGTTCTTTGTAACAATAATCTCTTTTACAAACTTTCTAACAACTCTATTATATAAAACAATTCTAAGGGTAGTTAAGTGGATGATGAGATGATATTTTCATAATTAAACTTAGTAGTTATGAATTATTGAGGGTTATAATATACATTACCATCGATGTTGTAGGAGATGGGTATATTCAAAAGTTTTATTTTTCGAAATAACATCTTTTACAAACTTTGTCAAAAAATTGTTATGTACAACTAGTCTAAGGGTAGTTAATTGTTGATGAGACGGTCCTTTTATTATTACACTTAGTGGTTATAAATAGGTTTGTAATAGTTCTTAAATAAACCATGTTTTTAAATGTGCAAATTCTATGCTTGTATATTAATTACAATCAATTATCGTATTTGAGACTTATAGTGGCTACTTACTCCTTGTATGTTCTTTTATAGTCTACACACAATAATTAACATAATTTTAGTCAAGACTTGCATGAAAGAATATTAAGCCAATGTTCCAACACCTCTAACATCTCTATACACTAGATGGATCATGCTCATGTTCATGTATAGTTGTATTGTGCTTTCATGTTATGTAAATCATTTCATAATAATCTTGAACATTTTTTAAAATAAAATAATTTTATATCTCAATCGTTCTAATGATAATGCTTTGATTCTTTAAAGTAATTGATTTTACAATCATTTAAAATATATTTATTTTAATAAAACAATTAATTCTTAATCTTTCATTCACTTTATAGTGAATAATGATGAATTATAATAAAATAAACTGTTACAAACCAAAATTCTAAT
The DNA here is from genome assembly GCA_007258455.2 of Sequoia sempervirens. Lineage (NCBI taxonomy): Eukaryota > Viridiplantae > Streptophyta > Pinopsida > Cupressales > Cupressaceae > Sequoia > Sequoia sempervirens. Next base: position 326,703,798 of record VDFB02075321.1, on the reverse strand, counting down.
TAATTTTGAAAATGACTAGACAAATATGTACATACAACAGATAAAACATCATCAACAACAAACTGATTGCAATAGCTATATTACATCATACCACTGTGATATACATAGTTCTTTTAGTTACAATGCATGCATTGATTGACTTGAAACTTGTTTTTTCTCCATCAAACACCTCTCACATCTATCCTTCAACTTTTTTCGATCAAATCTCACTCAGGTCTATGCTTTTAAGTATTTCCAGGCTGATTTAAATATCACCTCCACGTTGTATTTCACATTACATGATAAATTAACTAATACAAATATAAATAGTCAATAAATATTCTCTCCTCCACCGATGAGTATCTCTAGTTAAAAAGTTAATGACAGCATAAATCAAAAGACTGTGATATTATGAAAATAACTGCTGTCTCTGTATCAATCAAACTTTATGATTTTCATCAATCATTCATGGCCAAAGTTATGAGAAAGTTTGTAATTAAGAAATGGGATCCTGAACTTAGATCCAAAAGACAAGATAAAAAGACAGGCTGGTTGAAATGCAAACACATGGGAATCAACTTCTGTCAACTCAAATCAACCTCAACGTCAAGTTCATGGGAGTTTATATTCGTTGCAGCAAAAGAAAGACTAGTGCTGTGGTGGGGATGAAGTAGCCATGAGCTAAGGCATGTTCTACAGATTACTGATCAGGATAGATCTTGACTGGTTCTCAATGCCCAATGAAGTTGTAACATGAAAGCTAGTCATTTCAATCCATTACCAATGAACAGGAAAAAGATCATGTACTTCATGTACAAGAGAGAATATATCATGGCATTCGCCCCCAAGCAAAAAGAAATCCCACATATTGTATGGAGTATCTTTAGAAAAGAAATGAAAAGCGAGACCTGGTAAGATCATGGGACCGATGATTTTCTCATTTCAGGTGTACCCTCCAAGATTAAATAGTGTGCAAACAAACAGTATTTTAGTTTCATTACAGCTGGGAAGCATGTTGAAAACTCAGGATTCGACGACGCTTGCACTGATTGTGACATATAGCATACTATTTAGGGCACCCACAGTAAAATTAAAAAGTGCTCGAGGTTGACAAATAAAGGCTACTAGATAAGGATTCCTATAGGTGGTATTCATGTAGCTTAATAATTCTCTGATACTGTGGAGTAGGAGGGGCATCAGGAGGAGGAACAGGGGGGATTTTTTATCATGTGCACGCTGTTTGGGATTCCGTGCAAGCAGCTAATGCGGTGAAAATTGCGAGGAGCGTTGAAAAAAGAGAATCAAGCAATAATTTGTAGCTTTAATCATGATAACTGTACCCCATCTTTATTAATTTTTTCTGTGGAGTAAATCCTACAATGGTAGTGGCAAGGCCATGAAAAATCTACTAAACCACTGCCATGAAGGCCAAAAACACGAGTACGTAAAGGTGATATCAGGCTTAATATATTATTAGGTATTTTTTCTTAAAGTTGGCGTGGTCAGTTCATGCTTTAGCTTATACATTATCTTTTGTGTAGTTCTATGCATAGTCTAGATCATATAATTTGGGCTGATTTTGCCCTCATCACCATGCATTGTGCAACCAGTTGCTGTCATTGGTAAGGTCCCAGCAGTGATGGCAGCCTCTGGAGGTCATCTTGAATAGTTTTAAGTTCAGAAATTTCATCTTGAACATCATGCATCTGTCTGGTGAGTTGGTAATTGGTATTGAGAATGTTTTGGAGAAGATTTGACAATAGTTAAATTTAATACTATTAGCGGAATGGATACTTTTAATTGGTATTGAAAACGTTTTGGAGAAGATTTGACAATAGTTAAAATTTTATGCTAATGAAGTATAAGTTGTTTAAATTTAATAATATTTGCGGAATGGATATCTTTAAGTCTTTGGCTCTCAATTGAAGGGGTTTCAGCCTATCTGGGTTGATATAAAAATCCTCCATCAAACAAAATAAAAAAATAACACTATTAAATAGTATTTTAACTCTCTTTAAATATTGTGATATGCCTTTATAATATTATAATAGTGAAAATTGTATATACTTGTCTTTTTTCTTTATGTTTTGAGTTCCTTTTGATTAAAGTAACATACATGCAAAGATCAATTTACAACTTACAAGTGGCATAATTATACATTAAAGTGGCCCATGACATCCCACATCTAATCATGTTCATCCTTGATCCCTACATTTGCATTCCTAATCCTTAAATCGATTTTTCATCACCTTATATCATATTTGTGGATGTGGACTTGATCCAAGTCACTTCTATAATTGTGGATCTTATCCCTTAACTTTTAGATTTCAAAACTAAAATCATCACATTACCAACAATTTCACTAGTTGTGGTCCAACAGAGCACATATTAAATGTTGATTTATGTGTGTAGTTGTTGCATTTAACAACACTTGTTCTTTCATTTAAAATCACACTACAATGTCAAAAAGTAAACCTATATCTAAGAGCTAAAAGGAGAATCTACTTTTTGCATTGTCTTCAAATGATATCATTCTAGGACTATTGCATGTGTTTATTTGGTGTCCTTCATCCTTTCAATCAAAGACATAAAGTTGGTTTGTCTAAGAATCTAACCTTTAAGAACAAAAAACGTTGTGGTACAACATATTCCAACACCATTATGTCTTACACTAAATCAAAAGTTGAGAATAAGGAAAGTGAATCACATCAATTGTTATACTATAAGATCAAATCCATGAATATCAAATTAATTTTGTGCAAAAGAACAAGGGTAAAAGAATGAATCTATGCCAACTTTTGGACAAGATAATTTTTTTGATAGTTTAGTCAAACCTAATTAGGCCAAACCTAGTCGGGCCAAAACATTGTATCACTCAACCCTCCATGTGGTGTAAATGTGGTGTCCTCATAGCAAAGGGAGGTTTGAATATAAACCTCCTAAACTATAAAAACACCAATTCTCTCTAAATCCCTCTTTTTTGCCTATTGGGTTTGGCTAGAAAATAAATGAAATTGGAATTAAAAATATTACCACCAATGTTGTCAATAGACATATGTATTAAATGGAGTTGGATTAAGGTCAAATTATTTTTTTTGGCTACTCAGGATGAACTTTTATACATATAAATTACGTTTTTCAAGAAAATAAAACAGTATTTTGTAGATCTCATTATGCAAATTCTAAAATCATATATTTTTTTTATAATTTAATTATTTAAAATTTTAATGACTAGTGGGTCATTAGCCCAAAAGTTGAGGTCGATTACATTTACCCAAAAAGAGTAAAATTTATTTTAAAATAAAAAACAAAAAATACTATTTCTTTAGTTTTAGATAAATAATCACTAACATCTTTGACACCCCAATAAAAAATTATTTTTGGGAAATGCAACTCAAGACAATTATTATTATTATTTTTTTCAATTTTGTTGTTGGTGTGAACATAGTATATTACCTAACTAATTTCTTATTAGTTCCTATTCACACCAACATACTTAATTTTACTTTGATCATTTAATTTTTGTGTACCATGTCATATGATTAAAAAACACATGATGATTGTATTCTATCCTAGGGTTTAATCTAGAATTTCATCCTTGTCTTTATAATAAAGATTTTTAGTGTATATTGTATTGTTATTTAATTTATCTTTGATGAATCCACTACTTTCATAGAAAATCAATTTATTCTCTTATGTGAAAGGGTATTTTGGTCATAGGTGATCCTTGGGCTGATGTGGGGTTAAATCAGCTTTTACATTGTATTAGAGCTCTAGATCTACAATTATATTTCCCCTTTTCAAATATTTTTAGGCAAGAGTTTTCAAATAGTGCATCCTAGTGTAAAATAGACCTCATAGTTTCCTCTAGAAGATGTCGAACCCATAAGATTGTCTATTCAAATGTCAAAATCAAGGTAAAACAAATAGATGGTTTTTTGGATCTTGAGAATTTCATTGACAAATCTCATACAATCACACAAATCCATAAGGTTGTACATAATTATATAGATCTATACCACTCATCAACATTAATTCTATAGAAAACCACAATTGTAGGCCTACATACTATGTCATTAGAATGTGTTATTCCATAAAAAAATAGTTTCTTAAAAGAAATTAAAAAATGACATGATAACATAGTGCTTACATTTATTCATGTGCCTATCAATAATAAAAATGCCAATTATGGTCATGTGGGGTGCTAAGCGCATGGTCACATGCAACTCTAAAGGATTGAAACATAGCAAGTTTGTTGGTAATGGAGAATGATCTTGTTAAAGGTCTATTTTTTTTGTTTTTGTAGCTACGTTTGGAGCTTATTTCATTCTAGGAGAAGTGAAGGGGGGTGGTTGTAGGGGGGAATATCCCCTTTATGGGGGTCTAAGGGCAACACCTTCAAAGCCAAAATATATATTTGGATCATTCATCATTAGGTTACATATCTAGCGGTAGAGATTATGTTGGCATTTTTTGTTCTAGAAGGCGGCCCTCTTTATGCAAGGACATTGTATTACAATTGCGTATTATGTGAGGAGATTATGAGAGAGAAGAGGAAGTTGTAGTAGATGTGTTGTAGGTTATATCCCTTCATTTTTCTAGATAGAATAAAGGAAGGACTAGTTGTTTCTCCATTGATGTAATCTATATCGAGCGAGCCTCATATATTTATGTCTGTGTTTTTATATTTTATTTTTGCATTCATTTTATTGTATATTGCTTTGTGGTCCTATTCCTAAGAAAGACATGCTCAGTTTGAACAACCTTAGACTTGTCATCACCACTAGTAAATTTGTCTTGCTATCATTGTTAGTCTTTAGCCTCTAGCAATTTTTTCTTGTTGTCACCCTTCTTCAACCCCTAGTGACCCAACACTTCATCACAAGGGTGAATAGAACCTAGAAAGAGGCACCTTGATTTTCTATTATCGAAAGGACAATTTTTCTCACATAGTGTAACTTGGGCATACAATGTTTGATTTTAATATTCTTATGGGTGTTGAATATCTAGTTTTGAGCTCTACATAGATATCCACTAATATTTCTAGATTTTTACTAGGTACCTATTATTTAGGTCTAAAGCCATTTTTAAAACTATGGCTTACCTTTCAGAAAAATTACAAAAAAGAAATATATATTTTTTCTTGAATGAAGGGATTATTTTCTTACATTGTGAGGGGTATATTATTGTTTCTCTTTCCATTTTATATATTCTTGTGTATACATCATGGATCAAACCTAAATTACTGTACTTGTGTCAAAAATTATTTACTTACACAATTTCACATTATGCTTTGAACTTACCTTAGCTCGTGCTTTAATAATATATTTTAGGATTTTTATAAAAAATATTTTTCACTCACATTTGAAGAGTTAAACATATTTTGGGCATGTATGTGAAATTTCAACAAAAAAATTCTAGATGACTTAGTGTACGAAAAATTGAGATTCAACAGTATAATTTCTATGTGGCTCATGTATAATATATGTTGTAACGCTAAAATGGGAAAGTAATGTTTATATTTCTCTCTCATTTGAGCAAACAAAACTCAAGGCCTTGCCATTTTCAAAGGAATTTTTGACAATTTATTGATACAAACTCTCTACCTCATACCATTGGGGAAACTTTGTCCTAATACTCTTAGCTCTCTATCATTTCTTGATATATCATATATTATGCTTTATCATTGCACTATTGAGTTTTTCTCTTTAGCAGTTTGAGATCCGTACGAGGAAAGTCATTGATTGTTACATCTATTACCATTATTGGAGATAGCATATGGACTGGCGGTAATACTATCAGTTTCATTAGTTCCTATCATATTATCTGTTCAGTTTGTTCTTGTACTTGTATGCCACCTTGGTCATCAGTATTTTCCATGGGTTGTTCTTTAGTAGATGTTCCTTCACCCACTCTTCTCTTCCTCTATCTTATTTGTGTTTAATCATACTTCCTCGATCCAATCCTTTTATTCGCCATCACAAATTGCACTCAAATTTAAACTCACATGCATACAAATTTGTACACACATGAGCTTTCAATGAAACATGTACAATTAATATTGCATAAATATCTAACATTAAATTATAAATTGTTCATTTGTTTTAAAGTCATTTAGTGAAAAAAAGCATTCAAATAAATCATAAACATATCACATGAGGGTGTGCAAGAAGTTGAGTCCACTTTTTGGCCAAAAAGTGGAAGTGTTTTTCCTGATTTTCAGAATTTGACACATTTGACCATAAAATTTGAAGCACTTAGAGATGAAATCTTTAAAAAACTCACTAATCATAAAATGTAGTGCTCGGAGTCTAGTTTCCAAATATGTAATTTATTTCAATACCCAGATTGTACAAATTGAGTTTTAATAGGCATTTCTAAAACCACTGTTTAAAAGTCATTTTTTTTTTACCATACCATGCACGCGTACGACATCCATATTTTGACTTAAATTATCGTATTTTTCTAAATCCTTTTGGGAAAATTTTTATGACTCACTGAAGCTTGTTCTTGATATTTTTTTGTAATTTTTTATTGAATATTTTTTTTTTGTTAATTTTTTATTAGGCAGATTTGTCGCTTTGAAAAATCGTCATTTACGACATGCATAAGATGACCTAAACTTATCATTTTTTATTTTTATTTTTAAATTGAAAAGAATTGTCTGAAGTTTGTTCTCGTGCAATCAGTTTGTCAAAATGTTATGTTGATCAAAAGTTATTAAAATAGTAAAAAACCCTGATATTTAAAGTTTATGGACCAATTTTATTAGAAATTAATTGAAAAATAGAAAAAATAATTCAATTGCAAAACAAATTGCATATTTAGAATTTGCATTGTTTCATCTAAAATGGGTTTTAATTTCGTCAGAAAATTTTGCAAAAAAAAGGTTGTTAGCCATATCAA
>VDFB02075321.1:326660664-326687403 GCA_007258455.2 Sequoia sempervirens | reverse complement strand
TATTGGATTGCGATGAGCCACCATTGGTGGGATCCTAAGGAATGTGAGGATAGGTACCTTGTGCTTGTTGTTCAACCATGAGTTTCTTTGCTTGCAATCAAGTGGTAATGTGCATGAAAATGAAAAACTACTAGGTGAACTAAGATGATGCTATGCTCTAGGATGCACTTAAATGAATGACCTAAGTGATGACTAAAGGATTGATTGGATAAGATGATAGATTGATTGATTGGATTGATTAGATAGTTGATGTGGTTGGATTCAATTAGATTGATTGATGCGATGAAACGATTGATTGGATTGGATGATGGGATCGACTCTAAACCAAGTTCATAGGTTTAACTAGATGAGATAAGATGTTGACGATCAAATTATATAACAAAAAGGATGATTATGACACCAAATCTACCACAAGATGGAAGCAGATTGATTGGACCATGGAAGATCAATGACTTAGGATGGATAACAATTCTAAGTATGAAGGATGACGATCATGATCAGGCACCTAAGCCAACTTGGATAAAAACCTCTAAAACAAAGTCTAGTGGATTGGGATTGATAAACTGATGACAAAAATGCAATCTAGGGATGTTCTAAGATGAACCTATGATGACTTTTGGAAAATGCAGACAGACTAAAGTGATGATTACGAGCGGATGGATGGTGATAAAAAAATTTTGATCGCGACAACAGACTCGAAAAATGATAAGCTTCCAGTGGCAAGGAGTAACTCTCTAGATTTTGTATGGGAAGTGCATATGCCTCTGTGTAGTGCAAATTTTCCTCTCTAGGTGACAACTTCACTTATCCAAGGTCAATGGATTCATCTTTGGATTAAAGAATAGGATGAATATGGGATTGAAGATCAACCAATAACAAAATGCCACTTGTCAACATGCTATTGGAGAGGGATGGAGAAATTTTTGTCAATGTGCATAATAAATGCCATTAGATTCAAATTTGAAATTTGAAACGAACATGTTGGAGGGAGAAGAAAATGGAGTAAATGCCACTTGGCTCAAGACAAAGGACATGTAAGAGGCCTTTAATGCCTTGTTGGATGGACAAGTAATTTTGGGGGGAGATTTCAAATTTGAGGAATATTCCATCCTTTGATGCCTTTTTGAATGAAAATTGAAGATTTATAAATTAATTAAATTGATTTTCATGAGCAAGTTGCAAAAGCTAGAGGATTTGAGTGATTAAGATTAGGATTAATCAAGATTTGATTAATTTAAATGGAGATTAGCTAATTTGACAATTTGATTTAGGTTTTAGGATTTAAATAAATCAAAGTGAGAGGAATAATGAATTTAGACTTAATTAAATAAAGTTTGATTTATTTAATTAAAGAGGATGGTGTTAGATTAAATCAAATAAAGATTAATTTATTTAATTTAAGGGAGGTGACTTTAGAGTTTAATTAAATAAAATAAATTATTTAATTGAAAGAGGGACTATAGGATTAATTAAATAAAATGATTTATTTAATTAAGAGAAGATGATGACTTAATCAGATGAAATTGATTTATTTAATTAAGAGATGAAATGTGATGAATTGAACCAAATAAATGTTATTTGATTAAATTGTTAGTAAAGGGGATGATTCAGGTTGAACTTGTGTTAGTAAAATCAGGATCAAGTGTATAGGATCAATTTGTACATTTTTTGTGTCTACATTTTTCCCCTCTTTGAAGCAATGTACCCGGTGCACTGGTTCAAAGAATAACCTTGCTGAGATCAAAATTCAAAAAAAAAATTGATTTTTGAGATGTCCCATTGCTGGCCCAGCGAGAGAATTACGCTGGTATACTGCCTCGTTGAGAGATGGGCTGAAAATTTGGATTTTTGGGTGATCTCGTGACAAAGAGGTTCAAGATTAGTTCAGCTTGAATGTTTGATGGAGAAAATTCTGATGATGTAGACAGTCATCAACCATGGGTAGCCTCATGTATATTTTGAGATACCACACAAATTTGGATAGAAATATTGGTAAAGATAGAAGAATAAGAAGAATAAGTAGAAGAATAAGATGGATGAACCCTTGAGTTTGAGACGATGCATTGAGTTTGAGACGATGCAGGAGTCCAACAAGTCCATGAGTTATTAAGAATTTATTAGATATGATGATGAGTGATGATGATGTTTTTATTATCAAGAATTGGTATTTTAAAAGGGCTTACTTACCTTATGTTTGATAACACACATAGGTACGATACATCAAGGTATAAAGAATCAGGATGGCGTTGCACCTAGTGTGATGGACTTTGACTTGACAATCAAATAGGAGTACTCTTGTTCACACTTGACATCTGGAACCTCATTTAAAATGTAGTTCAGATATTCCAAACATCTCAGACCAAAACATAGAAAGGAAAGCCTTCCTATGTGGTCAACAAGACACCTAAAACACCCTCCCTACACCCAAACAAAGCATGCATGAGCAAGGTTACATTACAAGAATATCCAACAAGCATAGCAGATAAAAGATAGTGATCATTGCCCCATTCCTTTCTCTCTAAATCCATTTGTTTGGACATCATTGAGAGGTCATTGGAATGAGCGCAATAAGATAAGTCAAAAGACAAAGATCAAGTAAACAAACAAGCTAATGTTCTTCATACCACTAGCCAAGACTAAACTACGGTGATGCTTGATGTTGATGTCCATTGTAGGAAGGATTCATCCTAGGACATGATGTTATTAGATGATGATGAGATTTTATTGGATGATAGGCTATTAATACCAAGAGTTGACCAACTTGTTTACCTACTGATTTAGACTTAAGATCTTGATGCTTAAGTTTTCACTTTCAATTTGCTAGACTTGTTTCTGATTGTTTCACCAAAGGTTGAGGATGACAATGATTTATTATGAGTGATGTTTATTATAGGTGATCATGAGATGGTGCAAATAGATTTTTTCAAATATTTGGATGTTTTTGATGTTTTTGAAATGTTTTGAGGTTGTTTTTGGTATTTTTGAGATTTTGCCAATCTTTTTTATTTTCAAATTTTCCAATGTTTTTGGGGTTTTCTAAGATTTTCTGAATATTTTTAGATTTTGTGTTTTCTGAATGTTTTTAATGTTTTTGTGTCTCAGGGGCTGATCAAAGATTAGCCTTGCCTACCTTTAAGCTTAGAGATGGCATAGTTTGAATAACTTTTTTTTGACATTTTCTATTTTTGACTTGTTTGTGGATTTTTTGATGTGATTTGGATGTTTTTGGGTATGGATATGTATAATGATATCAATGATCTGTTTTGGGATTTTGTTGAAAACCAAACTAAGTTTGATTGATCGGATCAATGGATTGATGATGATAACATTGTTGAGGATACACAACAATGCAAGGATAGTGTTAAGCAACACAAGGATTGGGAAGGATATCCCATGATGAAGATGGATTGATTGGATTTGATTGATGGACTAATGATGGTAACATTGTTGAGGATACACAACAATGCAAGGATAGTGTTAAGCAACCTAAGGACTGAGATGATAAGGGATTGATTGGATTTGATTGATGGAGTGTTGATGATAACATTGTTGAGGATACACAATAATGCAAAGATAGTGTTAAGCAACACAAGGATTGAGAAGGATATCTTGAGGTGATGATGAATTGATTGGATTTGATTGATAAGGATTTTGAAGCTTGGTTTTGGAACAAAATTATTTTGAATGATTTGATGTGACGTTGAAGAACGTGTTAGATGCAATTGATATTGATTGTTTGGATTGATGTTTGATGAAAGATAAAGCTAGATAATGAGCATCCTCTCATCAAAATATGCCATAGGCTAGTGATTTGGATTTTTGGATCATAAATGCTTTGACTAATTTGATCTTACATTTTACCATTGTTCGGATCACCACATAAGTTGGAGGATATATGTCAAGATTTATTCCCGAAGCAAGATGTAAATATCCTCCCCTAGTGTTTAGCAATGTATGGAATTCCATGGGTGGATTTTTGGATAGATGTATGGATGGAGGGATATGGATTATCTTGCAATAAGATAAGGTGTTCAAATAGAGGAATGCTTCATTGGATAAGGCTTCATGGCTCAAATAATGTTGGGTAGGATAGGATCAATGAAAATGACCCATGTCAAGATGTTTACCATAAGCAAGTGTAAAGTGTGCACCAAAATTTTTACCAAGATCAAGATAATTTGGACTGTGGAAGTAGATGGATGAAAATGGATTGTATAAATGGTTTACGGATGAATGGATTTATTATGGATAAGATGGATGGGATGAGATGCTTTCACCTGAATTAGCACACGTAGGTGCTCAATTCTACACATGACGCCTATTTTCTAGTTTTTCATCATGGTACCTATCCAAAACACCACCGAAGTGGTTTTCAGTAGAGGAATACTTTTTTCTTTACTGGGTATGTGCAGGATCATCGTGGAAAAAATAGGCCCTTAAGTGGCAAAAAAATCAGAAAAATCAGAGTTAGGAAACTTGACGTAAAAATTTGAATAAGTTATCTATATTATTTCAAAAATATGTAAGAATAGAATCTGTAGGAAATTGAATGTAGTTTCTAAACTACTAGGTTTGTTTAAAGAAAGAAAAATCTATTTGGTGAAATTTAAAATTTCAATGCGATTAGTACTTAAATTTCAAGGAAAAAATAAAAGTAGATGTCTATCGACCACCTAACCACAATAAAATGATAATAGTTTTTATAAGATTTTAGATATAAGTAAGAGGACTCATGTCAGATGTGATGCATATTTCTTTTGTAATTTTTTTGAAGTAAACAATTAATTATGAATTTTTATTACAACTTTTAAAAATATAAAAACTTCGTATGTCTAACCACCTTAACTTGGTCAAAACTTCATGAAATTCAATTTTCTATTTTTTAATCCTATAGTATGTGAAGCATAGAATGTGACCCATGTTTGGATTCAAAAATGTGATACCGTTTGAAGCTATAGATGTTTTTCAATTAGTCTATCAATCGGGACTTTAGTCATAATTTGAATAGAAAATGAATAATAATTACTTATTTAATTCAAAGTAAAGCATAATTTATATTGGTGGAAAGTTGAGAATCTCTTTTTAAAACCCTTTTCATTTCATCAATTTTGGGTAAAAGAAATTAATACATACCCATCATATTGCCACTTTTTGGCCCATCATGATCCTACACATACCCTACTATTTTCAATCCTTTTTTTATTTTATTTTTGGATTTTATATTTTTTTTATTTTTCTATTTTTCGTGAAAAATTTATGCTCATGTTGAATCACCTAGTAGTGTCGATGTAGATTCTTCTGTCATGATGTGCCATTGATATCCTACTTGAAGAAGCTACTTTTCCAAGATACGTGCACTTGAATGCAACTTTTGAGATTCCTGATCTGCTTTGTTGATACCAGAGTTAACTTTGTCTTTGTGTGTACATCGTGATAGAGTGCCTTCTAAATCCTTATGATGAAGGGTCGTTACCAACACATGGTCAATGTGAGAATTGGATATCATGCATGGAGGTGTGGATGGTGTTGTGTGTTTAGGAATAGGAGATGGATTGGTTGATAGTTGGGAACATTTGACTCTCCAAACTTGGGAAGATGAGAAATAATGGGTGGATATAGAAGTATGCATAGAATTAGGACTAACTGCTTGATATACTTTGTACATTGCTTGAAAAGCTTTCTTTTGCTTTTGTGGACATCTTTGATGGATACTTTTCCCTTTTTTTATTTTTCCCCATAGTTTCTTTGACTAATGGAGTTTGATAGGGATAATCTTTCTTTGGTATCCACTTGTATTTGACTTGTCCATTATGCTTTTCAACTTCTTTTTCTTTGATAATGTTATTTTTAATTTCATTCAAATTCTTATTTTGATCTTGGTCCCAATTCGTGGATGGGGTGATGGGTGGATGAAGATTCATGACTTGGTTGGTTGTAGTATTGGCATTGACTTCATCATAAGGATTGTTTATGCTTCCTATGTTGACATTTGCTTGAGAAAAAGTTGCCTCCAGTATTGAATAACCAAGACCTTGATTCTTAGGATTTCCAATAATCTGCATTGGTTCTAGGATACCCTATTCATGTAGGCCTAATCCTCTACCCTGATAATTTATTTGTTGAAAAATTTTATTTGCAATAGGATCTATGATTTACCTTGGAAGCAAGGTGCTAATCCTTCTCTGCTCTATTGTGAAACTTCAAAGGTGATAGCTTCTTCATTGATAAGATAGCTTGCCCTAAAAATGGTAAGTGATCCAAGTTTATAAGTGATAGGATCCTCCATAAGTGGGAAAACTTCCCGATTCATATCTTTGGCTTGATCTTGTGGAATATCAGATTTTAATGCTTCTTCAAGAGGTGTTGATGATTCACTATCCATGTAGAAGTCTTCCTCATGATTCATTTTTTATATGTCTCTAGATTTTTCTATATCTTGATCATGTGTACAAATGTTAAGAGTAGGAGACTCTTGTTCCTTGGTAATGATATCAAAAGTATGAGACTCTTGTTTTGAATGAAGATCATCTACATGTCCATTAGGAGTAAGCATCTCATGGGTAGATGGGGGAATATGTGCTATATGGATATGATCATCATTTGCGATATCTTGTATAGATAAGAGAGTGTCCATTAGATCATTGTAGTATCTTGGAGATACGAATTCTTGATCTTGATTAATTTTGGAATTTCTTTTGACATGCTTTGGATCAAGTTCTTGACATGGGTTAGTTTCAAAGGATAGATTGCTTACAAAGGGTTCTTGGATGCCTTCATTAGGCATGGGAAATTTCTCAATATCCTCTTGATCTTTCAATGGACTTGGATCAAATGTTGAGTTGAGGATATCTTAACTATCTATAACCATGAGGTCAAAGGATGCCAATATGTCTTGGAAAGGACCATTGCTAGACTTTGGTGAAAGATGTTGATCATGCTTTGGATTAAATTGTTGAGATATATCCTCTAACTCATTAGGTGATGTAGAGGCATTTTCAATATGATAATTGGCTGATGGATCATGGATTGTGTCAATAGGATCAAATAATTCTAAGACTCCTTGAAACATATCATTGTCGAATATTGTTGAGGGGTTTTGATTATGACTAAAAAGTGACTCTTGATGTATGTTGAGTCGATCATCAAATGAGGTAGAAACATATTCAAGGTGCTCATTGATGGATAGATTTTGATCATTGTTTTCAACAATTGTGGTGGAGAGATTGCCATTGCTATCACTAGTGGTTGACCCCTGATCATTGTCCCCAATAGTTATTATTTTTTGATCAATAAGGTCTTGGATGAGATTTTTGAGTCAAATACAAGTTGATGTTGTGTGTCTCTTTATTTTGCAAAAATCACAAAGTTGCTTCTCATTATACCCTGGTGGTTTAACTTGGGGATCTTGATAATTATCATAAATGGGTATTTTGATGAGATTTTCTTGTACCAACTATTGCGTGACCGATTTAATTGGTTCCCCAAGTGGTGTGTATTTTTGTTTGTTACCTTGTGAGATTTTTTCTTTAAATTAACCTTGTGGTGATTGATTTTAGAGATGTGGTGATTGGTCTTTGAGATGCGGGGGTTGGGTTTGTTGTTGATGTTGTTGATCTTGATATCCAACCTGTTGATATTGGAGATATTGTTCTTGATGTGGTTGTGGATACAACTCAATGCTTTGATGACATGGTTTAACCAATGGAAGAGTGTATTGATTTTTGGGTGTAGATGTCTCTTGGTGCAATGAATCAACTATTTTGGTAAGTGTAGCAATTTGATCTATCAAAATTTGATCTTGATTTTGATCTTGGCACCCTTGATATAGTTGATTTGGTTTTTGTTCAAGTAGATTTGGATTGTATACTTGTGGTGTTTGTGTGGGATCATGGACAAATTGAATTTGGACAATTTTCTGATTTGGGATGATGTTTAGATTTAGCATGATAGGTTGAAATTGAACATTGTTGTGGTTGGGAATCACATTGCCTTGATTTAGGTAACTTTGATTTTACATGGTGTTACCTTGACTTGGATTAATACATGGAGTCGTTAACATTTTGTTTGGACTTTGAACAACATTTGTGTGATTCACAAACATATCTATCCCAAAATTTACCAAGTGTGGATTTGAAATGTTCATGTTGGGTAAAGTTGTACTTGGTATATTCACTTTTGGCATGTATAGATTTGGTGGGATAATGTTGTTTTGTTGAAGGCTCATGCATTGATTGTTTGGTTGATAGATTTGTAGGTTTGGACTTTGATTTAAATCTACCATAGGGAAAGGTGTTCCAAAATTTAGATTGGGCATACTCACATTTGTTGTACCATTAAGATTTGTAGGAGATAATGATCCCATGTATGGATTGTATAAATGTGAGTTTCGATAATCAATCGACATTATAAGGATTTGATAGTTTGGTTGATTTAGATCAATCATGATGTATGAATCAAGTTTATATTCCATGTTTTTCTTGTGTTTTGACCTTGTTGACCTCTACGGGATTTAGGGCCAATGATGAGATGAAGGATGAAAGGAGTGAATGATATGGGTGTTGAAATTTTAGGAACCTTGGAGGATACTAGACTTTAAGACTTTTGGATTTTTGATTTTGGAGTTGATTTGGATTTGATTTGGATAATGGACTTATAAACCCCAAGATGTTTGGATGTTATCTTGGAATAAACTTGTCCACAAGGTGATAATTTAACTAAGAGTATGAAGAAGTATGCATCTACACACACTTAGTCAAACAAGATGATTTTGATTTAAAGGATTTTCCAAAAGTCTAATATGAAGGATTTTTCCAAGATTTCTAAGAATTTTTTGTGAGATGGGATTTGATTGATGTTTGAGATGGATGAAATGATTGGTTGTTTTGATCCTAAATGAACCTAAGAGAGACTTGTTTACAGGACCAAGGTTTTGAAGAACATGCTTTTCCCTAAGAGTACTTCAAACCAAAAGATCAATGTTTGCTCAAAAGACCATAAGACAAAAGATAAACAAGCACATGTGTGGGGTTCAATTAATTTCATCTTGATTAATAAGTTGTTATTACCACAAACAATCTTTTGATTAGATTTTCAAACTAGATGTCTAATGTCCCAACTTCTTTTCATCCCACAAAGTCCCTTATGTGGAAATCAATGAAATTAAGGAAATTTTTTCCTAATGTTGACTTTAGTAAGAGCAAATTGAGATGTAAATTCAAATACTTTGAAGCCTCTAAGGATAGAATCCCTAGGGAAAGCAATGGCACTTAAATTTTTTCAAAGGTATTTGCTCCTCCTAAAGGGTTTGAAATTTGATGTTCATGTTGAATGTTTATTTTCCAATGTTTTAGATCCAAGCAAAGCATTTTGATTCCAAAATGATGCACAACCCTAGGATATAATGAGACAATATTTTTTGAGTTCCCACTTGGATAAATCTAGCTGTGCCTATTCTTAGCAGATGATTAGAAGCTTGACCACACTAGCTCCCCTCCACGAAACACACTTCTCGGGTTAGCCAAGCTTTAGTACCCATGAAACTCCCATGGAATACTTTTCATCTCTACTAAGAACCACAAAAATGTGGGACGGCTTCAGAATGATCGTTCTTGCACCAACAAATAGATAAGGATTTATGCTTCTAAACAAAAGGTTCTAGTATAGGCATTCCATTCATGGGGGATCATCCATACAAAAATAGACCATTGTTTCCCTTCTTGTTAGAACAATCCTCGTGATACTTGAACTTTCCTCAAGTACCCACACTTATATATTGGGTGGAAGTTGTTTGGCTTTAGCATGTTCCTAGTTGGGTCATTCCCTAGGGTGATTACTTTTTCCCACTAGACAGGCCCTCTAAGGATAAACAAAAGTGAGCAAGCACATTCATAGTTTGATCAATCTTTGTTTAGAAACAAAGAGAGAACACATGCGATATACTCCACCCACACTTGCAAACTTTGTTCAATTTTAAGAATCCAAATTAAAGTGTGGAGGAAATATTTTATGCAACTTAATATCACTAAAAGAATTTTAATTCTCAAAATCACTGTGAGGCGCAAGAGAAGTGCATATGCCCTTTTAAATGAGTTTACTTTGTATAAAATATTACAAAAGCACAAAAGCACATGTTCATTTTAACCTTCAAAGCAAAAGAGGATTCTTTTTAAGCACCAAGATTGAAATGTGAAGATTGTTCAATTTTAAAACCCCAAAACAAACTCTAGTAAGTTCCTAAGGTTCTTTTTAAGCTCAAATGAGAATTATTGAGTCCTAAAAAGCTTGAAGATGACAAATTCCTTAGAAATGGGATTATAATTGCTCCCCAAAGTGTTTAAAAACACTTGCTACAATCATGTGATAATGATTTTTCTTTCACTTCCATGCTCCATGCTCATTTAAAACTTGAAATCCAAGCTCCAAATGTTAGATAAAATCAAGAAACAAGAAGATATGAGGGTTAGATAAATGATTAAGCATAAAAACCCTAAAATTTAGACCAAGTTTCATTGAGATTTGACATTAGGTAAAAATTTGAAAAAAATTAACTCTATAAAAGTTGATAAACACCTACACCATTAGATAGCTTATGAAATTCTACCCCATTAAAAAAAAAGCTCTGAAAAAGACCAAAATATGACCAAGATACCTCCATTTTAAGATTGTGTGAAAAAGCAAGAGAGCAAAGGTGGCGCCCTTTGAAACATAGAGGCAACGGTGTTGTTTGGGTTCAAACAGTGATGTTGGAACAATATCAGTGTCATTTGAGGATTTGAGTGGCGCTCTAGTGAAACTAGTGGCGTTGTTTGGAAAAATAGAGACCGCAAATGCGTCGCAATTTGACCCAGCAGCGTTGTTTGACCTAGAAAGACAAAAAATAGTAGAATTTGACCAAAAAATGTGTAAATTTTGAAATATTCCACCCTCCTAGCACCAAAATGTGAATGGTGATCCTAGACCTGCACAAACACAAAGAACAAACACATTATTAGTCCAATATGCAAATCTAAATCAACATTCCCCATAAGATTCATTTGAGATGAAATGAACAAGAAATAACATGAAGGATACAAATAAAAAAACTATCTAATCTTGCTGAAAACAAAAAAAACTCTCAATCCCATGGGGGAATTGGTGGCATTTTGATGTGGAAAATGACCCTTTCTCAATTCCTTGTAAGCTTGATGATTAATGGATGAAGAGTGATGCTCCTTGACAAATTTTTTCCATAACCTAGCTATGAAATGCTAAAAATGGATGATGAAAACTTGATGAACAATGGATGAACTTGTGCATCATGATCTTACATGGATTGTGCAGAAGATTGTGGAGGAGTGATACAATAGAGGAGGCCTCTATTTATAAGAAAGAATGATGGAGGATTGAAGAATAGTATGAATGTGGGATTGAAGATCAACCAATAACAAAATGCCACTTGTCAACATGATATTGGAGAGGGATGGAGCACATTTTGGTCAATGTGCATGATAAATTCCATTAGATTCAAATTTGAAATTTAAAAGTGACATGTTGGAGGGAGAAGAAAATGGAGTAAATTCCACTTGGTTCAAGGAAAAGGACATGTAAGAGGCCTTTAATGCCTTGTTGGATGGACAAGTATTTTTGGGGGGAGATTTCAAATTTGAGGAATATTCCATCCTTTGATGCCTTTTTGAATGAAAATTGAAGATTTATAAATTAATTAAATTGATTTTCATGAGCAGGTTGCAAAAGCTAGAAGATTTGAGTGATTAAGATTAGGATTAATTGGGATTTGATTAATTTAAATGGAGATTAGCTGATTTGACAATTTGATTTAGATTTTAGGATTTAAATAAATCAAAGTGAGAGGAATAATGAATTTAGAATTAATTAAATAAAGTTTGATTTATTTAATTAAAGAGGATGGTGTTAGATTAAATCAAATAAAGATTAATTTATTTAATTTAAGGGAGGTGACTTTAGAGATTAATTAAATAAAATGAATTATTTAATTAAAAGAGGGACTATAGGATTAATTAAATAAAATGATTTATTTAATTAAGAGAAGATGATAACTTAATAAGATAAAATTGATTTATTTAATTAAGAGACGAAATGTGATGAATTTAACCAAATAAGGGTTATTCGATTAAATTTTTAGTAAAGGAGATGATTCAGGGCAAACTGGTGTTAGTAAAATTAGGATTAGGTGTATAGGATCAATCAGTACATTTTTCCTATCTACATTGGGCAAGATCACCTATCTACAATGCAAATTCACCTCTATAAGAATCAAATTCACCATTGAGGGTAGGGCCAAATTGTGGCAAAGGACAAGAAACATAGCAAACAATAGGTAGAAAGGTTGGACTGATTCGAACTGATAATAAGCACTGGTATCGCACAAAGAAGACACGCCAAACAACACAATCCTAAAATTAGTATTGAAGGTTTACAAATTTGATGTAAGCCCATCACCTTGGGTGGAAACCCAAAGTTAATACTCCATGATACCAAGGTGGTTCTCTAGATCACCCTTTATCATGAAGATGGATAGCTAGCGATTTAGTGGCACAAGGTCATCAATAGATTCCATGGGCTCACCTTCATACTCTCACTTGGAGACTATCGTAGTCCACCATGCGGATTTTTATCTCAACCCAAGGGAGTACATGATGAGTAACTTTATGGTATGGTGCGCATCCCTTGCACTATACCAATTCATGGCTAAAACATGAGTCTCTATCTAGGCTATACAGGCTATCTCACGCGTCTTTGATATATGCTAGGTACGTGATGCACAACCATGAACACCAGTCTATCACAAGCATGGATCGAGAGCCCCAGTGAGGTACTAAAACTCAAACCAACCTTACACGTCTTATCTAGGTATCACCCTAGCTTTGATGCTTCACTAGACATGACATGATTGGATTGGGGTACAAATTTAGTTCTCCCCCCTTTATATGCCCTACCGGTAACATGTGGTTGGGATTGTCCCTTGGGTGATGAAATCCCAGGGAGGTCTTGCTAAGGGAAGGAAATATTAGACACTTCAGCTAGTCCCTAGGATCGCACATAGTGCAAGGGGAGAGCTTAGATGCACTAGCACTTCCTGGGTAGACTAGACTAGACTAAACAAGTTGCAATTTCTCATCACCCAAGATCACCAAGAGGTGCAAGGGGAGTGGATATGTCAAGAACTTGTTCCCAAACACATCAAACAATGTAATTTGACCCTTTAATTAAACTATGTTTGCCTAGATTAGTGTGAAAAAAGCACAGTAGACAAAACTAATCTAGTGGTCTTCGATTGATCGTCCTGCAGAAGATATGTTAGTAGTTTCTACCACTAGTCTTGGAAAAATGGTTCACTATTCAAACATTAGTAAAATCACACACTCAGAAATAGATGAGTTAGTGAATTAGTAGCCAAAATCCAAACCAAATTGAAGCTCAAATTAGAAAATTAAGGGTTATGGAATACCTCAAATATGCCTCTGTGTGAGAAAAATTCGCATGTGTTGAAGATCAGAATCACCTGTTTGGATGGATAAGTGAATTCATAGTCGCCTATTCAAGTGGATGGGTGAAGTTGCAATTGCCTCTGTAATTGCCTCAATCTCTCCTCTATGATCAACACTATCACCTGTTCTTGGAGACCCTCCACGTATCTTCCTCTGTGTCAAGTGATCTTGCTTGCTATTTCAAGTCCACCCCTTTTCACAAAAGGGCGAAGTCATGTTTTCCTATCCCAATGCAGTTTTTCCTATGTACCTAGGGAGTTCACCCCTTGGGGCAGATTCACTCTTGCATGCAAAAATATGAACTTGAAAAACTTAAAAAACAACAAAAATTAAAATGTAGACCCGTGACGTGGGTCCCACCGGGCATGCTAGAAATGTATGCGAGTGAATTTAATCTGCTAAAGTGCAAAAAATAAACTAATGCAAAGATCAAAGACACAAGACAAACACTCAAGATTAGGCCTTAGATGAACTCAAACAAAATGCAAGAAAATGGAACCTTTTACCTTGTTTGAGTTGATGACTTTGGTTGGCCCTTTGATTGCTTGAATGTGTGCTACTTTGTTGGAAAAATAGCATAAAACCTAGCTCTAAATGATGGTAATGATATGGTGAATGCAATGGTGCAAATGGGTATTGCAATGGATGCAATATGTGAGTGCAAAAGGTGCTACAACAATGGTGGATGAGTGCTTGGATGCTTGAGTGATTGCTAAGTGTTCTAAAGTTGATTTCAAAAGTGATGGATGCAAATGAGGGAAAATTTCACCATTTTTAGGGGAAGTGCCACTAAACAATGGATGGCTAAGATCAAGCCATGATGGACAAGATCAAGGGCTAGGGTGAGTTGAGAACTCACAATCCCTCATATCTTGACATGTGAGAGGTGAGATAGCAAGGTGGAGATGATGTGGAGGTACTACATAGTACCTTCAGATTTGGACAAGATCTCCTCATAAAGGAGGTCCTTGTCCACATGTGGGTGATAGGAAATGTGAGGAATTAAAAATTCCTCAAAAATTCACATGGGGATGGGAGAAGGAATTAAAAATTCCTTGAAATTCATTGGGGGATTAAATGTGAATTAAAAATTCACATGGGGAAAGGGGTGCCTTCTCCAAAAGGAGAAAGCATTTGGGTGATCCCACAATATTGGTTTACAATTTCTAGGAGATCCTATTTTTTGTTGAAATCATATATTTTTAGAAAATATAATGATTTAAGCCTTGAAAAGTTCCATTTAAAGGATTCCAATTGAATAGGGTTTGATCAAACCACCTTAGATCAACCCCCCTTGGATATAACCCTGCTAGTTTTAAACCATATGAAGTCTCCTTTACACGTATCAAAATGCTAATTAAAAACCACTTTTGATTTACCTTTTGGGGGATCAAATGAATTCATTTAAAATTTATTTTTTGTAAGTATGTAGTCCTTATTATAAGCTTCCCAAAAGTATAATTTTAAATAAATTAATTTATTATTATATTTATTTTTTATTTCTTGTGAATGTAGGTTTTCATCGAAAATCAAGCTCTTTGTTCTGCACATGTGAAAAAATAGAAGATTATCAAAAAAATTGAAAATATCAATGCACTAGATATTGAAGTCGTGATCCAACAAAAAATTAAATTTTGATACATACAAAAAAGTTATGTTGTATAGAATATGCCTATGTCTGAATTGTAAATGGTTTAGCTTTGAAACTTGATTAAGGAAAAAATATTCAATAAAACACTATGAAACCAAATGAAAGCGCTAGATATCATAGTTACAAATCTAAATTCAAAAAAAATAGAATTTTATCCTTTATGGAAAAAAATTTATGTTGTATACGGTGAACATCACTCCTTAAAAATGGTGTTTACTGAAAAAAAACTAGTTTTTGAAGGAGATAGAAAAATAAGTGCAATATGATTCCAAAAATTTTGAAAAAAAAATATATAGAATCTATAGAGAAAATCTCACAAATCACTAGTTTGCATCATCTTCAAATTTCTCATGGTTTAGTCGCTATAGGTGTCTGAAAGTGAAGATTTAATTAGAAAAAAATTAGTTTAGTGTCCAGTTTGGCCAAAAATTGTAAACCAGTATTGTGGGATCACCCATTTAATAAGGTTGACTTAGGACACATGCCATAAATGGCATGGGATTGGGTTGACCTAATCAAGTGATTAAGGTTGTGCAAACATGGGATTAGGTAGATTAATGAAGAATTAGGAGCAAGTGGGAGATTATGGAGGATGTGACCCTAATGATGATTAGGGGTGTGCACATCCTAATCACAAGTTAATTAAATTAACCTGGATTAGAGAGGATTATGGAGGATGTGACAAGGAGAGAGAAAGAATAAATTTAAAAATTGATTTAAATTCATAAAGAAAAAATGACTAATTTAAATAAATTGGGGTATTTATTTAATTTAGAGAGGAAAGAGGGAATAAGGTATTTAATTGATTTACTA
The DNA here is from genome assembly GCA_007258455.2 of Sequoia sempervirens. Classification (NCBI taxonomy): domain Eukaryota; kingdom Viridiplantae; phylum Streptophyta; class Pinopsida; order Cupressales; family Cupressaceae; genus Sequoia; species Sequoia sempervirens. Next base: position 326,671,431 of record VDFB02075321.1, on the reverse strand, counting down.
AATACCTTAGGGACATTAGGCTATAGGGTAATATTAATCAAATAATAAATTATTTAATTAATGCAGATAAAGGATGCGAGATAGAGGAATGGAAGGAGTGAATTTGACCATATAGGGGTGGTCAAATTCAAGTTTCTACATATATATCCAAGCATTCAGTTGATTGCAAGATGTTGGAAGGTTTTTGAAGAAAATTGAGATGTGTACATAGGATAGTTGAAAGAGGATCCAAAGAGAATTTTTTAGGAATTTACCTCCACACAAAGATTCTTTCCTCACACACAACTCTCTCCAAGCAATGCATACTATGGTCAACCTCTCTCATCAATTTTTCTACTTGGCAAAGACAATGATAATTACATTAGAAATTAATGTTTGTTGTAATACCAAATTTTAACTATTTTTTTAGCTACTTACATTAGTTGTACCTCATAGAATTTTATGCTAGCTAATAGTGCTTACTCTTCATAAAGATCACCATGTAGAAAGACACTCTTCATGTTCATTTGATAAGCTGGCCATCTATGTGATGCAACAATAGAAAGAATAAGGAAAACTAAATCCATTTTGGCTACAAGGGAAAATGTTTCAGAGTAGTCAATACCCTCAACTTGTGAAAAACCCTTAGCCACAAGACATGCCTTGTATCTTTCAATGAAACCATCAACTGCATATTTAGTGCAGTACACCCACTTGCACCATACCATCTTTCTTCTTATAGGAAGAGTAAATAAATCCCATATTATTCTCCATCAATTAAGAATAATCCTCTTGGACCACAACATTATCCCATTTTGTAATAATTCCTAAAGTTTCTAAAAAACTCTATGAATCTAGAGATATAGCATGACTCAAAAGACTAATGTTGGAATTCTATGAATGGGTGTGTCTAGAGGATGTAGGATCACCAACTAAAGAACTAGCCTCCTTAACAACACCTCTAACACACTTGGGAAAAATATGAGTGGTAGGAGGTGGTGATTCTAGTGGATTAGGACCATCATCTAAAGTATCCTCAAGTACTAAAGTATCATCATGAGATGAAGAAGGAAAAGTAGGTAGTGAGGAAGAAGAAGATGATGGAGGATGTGTCTATGTGAAAGAATCATCAAATTGGACATCTCTAAGAAAGTGGACATCCCTTGTGATAGGATCAAATAAACTATAAGATTTCACATCCTCACAATAAAAAACAAAGATCTCTTGTCGACTCTTCATTTGCATTGCCTTATGCCGACCATTTGGTATGAATGACCAAGCTTCACTACCAAATACTCTGAAGAAGGTAACATCAAGATTGATTATGGACAAAGCCTCATATGGAGGGAAATTTTGAACTACCTTATGGGGAGTGTAGTTATGAATATAGTTGGTACAATCGATAGCTTCAACCTAAAACAATGGGGCTATAGACCTAGACTAAAGCATATTGTATTGCCCCTGCCATGAACCCTAGAGGAGAACACTCGAACAACTAAAAATGGAACATTTTTTTTTTTAAGTGTGAAGTTGCATGATTTAAAATAATCATAAACTCAATTACTAACCTATATCCTCTAATTTTCACGAATGCATTGTACGTAGTTCCCATTATCCAAATTAACAAAAACCATGAAACATTTTAATTCTAACATCAATCAAGAATGATATCCATTCATTACAAAGATTCATGAGATACATCCATAATATAAAAATAAAAGATTATCTGATTACATCCATTCCAGTTAACATGTACAATATCATGATATTGCTATCAAGATTCAACCATGTAGTTTCGAGTCAAACTCATTGACCCATGTTTCATGAGTAGTGGTTCACCAGAACCCATCTCTCATGATATCGAATGGTCCACTCAGCACTCATTGCATCTAGGTGATGCTCATAGAGGTGAAGCACTGGTCCGTCCCGGGAGGTCACCCATCCCGGTACTGCTCCAGCTCAATCGCGCTTAACCAGGGAGTTTTCTCCAAGGTTAAGCCCGCTTGAGTTGTTACCCCATTTGCAAAACCTTCAGCAAGGTTAAGCGTGCTTAATATGGATCAATGAGTTTGACTCGAAACTACACGGTTGAATCTTGATAGCAATATCATAATTTGACACGCTGTGGAAAAATACCACCTACTTATCAATGTACAATATCATTGAATACATAATTCATCAATCGTCCACTGATTGAATTATACTGAGATAAACAGGGCACTAGGAAGTTCAAAACTCAAAATATTGCAACAACAGACTAAAGAATGATCAGAAATCTATACGAAGATTGAAGGCAACAAAGTTTGTTCAACTTCAATACTTTTCTTAAACTATGGAGTAAGAAAACTAATACAATTAGCTTTCAAGATTAATCATTCATTTAAAAAAAATAGAGGAAGAGATCTTTTTAGAAAAGAACCTAGAATATTTGAATAACTGAGCTGAAAGAGATGTTGGTTGAGTTCTAGCTCCAGACCAAACTTTCCAAACCTTCAATCACAGATCCTAGCTCTTCTTGGCCCAATTCCTCTGCAAGAATTCCCCAAAACCTCCAACAAACCAAGAATTTTTTTAGACTTCCAAGAAAAGTTTATTTTTCCAAAATCCAGAGAAGAAAGTTTTCTTGGCAAGAATTCCCGAATCAGTTTTTGCATCTGAGAAAAATAAGCCCATTTCCCTTGTGCAGCTAACTCCACTTCCCTTTTAATTATTACTTTTCGTAACTACTTTCCACTCCTCCACTCATTTAATTTCATTTAATTTAACCTTTCTTTTAACTTTTAACCCTCTCTTTCACTTTACACACTATATGCCATTAATTTATTAATTTATTATTTAAAATTCCTTATAGAGTTTTATTGCACAACACAATAGAAATATTTATATTATTTAATTACTTCGTTTTAAATAATAAATCATTAATTTTGAAAATCTAAATATAATAAAATAATCAAACAAAGCACAAGTCACAAGCATGACTCAAAGATCAAACAGTCAAACAATACCAACCAAAAATGAAACGAAGGTAAAATGACCACAACAAAGATGAAACAATATGAACAGACCTTACAGACGGGACTATGACAACATGTATTCATCCTCAACAAGGACGGTGGGTTGATGTGGGGGACCCAGTGCTACCTCTGAAACAACAACTCCATTGGGCTTTGACATGCTCAAACCTGATAATTAGGTGGAGTCAATGCCCTGTACCTGCAGCCTTTAGCAAAACATAGGTTCGAACATGTGCATAATAAAAACAATCAATCACACCATGAAGCAAAAATTGCCTCACAAGCGAGTGATGTGACCCTGTTCCCCTTCACCAAACATAATAACTGATATCATAACATGATAACACACATATCCAACAATCACATAACATCATATCCATGACTACTCTCATAAGAAATTAACTAATCTACTTAACATGATATAAGTAAGAAACATCAGATATCACAATGCCATCATATCAGTAAACTAAGCATCATAGTGTCATCAAACAATCACCATATCTAATCATCAAAGTATTACAATATCTTAATAACATCCAACAGTATCATAGTGTCCAACAAATAATGACATAAAGTCTAGCAAACAACATCATAAAGTCTAGATGCAATCCAAGTAGCCGTCCAAACAAAGTCAAACTGATGGAGCATCACATCCTCCCCCTAGGACCAAGCTTACTCCTGGAAGCCTGTAAACAGATATGGATAAAGCTCTCTCATCCTGGAAGCATCCTCCCAGGTAGCAAAAGACTCATTGTTCGAATCCCACTGGACCCTGACCTGCTCAATGTATTGTCCCCTGGGTGTGAGTCTCCTATGTTGAATGATGCCCATGGGCTCCAAAGCTAGCTTCTCGTCTTCTACCTGTAATGTATTGAAACATGAAATACATCATGTATGCACAAGAGACTAGGCAACAAGGAAAGACAGTATGCTACAGGATCAATTATCTCCAAGATTTCAAAAGGCCCAACAAAATGCGGTGTGATATTAGAGCCTTTTCCATAATGGATCAAACCCGTTCACGGATGCACCTGTAGAAATACCTGGTCACCAACTGAGAATAGACGATCCACCCTATGAGCATCAACATATTTATTTTGTCTATCCTGGGTTGCTACCAAATGCTCCCTAATGTGAACCACCTACTGCTCCATCTCTTGAAGATCCTCTAGACCCAAAATAACCCTATCATCTAGATGATCCCAACTCAACGAGGTCTGACACAAACAACCATATAACGCCTAGAAGGGAGGCATTCCAATAGAACTATGATAGTTGTTATTGTATACAAATTCTACCAAATATAGGTAGTCCTCCCAATGTGACTGTTGATCCATGACGTACATCTAAAGCATATCCTCAAGGATTTGATTGACCCTCTCAGTCTTCCCATCACTCTCTAGATGATAAGCTAAACTGAAGTTCAACTGAGTCCCCAAAGCATGTTGTAGGGACGTCCAAAGAGCTGAAGTAAACATAGGATCTCTATCTGAAATAATCCAACGAGGAATACCATGTAACCTGACAATGTCCTCCATGAAAACTCTGGCCACCGAAGAAGCATTGTATGAGGAATGGATAGTTGAGAAGTGTGCTACCTTCATCAACCTATCCACAGTGACCATAATGGAATCATGCCAACGAGAAGAAATGAACAACCCAACAATAAAAATATAATGAGATAATGTCCCATTTCCACTCCAGAACCAGATGAGGTTGCAAAATTCCTGTAGGATGTTGGTGTTCTTCCTTCACTCTCTGACACTATAGACATCTTGACACAAAAATAGCAATATCTCTCCTCATACTGGCCTAGAAGTACATCTATTGAAGATTCGTGTGCATCTTTTTGACATGAGGATGAGCTGAATATGGTGCCCAATGTGCCTCTAACATGATCAAAGTATGAAGATCTCCAGAAGAAGGTACATAAATATGACCCAAATGCCTCAAACGGCCATCTAACTCAAGGGAATGTCCTACAAATCTACCCTCTAAAGCTCTTCCCGACTCCACCTCAGACCTCACCTCTTGATAGCAACTATCTAAAGGAAGTGTTGAAAGTATATGACTCCTCAAATCCAAACCAAGGGTCACTGCCGATAACTCATGCCTTCGTCTACTAAGTGCATCCGCAACCACATTCTCCTTTCCCTGGATGAATTTTACCTCAAAATCATATTCACAAAGGAACTCCATCCATCATCTCTTCCTGGCATTCAGATTAGTCTACGTGAAGATATACTACAAACTACGGTGATCTGTGTGCAGCTCAAACTGATGCCCCAATAAAAATTCCCTCCACCTCGTCAAAGCATGTGCCACAACAACTAACTCTAGATCATGTGTAGGGTAATTTACCTTGTGATCCTTGAGTTTTCGAGACTCATAGGCAATCACGCGACCCTCCTGCATCAATGCAGATCCTATACCCTCCAAGGAAGAATTTGTACAAACTAAAAAATTCCCAGAAGGATCACGAATAGATAAGATAGGAGCACTGGTCAATCTCTCCTTAAGAGTCTAAAAATTTTCCTCACATTGCTCTTACCAAAAAAATTTCTTCCCTTTCCTCTGAAGAGAAGTAATGGGGTGTGCTATCCTCGAAAAACCTTGTACAAACCGTCAGTAGTAACCTACCAACCCCATAAAACTGTGAACCTCAACCATATTAGTAGGTGCAGGCCAATCAATGGGTATGTGCAGGATCATCATGGAAAAAAAAGACCCTTAAGTGGCAAAAAATTTAGAAAAATCAGAGTTAGGCAACTTGATGTAAAAATTTGAATAAGTTATCAATATTATTTCAAAAATATGTAAGAATAAAATATGTAGCAAATTGAATGTAGTTTCTAAACTACTAGGTTTTTCTTTTTTTAAAAATCTATTTGGTGAAATTTTGAAATTTCAATTCAATAGTACTTAAATTTAGGGAAAAAATAAGAAGTAGGTGTCTCCTGACCACCCTTAACCACAATAAAATGATAATGTTTTTTTATAATAATTTTATATATAAGTATAGGAATCATGTCTCGATGTGATGCATATTTTTTTGTAATTTTTTCCAAGTAAATAATTAATTATGAATTTTTTATTACAACTTTTAAAAAATATAAAAACTTGTATGTTTGACCACTTAACTTGGTCAAAACTTCATGAAATTCAATTTTTTTTTTTTAATCTATATTATGTGAAGCATATAATGTGATGCATGTTTGATTCACAAAATGTGATATATTTGAAAGCTATAGATGTTTTTTAATCAGCCTATCAATCAGACTTTAGTCACAATTCAAATAGAAAATGAATAATAATTATTTATTAAATTCAAAGTAAAGCATAATTTATATTGGTGGAAAGCTGAGAATCTCCTTTAAAAACCCTTTTTCGTTTCATCAATTTTGGGTAAAAAAAAATTGTCAGCCACATACCCATCATATTGCCACTTTTTGGCCCATCATGATCCTGCACATACCCCAATAATAGCTTGGATCTTTGAAGGACCACAAACATTCCCTCACCAGAGATTACATGTCATAGATATTTCACCTTTGTTTTGAAGAACTCACACTTTGACAAGTTAGCATACAGTTGATTCTCCCTCAAACACTATAGCACTTGTCTCAAGTGATCCTCATGCTCCTCCATGGTCCTAGAATAGATCAATATATCATCTTAAAACACCAAGATAAATTGATCAAGGTAGGTGCAAAACACACCATTCATCAAACTTATGAACACTGAGGGTGCATTCGTTAACTTAAATGATACCACTGTGAACTCGTAGTGTCTGTATCGAGTACACAATGCAGTCTTATGTATATCTGCCTCAAAGATGCACAACTAGTGATAACTTGATTTAAGATCAATCTTCGAGAATACCCTAGCACCCTTGATTTGGTCAAATAGATCATCTATCCTCAACAACATAGACTTGTTCCTTATTGTCGCCTTGTTCAACTACCGATATTCTATACACAATTGTAGGGACTTGTCCTTCTTCACAAAAATCACTGGTGCTTCCCAAGGAGAGACACTAGGATGAATAAATCCCTTCGCTAACAACTCCTCAAGTTGTAATCGGAGCTCCTTAAGCTCCTGAGTGGTAATCCAGTAAGGAGCTTGTGAAATGGGCTCAACTCTAGGTACAAGATCAATCTTCAAGTCAATGTCACGCTTAGGTGGCATCCCTGGAATCTCACTAGGAAAAACATCAACATATTGTCTCAGAATGGGATGACTATCAAGTGACACCTCCTCCTGACTCTCTCCTAACTCCAAATCATTGACTGTCACTGCAAATAATTGAAAACCCTACCACTTACACCTCCTCAACTACATAGCTGAGATCATCCTCAAAGAAATAGGTCTCTAAACTCCCACTACCTCAATCTCACTGCCAGAATCATCAACACACTTTACTGACTTACCATGACAGTCTATGACTGCTCTGTGAGCCTCTAACCAATCCTTGCCCAATACAACATCATAAGACCCAAGAGGAATGATACGAAGATCATTCATGGTGTCAAGAGATGACCTTAACACCAAAAGCTAACTCAACCTGCCACCTATCATCCTGCTTCGCTACCACCAGTCCACATTGCGCTACTACAAAAGGAGAAATAAAGGAGTTTGAAGCACCTAAATCAAAGAGAACATAAACTCTACTACCATGTTTAATACCTGATGTCTCAACCACTATACCCTGGTGCTTAGCCCAGTGGTTATCAACCATAATAAAAACACTATGTGATCTACCTACATCCCCTACTGTCGGCTTTGAAGTTGTTGGTCTCTGAGTAAATATAGAAGTGCCCTTCTGAGGACACTGATGAGAAATATGACCCTGTTGTCCACATGAGAAGCACCCTATACCTCTGCCAAAACCTCTACCACCTAGAGGTGCACTAGACTATTGAACAATGCCTTTGTTAACTGTAGACTGCAAACTCTAGGCTAGTTGACCAAAGCAATAATGCTTAATTCACCTCAAATTCCTGTCTCTTCTGGACTAATACCTATCATCCTGATGAGATTGAGAGTTCTTATATTTATATTGAGAGGGTTGTTGCTGCTGCTACTATTGGCCACCCTTAGAGGGTTCCTGTTGACTCCTAGATGGACTTGCTGACTGATTTTGACCACCACGAGAACTGAACCCTGCTTGAGGTGCACTGCCAATTTGAACCCTTGTCCGTCCACTTAATGCCATAGCTAGATTCTCCTCAATAATTTGAGCCTTCTCCATAGCTACCTCCATGGTTTTCGGTTTAAACACACAAACACCACCACTGATGCAGGAATTTAAGCCCCTGATGAAGTGTTATACTAACATGCCCTTGTCATCTCCAATTCCAGCATACTACTTGAGTTCATAAAATTTACGCTCATACAGTTCCAATGAAATTTCCATCTGTCTCAGCTCATGAAACTCATCTACATGATACTGCCGCCAATGTTCATACAAGAATCGGGCTCTGAATCTCTCTAAGAACATCTCCCATGACACTGAATCTATATCCAAATGGAGCTTCTGCTCCTCAAGACACCACCACATGGAGGAAAAACATTAGAGATGCATAATGGCTCACCTAGCCTTGGTATTGCTACCATATGGGTGCATAGCAAAACATTGGTTCAGATCAATTAACTAGGTCTCTACCTCTAATCTACTACCTATCCCATCAAATTTCAGAGGGCATGCTCGAAGAAGGTCCCTTATATGACCAGTTAATATGGCATCCTGCTCAACAACTAACTCTCTCCTCCTCAGAGACCTCTCTCTCTCGAATCACTAACTACTCACCCTCCTACCTCAGAAAAAGTCGAGCAAGAACCTCCTCCAATAAGTGGCACAATTGTGCATCCTCCAACCCTGGCTAATCTAGATTATGTCCTACACCTCCTTGATTATTATGTGAACCCTAATTTAACTCATGATTTGACTCATGAGAACTCTGTGAATGTGAATCCTGGTGATTGGCCCCATGGCCACCACCATGACCTCTGCCTCTCCCTTGACCTCTACCCTATCTCCTAGGCATGATCCTACACAGACACCACCAAGGACAGATTCAGGGTATTAGATGAGGTCAATAAGGGAAAATTTAAACTTCAAACTATACATGATCTAAGATAACTTAAAGGGATCATTTATATACCCAGAGTACCCAATGTTTAAACCTGGGCTCTGATACCATGTGTAACACCCCTGACACGAACCCTAGAGGACAACACTCGAACAACTAAAAATAGAACAATTTTTTTTTTAAGTGTGAAGTTACACGATTGAAAATAAAAATAAACTCAATTACTATCCTATATCCTCTAAGGTTCATGATTGCATTATGTAGTTCCCATTATCCAAATTAGCAAAAACCATGAAATGTTTTAAATAACCAAATTCTAACATCAATCAAGAATCATATCCATTCATTGCAAAGATTCATGAGATACATCCATAATATAAACATAAAAGATTATCTAATTACATCCATTTCACTTAACATGTGCAATATCATTGAATACATAATTCATCAATTGTCTAGTGATTAAATTATACTGAGATTAATAGGGCACTAAGAAGTTCAAAACTCAAAATATTGCAAAAATAGACTAAAGAATGATAATAAAAAAATCTATATGAAGATTGAAGGAAATAGAGTTTGTTCAACTTCAAGACTTTTCTTAAACTACAGAGTAAGAAAACTAATACATTTAGCTTTCAAGATTAATCATTCATTTAAAAAAAATAGAGGAAGAGATCTTTTCAGAAAAGAACCTAGAATATTTGAATAATTGAGTTGAAAGAGATGTTGGTTGAGTTCCAGCTCCAGACCAAACTTTCCAAGCCTTCAATCATAGATCCTAGCTCTTCTTGGCCCAATTCCTCTGTAAGAATTCCTCAAAACCTCAAAAAAACCAATCTTTTTTTTCAGACTTACAGGAAAAGTTTATAAGCCCATTTCCCCTGTGCAGTTAACTCCACTTCCCTTTTAATTATTATTTTCTATAACTGCTTTCCATTCCTCCACTCATTTAATTTCATTTAATTTTACCTTTCTTTTAACTTTTAACCCTCTCTTTCACTTTACACACTAAATGGAATTAATTTATTAATTTATTATTTTAAATTTCTTAGAGTTTGACTTCACAACACAATAGCAATATTTATATTATTTAATTACTTCATTTTAAACAATAAATATTTAATTCATTAAAATTAACTAATTACCTTCCTAAAAAATATATATATATATTCTTCTAATTTGATTAGACTTTTATTTTCATTAACCAAGCCTTCAATTTTGACAATCTAAATATAATGAAATAATCAAACAAAGCACAAGTCACAAGCATGACTCAATGATCGTACAATAAAACAATACCACTTGAAAATGAAATGAAGGTAAAATGACCATAATGAAGATGAAACAATACAGATAGACCTCACAGACGGGATTGTGACAATAGCTATTCATCCTCAACAAGGATGGTGGCTCGATGTGGGGGACACAGTGCTACCTCCAAAAAAAAACTCCATTGGGCTCTGGCACACTCAAACCTAATAATCAGGTGGAGTCAATTCCCTATACCTTTAGCTTGTAGCAAAACATAGGTTCAAACATGTGCATAATAAAAACAATCAATCACACTGTGAAGGGAAAATCGCAGCGTTGCAGGGCACTCGCAAGCAAGTGATGTGACCTTGTTCCCCTTCACCAAACATAATAACTGATATCATAACATGATAATGCATACATACAACAAT
>VDFB02075321.1:326550627-326660564 GCA_007258455.2 Sequoia sempervirens | reverse complement strand
CAGTGTAAGCAAAAAGAACAGGGTATCCGGCAGTTAATTGATCTGTATGTTTCACCGGATCATCAGTTTGAGTTGTGGATCCTTGAGATAGATTTTTCAGCATATATGTTATCTTACAATTAATTTTTGTGATGTTTCATTAATCGGTGTACAAGCTTGGAGATCCGACAGGATTTTTTTCTATTTATTTTCTCTTTATGGCCGACCTAGTGAATGTCACATGTCGCGGATGTATAAGGAGTAATTGTTTAATTGTTTCTTGTGTTGGCTATTTTTTTTTGGGTCATAGCTATAGTCTAGATGACTTGTGTGGGTGTGCATTAAAGATTTCTCATGATTTGAGCTGACATGTGGAGAATATTTTGTATTTTATTTGAAGCCGACATATAGCAATTGAATTCATGCTCACGAATATATATGGAAGTTTGGGAAATTCATTTTTGTGTGTGAGTGGGTGAATAGAGCAGAGCAGATGCATGTGTGAATATCAAAAGGGCAGTTGAGTGAATTCTACTTGTGGAGAAGAGGATTTTGTGAAGCGAATTAAGGTATAGCAGAGCTAAGTACAGAGTCTGACAAAAGCTCCAAAATTTGATTCATCTACTTCATCGGAACTGAAACCAGGCATTTGTAGATACTATCTTCTCAATTCAACATTTTTTTGTAATCACAAACATTTTGTAAGGCAGTGAGCCTTCCTTATTTTGAGCAGTGAGCTCTAGGCAGTGTGCCTGAATTCATGTGCATTCCATTTTCTTCATACTTTTAACAGAGTATATAAATTGTAGATTAATCTCCACCGTGGTTTTTCCCCTAACAAGGTTTCCACGTAAAAATATTGGTGTTATGATGTTCTGATTGTTTCTTTCATGTGCTTGCATCTTTACTTCTATTTAAATGTTGTAGATGGTTTATAATCTGAATTGAAGTTTAGAATATTGTTAAACACTGATTCACCCCCCCCCCCCTCTCATTGTTTCTTGAGTCCAACACCTAGAGCAAAGGGAATAAAGAAGAAGATTTCAAGAAACATTTGAGGAAAATACAACCATACAATTTTCATAGCAGAGCCCTTCCCGAGAACACAATCAAGTTGAAAAGTCAAGACAACCTTCTTTAGATGAGGGAAGTTGGGAGATGAAGTCACATTCCTTCACGTAATTGTACGAGAGTAGCCTTCAAGGCATTAAAAGGTTGTCAATCAAAGGAGAAGTCAAGTCAAGGGTGTATAAAAGAAAATTTGAAGGTGAAACAAATTCATGAAAGGTTGAATCCGAAGGAAGAGTTGAGGATTCCTATGTGGTTGAGAGTGTGAGAGAAGCACCAAAACGTTTGAATCAAAACTCCCTAGCAAGTAGATTTCGGGCACTAGGTTTGCATCAAAATAAAATCATGGTAAGCCCTAGTGGAGAAAAACAAAAGTTGTCCAAGTTTATAGGTAAATGATCAAAGGATCCTATATGGCATTGTAAGACTTGTGAAACAATTTGGACAGTAAATGGGCAAGATAATAAAATAATTTAGCTACAATCTTTTTCAGCCACCTTATGGGGTGAAGTGATTGACTGGTATACAAAAATTGACCAAGCCTCTTGAAATGCATGGGAGAGTTTAAAGAAGGCCTTTGAAGAAGAGTTTAAATTGTTTTGTGATGATAGTGAAATAGTAGTAGAAATTTACAATACAAAATAAGGTAACATGAAAATGTACAAGTTTATAATCATAGACTTGACATATTGCTTATAAAGTTAGAAATAGAACCAACTTGTTGGTGTGAATAAAATTCTTGTACCTAGCTAATTCTTACTAGGGGACTTATTCGCATGTTAAGTTTACTTAGGTCCTAAGATTCTTTCTAGAAGACTTAGTTGTCATGTCTAGATTTTATCTTTTTGACTTTTATGTCAAGTTAGTTGTCTCATGTCATAGGATTAAGACACTTGTCATGATCTTGTCTAATCCTATGTCTCACCTTGGCTATATAACCAAGGGGTTCTCATACATTGTATATTAATTTTCTTACAATATTGAGCATTGCATATTGATCTCTTTGTGTCTTCCATTTAGCCTTTAGATCTTGGGTGGTAATTTCCATAGCCAACTCTAACATGGTATTAAAGCAAGTTGGGTGCCATTGGATAGTCTTTTTGGAGAGATCTTAGTAGATCTTAAAAATTTGAGTATGCTCTTCTCTTGCATCGTATGATCTAGAGAATCAGAAAAACTTGATAGAAATACCAGATTTTGGGGGGATTCCTCTTTGTGGTTTTATATTGCAAGTTCGAATTGGAGCTTGTTGGTGCAAATTTGAGCTCACCATTAAGTTTAGGGTGTTCGATAAAGTTAGTTTTGTCTTTTGTTTCATCCAAATCAACATATGAGGCTAGATCTATGAAGGTTTGAGGTTGAAGAGTGGTTGCCATATCCGAAAGGTAGCTACAATTTTGGAACATTTTGGGTCAAATCTAACCCTTCCATCACATCCAAAAGGCCCAAAAACCCCAAGATGACTATCAATTCATTAATATCAAACAACTTTGCCTAGAGCCATCAGGGAAATTTTTTCCTATTTGACCGTACAGTCACGTCGCAGGTCACCATCATGGCAGTCAGTATGGTCACAAATAAAATATTTTATTTGGTTTAAAAATTTTGAAAAAATTTGTAAAAAACAAATATATAGTTTTTCAACTGTTTTTTTAGAAAAAATATTTAAAAATCAAAAAAATATCAATTTTTTTATTAAGTCTGCAAATCATTAAGGCATGTAGACCCATACCCTACAGTAGGGTACCGTGGAGCCCATAGGGCGCCACGTGGTATATCCACCACGCGGACCCCACAACCCAACAAGCACTAATCGGCAAGACAAAACAACGGAATCAAAAAAGAATATTTTGTTTGCTTTGAAAATATTTTGTCCTTTTCCAATAAGCAGCCAACTGACAAATATGCCGACAAAAGAGGAATATACCAGTGGTCGGTGAGAATATTTCGGCAACAAACTGATAGCGACCTGTGACAGCCTCTGGGCCATCAAATTTAACCTCACTATTAGGTGACATTAGCACTGTGTGACCCCTTTTTAAGAATTTTTTGCCCCCCTCTCCAATGCAAGTTTTCTTTTCGAAGGAAAACTTTGAAGGCCCATAACCTAGTCATCCAACCTCCTTTTTATAAGAATTTTTTTTATTTGGGGTAAAATTTTGAACTCCTCAGTGGTGCAACTAGTTTTTGATTTTGGTGTCTGGTTTCGCCCAAAATTATAGATTCTCACAAGTGTTGTTGATTCGTTCTCATTTTTAGAACTTCCGGGGCTCCGTTTATGCTCCTACAATAACATTTTTGGGTGAAATTTTTAAGTGCATATTTTTTCATGTACTTTCCAATGGTGTGATCAGATTGATCTCATTCTATCTAAGAAAATTAGCTTGAGCTTGTAGCCAAATTTGGAATTTGTATACACTAAGATCAAGTCCACTTCGTTGTTTTTGGCAAGTGGCACCTGTAATCGCACTAAGTATAAAGTGCCACAAATCATATATTGCTTGGGGCATTTCACGATTGAATAATTTGGGGGGTAATATTTTGCTTTTGTTGGTTTATGTCTCTTAATTGTTCTATTATGTGACTTAAATTGAGGAGTTTAATATAGGCATAAAAACGCATAATGTTGTAATAAGGTTAAATTGATGGAACTTTAAGTCTTGGTGAGATGGAATCCTAACACATTGTAGGTGGATTAATCTTTTTTTGCCATATCTCTATGGACTAGTTCCTAAACCTTCATCTTATGGAAGAGAGTTGTGTGGGAAATAAAGACAGAACATGTCCTTGGAGTAATTGGTTGTAGTTGTGATATTGACACGCAATTGGCCACTAATGGTATTGAGATCCCTCATGACCTTATGACCAAACTTTGGGAGATGTATGGAGACTCGAATGAACCTCCATTCCTAGAGGATCATGTTGTGGATTTTCTTGTTCCACTTGCAGAGTTTCGACCTATTGATGATAAAACAGTTGTTGAGCTTGCTCATTGGGAAAGTTTTGGTAGTTTTGATGACACCGAACCTTCTCCTCCTCCTACCGAGACTTCTATTGAGACTTCAATTTCTATGGCTCTTAATCCACATTTAGAGGATTCATCTTCTTCAACTATGAGTCAGCATCTTGAAGCTGAGGACTCTTGTAATCCAACATTGGCAAAATCATCTAGTGTTCTTACTTCATCATGTTTTGAGGACACAATGGGGGATGATAGGTGTAGTCGAATGACATGCACTGAGATCTCATCTCCTTCATCTACTATTCTACCTGGGGATGCTTGTGAATCCATAGATCTGACTCCTTGTGATTCAGTGCAACAGGACATACATTGTCTTCCAGAGATGGCTACATGGGATGAGTACTTGGCAGACATTGTTGGTTTGTTTTGTGAGTCCCACATTTCAGATTTGGGAGACATCATTGATTGCATTCATCTTTTCTTTGATGGAGATGATCCTTCTTCAGTTGTTGTGAGGGAACACTTTATCCCTCTTGTTCATTCTCTACATGATTATTATTTGTAGTTTGAGATGAGTGTGGATACTTTTGAACAGCATTTGGAGGAGGCTTCTTTGTCTTCAGAGGAGGTACTTTTGTCTTTGGATTGTGTTCTTCAATCATTTTTAGGAGACTTTGGATTGTCATCTTCAGCGGTGTGGCCTAGAACACCTATTTGGAGGGTGACATCTTTCGGCATTGACATAGAGACACTTGAGCATTCTTCAGAGACATCACATATCATCTTTCTTCCCTCATCTTCCTTTCAAGAATGGGAAGACATCCTGCATACCATCTTGGTTTTGTTTCTTTCTAAGGGGAGGAACGTTGTTTGACACTTTTGGATCATCTTCAACATTCAATGTCAAGCTTCTACCATCATTGCAGGAGACTCAACATTGAGGGGGGGGTTTGCATGGTCTCTCTTCTTCTTTTCTCTTGTGGGGAGATTTTTTTTCTCGAATGGGGTTTTGTCCTTCTCATGCATCATTGAGAGCATTTTATTTTCTCTCTTTTGGGGAGGATTTTTGTCCCATTGGGTTTTCTTTTTTTTTCTATTTTTGAGAGATTGCATTTGCATATGTACATGGGTACCTAACATGGCCTCATAGTTGGGACCCTATTGGAATTAGGGAAGACTGAGAGGTGGGGGGGTGAATTAGTGTTTTGCAATATTTAACTTTATCAATTTGATCTTTAAACCACTTATAACATTCAACCAAGAAAAAGATGCAAACACATCAAGCAATCATCCACAACACCATAACACAAGGATTTTTACGTGGAAACCATGTTAGGGGAAAAACCACGGTGGAGGTTAATCCACAATTTGAGTACTCAAATATAAGTGTTTTACAGAAATGGTAATGCACTTGCATTCAAGCGCACTACCTAGAGCTCACTGCTCAAATATAAAAAGAAGACTCATTGTCTTACAAAAGATTTGGATTAGATCTAGAGATTTGAACTGAGAAAGTAGCATCTACAAATGTCAGATTATAGTTTCGGTTAAGCTCATCAATTGAATTCTTGACCTTCTATCTGATTTTGCTCTTCTGCTCTACTCTGCTTCAATTCGCATCACAAAAAAAATTTATGCACAAGTGAAACTATGCATAATCACTCTCCAACCCTTCTGATATTCGCAATATACATCAACTCACTTCAAACACACACCAAAATGATATAATCAATCATTTATATATATCCACAACAAAATATTTAATCAACCATATGTTAGCTTCAGTAAAACATAAAATATTTTCCAGTCGTTGGCTCAAATCATAAATGATTTTCAATGTGCACCATCTGAAGTCGGACACAACATAGTGAGGACCCAAAATCAAATCCTCAAAGCCAAAAATACCTCAAACAATTTTGCCTCCAACATCCGCAATACATCACAATCACTTAGTCGGCCTTCTAGCACTGTTGAACAAAAAATCAAACGACCAGATCTCCTAACTCGTACACCAATTGATGTGACGGCACAAAACTCAAGAATAAGATATTCTAGATACCCAACAAACTTCCCTAAGATCCACAACCCAAACTAATGATCTAGTAATGCATATGGATCGACAAACTCAACTTTAGTCGAATACCCTGTTCTTCACATTGTCTTCCGGTATGGACAAATACTAAAGTGTGGACTGGATCAATGACTTAGGTTGCCATAAATAACAACACTAGAAGCCATATGCCAACAATATCCCCCTTTGGAATTGATGGAAACACTTAGTGAAAAAAGACTAAGTGTCGGAGCCAACATATTGCAATCCTTACCGATCAAAAAAAAACATACTGCAATCCTTCAAGACTTCAAAAAGTAATAGCTGACACAACTCCCCCTGAATTTGATAAGGAATTTTTCATTGCTCTCTCTCCCCCTTTGACATCAATGAAAAAAATACTTTTTATAGTAATCCCTTTTGAGGTGTAACCAAAAACTTACTCAAAATCTGATTCAAAATTTTGAGGAAATACAGCCACTACTTGTGTTAGAAGATTATTTTGTATTTTTCCTTCATCTCCAGAAGAAACTTCTTCCATGCTTCTATTGCAATCCCAATGATTATGATCATGTTGTTGTTTTTAGATGTCTGGTTGATAATCTTGATGAGAGATTTCGGAATGGTGATAGCTTCTTCTAATATCTCTCCTTTCCTCAGTATCTCAATCAACTATTCTAGTCTACCTTTTGTTATGTCCTTCACTTTCCAAAAGGTGTCAACAATCCCGTTTCTGGTGATTTGAACATTTGTATGCTCTAACTGTAATTCTTGAATTTTTTTCTTAATTACACCGCCTTGATCCTAAAACATGTTAAAATCTTGTCCAATATTGTTCAGCTCTGTTTCAATTTGTTCCAACTTTTCTTTGTATCTGTCGATTGCATGAGGCCATCGAAGACAATAGTTGTAGATGTTGTTTGTTGTGTTTATGCATTGCCTTAGTTGATTCATGTGCCTTTTTAGCTTGGTGAGTGACAATCTGCACTGCTTCTTCAGGTGTAGAATTACTTCTCCTTCCTTGTTCTAAGATTCAGAGTCCATGATTTCCTTGATGTATTCAATCATTTCTCCTGGAAACATATTCTATAAATTCTCTAATTTAATATGGTTGTGCACAAGATGGGCACTTAGTATATTTTCAATCATGTCCTGCTCATATGAAGGTCCGATAGACCATATGTTTGCTATTTTTTGCATTCCATCTTCCTCATGAATAAGTTGCAATAGCTTTTCTTCAGTTAAATCACCTTCTTCTTCACTTTCTTTTGTCCTTGTCTCTTCTTGTTTTGGTTCAATTGTTTCCAGTTATTTTCTTAGAGTGTCCTCAGTTTCCTTATCAGATTCCTCATCTGGTATATCCACAATCACCTATTATTTTCCTTTCCCTTCAACTCTTGGAGTCTTGCATGTTGGTGGAGTACCGACAGCGATTTCTTTTGCTCTTTTCTTCTTTCTCTCCATCTCACTGGAGGAGGAACCAACTTCAAGTGCCTTTACCAAAGGGGGAATACTAATTGAACCAAACTTTCCTAGCAAACTTTTAAAGAAACTTTCATATTGTTGATCACAATTTTCCAAATTGTTAGAATGTATGGAAATCTGTTTGCAAACTGGTTCACTCTCTTCCCATATTACATTGTTGATCAATGGAAAGCAATTCAAAAAATACATCACAAGGCATATAACCAAGGTACCAAACTTGAAAGGGCAACCTGTCATCTTTGTCAATTGTATGTTTTCCATCAGTTGATCTTTTAGTAATCCGCAAAGGTCAAAATCCTCATCTTCCATTATCATCTTGTGTGAAATGTAAACAACACTTGCCAAAGTTGCACCTTCTATGTTTCTAAAAAATATTTTGTAGGATACTCCATGTGCAATGTACCTTGTTACTGAATCTCTGATTGTTGAGATTATTAATGCCCTTTGATCTCCAGTTACTCCAGTTAGGGTTTCGACTTCTTTGTTTTGAATTGACTTCTTTCTCAGCACATCCCCAATTTTTCATAACCCAGTTACAGTTCCAATCACTTCTTTCGAGATATGATAGGGTTCATCCAAAGTTAGAATATCATCATGCAATATGTCCAGAGTAAACTCAACAATTTTTGCGTTCTTGAAATAGGGGAATTCACTCCAAATATCCAAGCTTTTGTGTTTTGCTTATTTCAACCATTTCAATTCATCGATCGACAACATGTTTTTCACAGCTCTAATCTTCTCACTGTTATACTCATCTAGGTCTATCATTCCTTTGATTTGTTCCATTTTACCTTTCGTACTCATGACTTGATTCTATCAACAAATTAAATGGAAATTCCTCAATACAACAGAAGTACCTAATGGATTAGGGTTTCATCGCTGAATTGACTTCATGCTTTCAAAATTTTGTTGTAGAGTGTTTTTCTTCTTTTATTCGATATAGAGTGGAAAATGAGAGTTCCAACTTGCTTTTTATAACTTGCACACCTAACCTTTTGTTGTAATAAATGCTTTTTCCCTAGGTGTTCAGGGTACCCTGTTTTCTTAATTGGCGAGAGAAAAATTCTTTTGTGGACCTTCAACTCTGCATAAATACTCCCTTCAACTATTTCAACAGCATCTATAAACAATTGTTGATGATTTGAACATGCATTCTGGCACCAACTACCGACAGGGGGAAAAAGGATTTTTCTTGAAAAAATCCCCCTAGGCCAATGGCTTGAAATTAATTCCCATAGGAATTACCAGAAGCAGGTTCTGGTGCTGGCTCATTTCCTGCAACAGATTCACTCTTTCTTACCCATGTCTTCTTCATTTGATCTCTTATTTCATTCACAGTCACTTTCCCTTTTCCTTTATCATCTTTTTGCATATTTGTGCCTTTGTATGCCAGACCTCTCCTATCCATATTTTTGTTTCTGCAGAATCTTGCAATGTGACCATATTTGTTGCAATTGTAACACCAACATTTCCTTGTCCAGACTAGTCATTCCATTGATTTCTTCTTAATCTGCATTGGTTAGCAATATGCCCAAATCTTCCACAGGTATAACATTTAACATTCCTTCTATTGACAGAGTTATCTGACATATCTCTACATTCAATTGACTTATGACCAAACGTATTGCAATTGAAACACTAACCAGAGAATGATGGACCTCTCGATTTCATATTACTTCTACACTGAACAACCATATGACCAAATTTATTGCAAGCAAAAGAGTATCCATTAAACTTTTGAGCATTAGGTTGTCTTAGCGGATGCCTTTTTGCTTTGTTCATTTGATTTCTTTGTCTGCAATTCCTTTGTCCAGATCCGAAACTTTCTCCTTCCTCATATCCAAGACCTCGCTTGTCATTTCCATTCTTCTGACCTTGAGTCAACTCATCAAGCTTAACTGAGCTAATCTTGAACTTCTCCTTATATTCATTTGCAGTAGCAAGTTCATCCCTGAGAATAATAATGTCTTTCAATCTCTTCTTCATTGTTTCTAGATTTTTGCAGTTCAATCTCCAACTGAATGAATTCTCCATTAATTATGTTGCATTCATTAGATCTTTCTTTCAAGGACTGAGCAAGATTCTCCTCATTCTTCTTTCTTTCTTCAATCTCCTTGGTCAACTTCATTACCATAGATTCCATCTCATGCTTCAGGGTAGCATTGTCTCTGGCAAGCTTTTCACATTCTTCAGTTATCTCCTTCAATGTTTGATTCAGGTGATCATCATCCATCCTTTTGCTCTCTTCAAGAATTTTGCTCTTTTTTTGCTTAATCTGATCACAGAAATCCTTTCTCTTCTCCCTGGATTTAATAATCTAATCCCTCAACTTCTGAATGAATTTCTCAACATCCTCAAGATTTTCTTTCAATTTCCGAACTTCTTCTTTGGACTAATCAAGTGCCACCAAAAGTTGCTGCTGAAGACTACCAGGGTCCATTACATTCCAAGATCCACCTCAAGCTGTTAAAATTCTTCCGAGGAACTAGGCTCTGATACCAATTGTTGGAATCAGGGAACACTAAGAGGGGGGTGAATCAGTGTTCTGCAATATTTAACTTTATCAATCTGATCTTTAAACCACTTATAACATTCAACCAAGAAAAAGATGCAAACACATAAAGCAATCATCCACAACACCATAACACAAAGTTTTTCGTGGAAGCTGTTGGGTGAAAATTATATGTCCGGCTTTTTGATGAATTACACAACTTGGACTTCGACCCGGCTATGTGAGATGTGAATCTCTCCTCTTCCGGAAGGAGGCACCCTTCTTCTTGCTTCATAGTGATAGTAAATCAAATAGATAATTACAAAATGTACATGCAATTCACGAAGTGGGGGGGGTGTGTTACATTCATACTTCTCTCTTTTTCAGAGAAGATGTTTACAATGCTTCACCGTTGAAAGTTCGGAATTCTTGATAACTTGAAACGAACTAGCAGTAATGCCAATATCTCTATCTCGTCAAAGCGAAGCGTAGAGATACCAGAAGTGATTAAATAACAAACAAATAAATTAAAAAGGGAAAGCTCACGAAGGCACAAAGTCGTTCCGTAGCTTTATCAATTGGATCTCTGTAGATGTATCATTTGTCACGTTAGAAGCACAAAGTCTTCTTAGACGCAGCAATTCCTCAAATCAGCATGAACGATTACAAGCACAAAGTCTTGTAGATCATCCAACAAAAGTATCAATTAGCACGAACGATTACAAGCACAAAGTCTTGTAGATCTTTCGACAAAGTATCCAAGAGTATGAATAATTACAAGCACAAAGTCTTGTAGATCACTCAACCAGAACATGCAAGAGTATAAATGATTACAAGCACAAAGTCTTGTAGATCATTCAACCAATGATAAACAAAAATAACAATGCAATCTAAATAACGAATGTAACACAAAGTTTACATCAACTACTTAGAGTCTTTCAGATTCTTCAAACTAATCACTACCAAATCAGATTAACTCACAAAAGTATCGAATCCAACGCAAAGTTTGGCTTGCAATCCTTTTCTTTATTAATCGAATCTCATTCACAAAGCATGAATGCAAAGTCTCACAAATTTGCTTACAAAAGGGCAGCACTTCGTTGCAAAAGACTAAAAGATAATATTACAATGAAAATCCCTCACATTATATAGAAATAGGGATGAGCAAAAGAAGGAAAGAGATTGAGAAAATCAGGGAAAGTTAGGTGGGAGATTTTAGGAGATCTCACCTAACTTTGACCAAAGTCAAAGTGTAATTTGTTTTCAAAATATTACATCTTTGGACTTGGTGTAATTACAATTTACAAAATGACATTCGAAATGTCGAGAAATATTTACAAGATGCATAATGGGATGCACCGGAAATGTCTAACACTGGAGAATAGGAGGCTGCTTCACGTCTTTTTGCATTGGGCGTGGAAGTCTTCAAATTTCCTCCTAGTCTCCTGCACGAACTTCTCATCTAGACCAACGGTGTAATCCATAATGGTGTGGATTCTGTGATCATCTCATGGCGTGATGAGTGGAACCTTCTTGCACCCGCTAAGATGCGCCTTCAAAGTTGTCCAATGAGCCTTGTGGGACACAAATGATGTTCAGCGAAGCTTCTGAGAAGTCTGAACTATCAATCAAATTCGTGATGGCTTCCTTGAAGATTAGGGATATTTATGTGGCCGGTAGGAAGATACGATTGTCTTCAAGAAGTTGACCAGGTAACTCTCTGATACTTTTGTCAAGAATGTTACGATGCCCGTCGACATCTTCCTGTATTTGGTGAAGATCTTCAATGAGAGATTGAACCACTTGAATCCTGTGTTTCAGTGATTCTTTTACCTCTACAAACTTTTCTTTGTCGGGAATTACCCTAACCTCCACCAATTTGCTGAGCTTTACCTGTTTCATTTCCGACCATGACAACAGGCATTTTTCCATGTCTCTGCACTCCTGGGAAAGTATGCTCTTTTCTTTATCAAGCTCTGTGGTGAGCTTGGCCAACATGGTGGTTTTCTCATCCGTAGCCAAAATTATCTAAGATCCATGTTCGATGATCTTTTCAACAAAGTCATATAACACCCTGCCTTTGGAGGCGAATTTCTCAAATTTTCGACAGCTTGGTCTTCAATATTTACCACTATCACAGCTTGTGCATTACTTTGGAGAACCCGCGAAGTCTCTTCTTTTACAAGAAGGGCATAATGCTCGCCTCTGTTTGTACATGTTACGAGCTTGCTCTACTTTATCCAACCTTCCCGCCAAGATATCCAAAGTGACTTGCACATCGGCTTTTGCACTTTCGTTGGTAACCTTGCCAAGCTGGACCTTTGTTACTGTGTAGTCCTCCATATTGTCATCACCTTCTTGATTTGGTGGTATGCCAATTTCAGCATACTTGTATTTAATTTATCAACAACATTCAAATTTAGTATACTCTTTGCCTTTTTCTTCCTTTGGCTTTGAAGAACTATCTCTCAAGGTCGAGCTCCTCCGAGAAATTCATTTCTTTGGCGCTCGACACTTGGAGATATTAGCCAAGGAGGAAGAAAAGAAGTGTGAACTGATCTATCGGCCAATCTCGGGTCGCCATTGCCAATTCCTCTCGGGTTATTGTCACATCCAACTCACCATTGGTATCGCGGACAATTGGAGAAGTATTTGTCATCATTGCTCTGTAGTTGACACATTGAGCTGATCACGCATTGAATCATTCATGAAACGATTGAATTCGTTCTCAGAAGTGATATCATACGTTGGTGAAGACAAGCTAGGAATGGACGATGGTGGGCTTGACTGTATATCAATCGTATGGATGCTTGTCACTGAAGGAGTATCAAGCTGGGTTGATGCTGCAGGGATAGGTGATATCTCGGCTGCAGGAATGCTTGTGGTAGGAATAGGTGACGAGGGAACAAGAGGTGGAGGAGTTCTTGAATCTGGAGGGGTATGAGGAACGTTTGAAGTCACGGGTGATGATGTTCTGTGGATTTCCTCAACTACATTCTCGGGAGGAGAAGTAGTTATTTCTTCATCATGCCTCGTTCCCGCTGATCACCCTCTTGTCTCTTCGACTCTCGCCCCTTCAAAGTCACCTTCGTGATCCTTCTTCGTAATCTTCATCAGACTCTTTCCCACTTTCAGAAACCTCTTCGGCATCGGAGTCTGCTTCTGCTGAATCTTCATCTTCAGCGGATTGGTCGCTTGAAGTTCCTTCTTCATCGGAATCTATCTCCTCAAGAATAGACTTTTTACCCTTAGAGCGAGATGGATGAGATTCCATGATTTCTGTCTCTTGGACAGCTTGGGTATCTTTCTTACCAACAGTGAACTTGATCCTAGGACCTCTTCGTGAAGAAGTGGGAACGGCCGCTGATTTGTTTTTGTCGCGGAGTTCTTGCTGTTGGCGAGCTTTTGCTTCGGACTCCTCTCCTTCTGAGTCTGTCCTGAAACTTTTCATTGCATGACCATGTTTATGTAACCATTCTTCTGTGTTGGCTAGGATTGGTCTCAGCCTTTCTCTCATGCTGGTAACCTCTTTCCTAGACCATTGTAGTGCAGGCAACGGCCTTTTAGCAATGCCTTGCTCATCATAGACAGCGTTCATGATATCACCTGGATCTTCAAAATCCTCTGGTAGGTCAGCGATACCAAGATCTCTGATTTGTTGAACTGTCAATCTGCAATAGTCCATTTTACGAATGGCTTCTTCATCTCTGCAATCTGCCCAGATGTCTTCAAAACGATACCTGTGTTGGTGACCTTTTTGCAACTTTTTTTCTGACATCTCGGTAGTCAAAATCAAACCTATACCTGTAGGTTTTGATGGTCATGATCTGCATCTCAGCATAGACAGACTTAGCTTTTTGTGTAGTTTGGATAGTATATCTGCCGATGGTCAGTGGGAACTTGAATCCACGCTTGTGGTTGCTTCTTCGTTCTTTCTGCACTGACATCAGCTGTCTGCATGTTTCCATGAGAATCCACTTATCCGAAGGATAACGTGGTAGCATGTAGGGACAACCAGTGTAGCAGCCTACTCTCAAGTAAGTAAACGTTGGGAATTGGAGAAAAATGCATCCAACTTTACTTACCACCTTATAAGCCTCATCAGATACTCTTCTTCTCTCTAATACTGGATCAAAGTTGAAGAGTAAAGGTGCAAAGAAAGCGACTTATCCGCCCTGTCGATGAAAGCCCGAAGCTCCAACCTGAGGAACATCTATACAAAATCATCATTCGATTCCCTTTGTGGATAGACTCCGAATTGTCTCATCATACCGCTAAGGCATACCGTAAGAAGTCATGTAGAACTTTAATGTAGAAGGAGCATTGATCAACCTGCTCGTATCTCATCACTCCATTTGTTTGCCCTACTAATATGCACCTTCTCGGCTTCTTATGATCCCATGTATTCATACATCCAAATATGAAAGGTGGATGATTCCGGTAAGCCCTTCACTCTGCTTAGAAACATGATCATATCCTTGACGTCATCTTTGAAGTCACTTCTCAGGAGTCCTTTCGGCCATCTGGAAACAGACGATCTAGGCTTCTTGAGCCATTGAGTGTTTATCAATTGTTTAGCTTTATTGGGATCAGCATCAAAGATCTCCTGTGCTTTCGATATAGAGATGTCAATATATTTCTCCATATGAGGGACTTTGAAGACAATGTCAAAGAAGTCGGGGTCGAGTCTCAGAATCTCATGCCCGGAAGAATCGATCACACTTCTGCTTTCTCTGATGTAATGAGATGCAACTTGAAGAACAAACTCAGTATTGTGCGTAGCTGTAGGAAACATCGACACCAAGTGGAGGTTGCTGTGTACGATAGCTCTCATTGAATCAGGAAGAGGCCTCGTCTTGGTTAGCTTTGTGAAGTCAACCAAGTCTTGATGACCAACTTCTGTATCCTTTATTTCTACGACTTTGGAAAGCACCATAGTTGGTGGATAGACGCCTTGATATTTGTATTTCATCTTGCCTTTTGCTTTCAAAGAAGAAGGAGGCTTGGTAGCAGTCATCAAAAGGAACTAGAATTCTGATCACTCTTGATTTGACGATCTCTGACAGTAGAATGCAATCCATTTAGTCAGAACAAACATCAATTGTTAGGAAACATGGGAAAGCGTGAAATGAGCACAAGGATGAGGAATCATGAAGCAGATGGTGAGGCACGCAAAATGATGCACAAATGCAAAAAAATGAGGCTCAGGAATGCACTGGCCAAAAATGAAGTTTATTTGGGAAGAATTGGAAAAAGCCTGAAAAAAGTGTAAGGGCGCTAAAATTCAGCGCCCTTACATTTTTGGGAAAATTGTTTTTGGTGCAAGGGCGCTAAATTTTAGCGCCCTTACACTTTCCAGTGTTAGGCAAATTTTAACATTGTCAAAATGTCACAGTGCTGAAATTTAGAGCTTTAGCATTTCCCTGGCAATGTTGAAAATGTAAATGTAAGAGGGAATGGCGAAGGCGCTCGGGCTTAGCAACATGCAATTTTTGTAACACGAAAACTTCTGAACTTGTTTCCATCCCATTTCATACGCATTCAAGGATCTTATCAAGAACTCTCTTTTTTTTTAGATTTCAACGTTCGCTCCAAAACACATGAAGAGAGCAACAAAGAAAGAGTTCATCACAAACATATTGGATAGATACAAGTTATAAGAACATCACGCACAGAGGAGAATGGGGAAAGAAATGCGTAAGGGAAGGAAAGAAACGTGAATGGAGAAGACCATAACGCCGTATGAGTGAAAAAGAAAAGAATGCTGAGGAGAGAAAATGCTAATGGAGAGGAAGAACAAGACATGAAAATGGAGGAAAACAAACAAAAAATGCTAAAGGGGTTGTGGATGTAAAATGTAAAAAAAGAAATATGTAGAAAATGTATATATACAAAAAAATAAGAATGGGAAATGGAAGAAGGAAAATAACTTGGAATCATGGAGGAATGGAGTGGAGAATGGAATGGACGGAAGGGAAGACAAAGAAGAAAGAATGGAATGAAGGAAGGAATGGTGGAATGGAAATGGAATGGAATGGAAAGCCGAGTATTGGACGAAAAACACGAAAACATGAAGAAACGTGCCAGAGTCATAAAAAAGATTAAGTGTTGAAGAAAAATGTAATGGCGATAAAATTTAGCACTATTACATTTTTTGGAATTTCACTGCATGCAGGGGCGCTAAATTTTAGTGCCCTTGCATTTCTAGACTTAGCCAATTTTTGGCTTCAAGGCAGGAGCGCACTTTTTCAGTGCCACTGCATTTTTCGCAATTTGCTAAGTACGAACAGTGAGACTTTGCGAAGGGGCTCATTTCGAAGGTCTTCATGAGGCGAACAATGCATTTCGAGGTGGCTCAAAAATCACCTTGTTAGGTGTGCTTGAACTTCACGAATCCTAGGAAACAGACAAGTTTCGTAGGGGGTTATCCGTGGATCGAGCGCTGCTAGATTCCGTGATAACAGTTGGCTCCTGCTGGGGATCTTCCTTTGGTTGTTATTTTGAAAAGAACGAAGGGAGAAGAAATCTAGAATTCAAGTGCCTTTATCCATCCATTGGGCTTGGAGTC
Organism: Sequoia sempervirens; assembly: GCA_007258455.2. Lineage (NCBI taxonomy): Eukaryota > Viridiplantae > Streptophyta > Pinopsida > Cupressales > Cupressaceae > Sequoia > Sequoia sempervirens. The sequence goes on along the minus strand of VDFB02075321.1, from coordinate 326,643,961 downwards.
AGGCGATGACGACGATAGAAATAAAAATGAAAACAAGACGCAAACTTATGCAAATGCACTTATTGAAAAGGGAAAAACCTACCTAATTAAAACTAGCCATCAATGAAATATTCTCAAATGAAACCATTCACAGGTTCAACAAAATAGCTGACTTTCTTCAACAGCTTGCAAGGCCTTCCATGATCATTAGCAGCTACATGTAGATGAAGTTGAGGCATTGCTTCTATAAAGAGATGAATAGGTTCAGCTACCTGTACAAATACATTTTTAGCTGCATCCTCAAGTTTATATTCACGCTCATGTGCAACTAAAACCTTTGTCTTTCCATCGGCCTCCAACCAAGCAAGATGTCTTTTGGGGCATTCCCTTGATCGGTCAAAGATTGAATGCTTCTTACCAGTTGCTACTTGAACAACTGATTCATCAACCATGGTAACCTCATGCTGCTTGGAATGATCTCCTTCATGTGATTCAGATGAAGATATGATTGCACTACATACCTCAATATGATGTTCACCATCTTCAAACTTGGAAAAATCTGAATAATTTATAAGAAGGTCCTCATCATGCCTTGGGGAAGTTCTTTTATGCAACATGTGTTCAAGTTCATGATCTGGAAACACATATGCATTCTTTTCAAATTGACTGAGACCTTTGTGCATGTCCATTTTTTGAGATCTCAAGACAAGATCGTCTTCATTTACTTGAATTTCAGCAAAATGACTTTCATCGTCCTGCTTTTCATCAATGGCTTTCTGAGACTGCATAAACCAGAAATGGGAGTCGCCAGCTATGTATGCTTCCTTTTCCTAGAAGAGAATAGCGAGATCACTTGGATCGGATTCAGGATGCTTCACTGCTCCTTTTACTAATGGTACCTCGAGAGCAAGCCTCTTTGGAGGTGAAGATAACTTGTGTTGATTACCAACAACAAAATTATGAGCAACATTCAAAATTAACCTCCTTGGTACGTCCTGGCAAGGCACAGAAAACATGCCTTGAGCTAACTGCTTTTTGAGGTCAAATAGCTCATTTGCCAACCTTTGCACCATAGGATCCCTCCTTGTGATGGAAGAAAATAACTCCAAAGAAGAGATTTATTCAGATTCATCTGAGTCAATTTTTATTTGCCTAGCAAGAATGAGATCATCTTCAATTTTTGTCGCCAAGGTCTACACAACTGCAAGAGTAGATGGGGCTGCTCTTCTCAATAGGAAACCAACCTCAGGCACTTGAGCATTTACAAAGAAAAATTTCAAATTCTCAGCTGTAGGTTGAGCAACAGTTGGAATTCTTCGTGTCAACTTGGTGAAGTGAGCAATGAACTCACGCATGGGCATGTGAGATTCCTTCTTCAACTGGGTGAGCTGAGCCAACAAAGCATGAGCATCTTCAGGAGGCTTGAACCTTCCTTCAAACTTGGCTATGAGAGTTGCCTAGTTTGTGATGGTACTTGGCACCAAATGATAAAACCAATCTGCAGCAATGCCTCGGAGAGTCTCCACAAACAGCCTTATAGATACATCTTCGTATTCAACACCATGAACTCCACAAGCAATGTAGAAAGCAGCAACGTGCTCATCAGGATGTTGTTGTCCATCACCAAAAAACTTGGGAAAGTTCTTTCGTGATCCTTCAGGAAGAGCATGTAGGGGTAGAACTAGGCTCAACGGACCAAAAGCATTTCCCCAAGGACCTTGAGCAGCCATTTACATGTCCTTGGTGAAATCTTGAAAAACTTACAAGAAAATAAATTACAATAAAAAAGGACACAACTATACTTCAAACGGAAGCATGAGGCTTTAGAATGTGTATCGTGTCCCCAGCAGAGTCGCCAAAAAAATTGTTGGGTGAAAATTATGTAATCAACTTTTGATATATTACACAACTTGGACTTCAGCCACAGCTATGTGAGATGTGAATCTCTCCTCTCGGAAAGGGGAGGCGCCCTTCTTACTACTAACAGAAGATGTTTACAATGATTCACCGTTGGAAGTTCAGAATTCTTAATAACCTTAAACTAACAACTAGCAGTAATACCAATATCTCTATCTCGTCAAAGCGAAGCGTAGAGATACCAGAAGTGATTAAATAACAAACAAATAAATTAAAAAGGGAAAGCTCACGAAGGCACAAAGTCGTTACGTAGCTTTTTCAGTGTTGGATCCGTGTAGAAGTACTGTTTGTCACGTTAGAAGCACAAAGTCTTCTTAGACGCAACAATTCCTCGAATAGCATGAACGATTACAAGCACAAAGTCTTGTAGATCATCCAACCAATGTATCAAAAGTACGAACGATTACAAGCACAAAGTCTTGTAGATCCTTTGACAAAGGTATCCAAGAGTATGAATAATTACAAGCACAAAGTCTTGTAGATCATTCAACCAAAATATGCAAGATCATGAACGATTACAAGCACAAAGTCTTGTAGATCATTCAACCAAATGATAACAGAAATACAAATGCAATCTAAATAATAAATGTAACACAAAGTTTACATAAACTACTTAGAGTCCTTCAGATTCTTCAAGCTAATCACCACCAAATAAGATCAACTCACAAAAGTATTGAATCCAACGCAAAGTTTGGCTTGCAATCCTTTTCTTTATTAATCGAATTCCATTCACAAAGCATGAACGCAAAGTTTCACAAATTTGCTTCAAAAAGGGCAGCACTTCGTTGCAAAACACTAAAGGATCATATTACAATGAAAATCCCTCTCATTATATAGAAAGAGGGATGAGCAAAATAAGGAAAGAGATTGAGAAAATCAGGGAAAGTTAGGTGAGCGATTTTAGGAGATCTCACCTAACTTTGACCAAAGTCAAAGTGTAATTTATTTTGAAAATATTACATCTTTGGACTTGGTGTAATTACAATTTACAAAATGACATTCAAAAATGTCGAGAAATATTTACAAGATGCATAATGGGATGCACCGGAAATGTCTAACACTGGAGAATAGGGGGCTGCTTCACGTTTCTTCACATTGGGCGCGGAAGTCTTCAAATTTCCTCCTAGTCTCCTGCACAAACTTCTCATCTGGACCAACGGTGTAATCCACAATGGTGTGAATTCTCGTGATCGATCTCATGGTAGATGAGTGAACCTTCTTGCACTTGTCAAGATGCGTCTTCAGGTTGTCCAATGTGAGCCTTGTATCATAAATGATGTTCAGCAAAGCTTCTGAGAAGTCTGAACTGTCAATCAAATTCGTGATGGCTTCCTTGAAGATCAGGGATATTTCTGTGGCCGGCAGGAAGATACGATTTTCCTCAAGAAGTTGACCAGGAAACTCTCTAATACTTTTGTCAAGAATAGTGCGATGCCCGTCGACATCTTCCTGTGTTTGGTGAAGATCTTCTATGAGAGATTGAACCACTTGAATTCTGTGTTTTAGTGATTCTTTTACCTCTACAAACTTTTCTTTGTCGGGAATTACCCCAACCTCCACCAATTTGCTGAGCTTTACCTATTTCATTTTCGACCATGACAACATGCATTTTTCCATGTCTCTGCGCTCCTGGGAAAGTATGCCCTTTTATTTATCAAGCTCTGTGGTGAGCTTGGCTAACATGGTGGTTTTCTCATCCGCAACCAGAATTACCTAAGATCTGTGTTTGATGATCTTTTCAACAAAGTCATATAACACCCTGCCTTTGGAGGCAAATTTCTCAGCTTTCTTGACAGCTGGGTCTTCAATATTGACCACTGTCAGCGGTTGTGCATTACTTGGAGAACCGGAAAGTCTCTTTACAACAGTGGCATAATGCTCTGCCTTCTGTTTGTACATGTTACGAGCTTGCTCAACTTTATCTAGCCTTCCTGCCAAGATATCCAAAGTGACTTGCGCATCAGCTTTTGCACTTTCGTTGGTAACCTTGCCAAGCTGGACCTTTGTTACTGTGTAGTCCTCCATAGTTGGCAGATAGACGCCTTGATATTTGTATTTCATCTTGCCTTTTGCTTTCGAAGAAGAAGGAGGCTTGGTAGCAGTCATCAAAAGGAACTGGAATTCTGATCACTCTTGATTTGACGATCTTTGACAATAGACTGCAATCCGTTTAGTCAGAACAAACATCAATTGTTAGGAAACATGGGAAAGCGCAAAATGAGCACAAGGATGAGGAATCATGAAGTGGATGGTGAGGCACGCAAAACGATGCACAAATGCAAAAAAATGAGGCTCAGGAATGCACTGGCCAAAAATGAAGTTTATTTGGGAAGAATTGGAAAAAGCCTGAAAAAAGTGTAAGGGCGCTAAAATTCAGCGCCCTTACATTTTTGGGAAAATTGTTTTTGGTGCAAGGGCGCTAAATTTTAGCGCCCTTACACTTTCCAGTGTTAGGCAAATTTTAACATTGTCAAAATGTCACAGTGCTGAAATTTAGAGCTTTAGCATTTCCCTGGCAATGTTGAAAATGTAAATGTAAGAGGGAATGGCGAAGGCGCTCGGGCTTAGCAACATGCAATTTTTGTAACACGAAAACTTCTGAACTTGTTTCCATCCCATTTCATACGCATTCAAGGATCTTATCAAGAACTCTCTTTTTTTTTTGAGATTTCAAAGTTCGCTCCAAAACACATGAAGAGAGCAACAAAGAAAGAGTTCATCACAAACATTCGGATAGATACAAGTTATAAGAACATCACGCACATAGGAGAATGGGGAAAGAAATGCGTAAGGGAAGGAAAGAAATGCGAATGGAGAAGACCATAACGCGTAGGGAGAAAAGAAAAGAATGCATAGGAGAGAAAAACGTGAATGGAGAGAAGAACAAGATGCGAAATGGAGGAAAATAGAAACAAAAAATGCGTAGGGTTGTGATGTAAAAAACGTGGAAAAGAACATGTAGAAAAAATGCATATACAAAAACAAGAATGTATAAAAATGGAAGAAGACAAGACATAAATGACTTACCAGAACCAAGGCGCGGAGAATGCTAAGGGAGAATGCAAAACCTCAAAAATGCGATTTGCAGTCGGGAGGCAAGCTCGCATAGCAAGAGGAAGAAGAGAATATGAAATGTAAACAATAAAATGGCGAATTCATTCACTTAAGTGAAAATGAAAATTAAAAACCTAACTCAAGTCGAGCAATAAATTTAGGCACGAAAAGTGGCACGATTGATGAAAAACGCGAAAACATGAAGAAACGTGCCAAAGTCATAAAAAAGTTTAAGTGTTGAAGAAAAATGTAATGGCGCTAAAATTTAGCACTATTACATTTTTTGGAATTTCACTGCATGCAGGGGTGCTAAATTTTAGCGCCCTTGCATTTCCAGACTTAGCCATTTTTTGGCTTCAAGGCAGGAGCGCACTTTTTTAGTGCCACTGCATTTTTCGTAATTTGCTAAGTACGAACAGTGAGACTTCGCGAAGGGGCTCGTTTCGAAGGTATTCGCGAGGCGAACATAGGGGGATGCTCGAATTGACTATTCGAGACTTGGGAACGCATTTTGAGGTGGCTCAAAAATCACCTCGTTAGGCGTGCTTGAACTTCACGAATCCTAAGAAACTGACAAGTTTCGTAGGGGGGTTATCCGTGGATCGAGCGCTGCTAGATTCTATGATAACATGCATCATCTTCAAATTCCTCATGGTTTAGCCACTATAGGTGCCCGAAAGTGAAGATTTAGTTAAAAAAATTAGTTTAGTGTCCAGTTTGGCCAAAAATTGTAAACTAGTATTGTGGGATCACGCTTTCATGATTTTCTTTAGAAGTTTGCATCACAAAAGTGGTTTAAAATTTTAGTTTAAATATTGCATTTTCTCCTATTTAGAAAATATTTTGTTTCTATAGGAAAATTAAAAGATTTTATTTTATCCAAAGTAAAGTAGGAATTAGGTCATTAAAATTGATCTATTTTAATTAAACCAAAAAATTTCCTCTTTTAGACTACCTACTGGACTTACAATTATTATGGGTGGGAAAATAAATGGAGATACAACTAAAGAAATTGGGCTTATACTGAGTTACAATGGGTACAAAAATTGAGCTAGAAATATTACAGAAAAGAGAAAGTGATGTACATGTGTGATGCAATGTACAAAACATTATTTATGTATATTTCTCTTAATCTTATTTTTCACATTAATTCTTGTACAACACCAAATCAAATATGGGCTACATTGAAGAGTTTATTTGGAAATACATTTAATTTAAAAGGTTTTCTATTAGAGAATGAGCTCATTAGTTTGAATTATATAGAATTTGATAGCATCTAAGAGTTCTTTACTGAGATCAAATCACTAAAAGTATAGCTGAAATGGTGTTGTATTGATAAATAAGACACCTAGTTGATTATTTCCATCCTTGCTAAACTTGGTCCTAATTATTTATTTCTTATTTTTATAGTTATGCTTCTAGGGATGTTCTTGGTTCTACATTACATATTCCTTCACTTGATTATTTTTCTCAATCAATCATTAGGGAGTAGAAAAAGTACATATGGTTACTTTGAAGTCTGCAAAATTGATGAGTCGATGCAACTTACTTAGAAGAACAATATCTAATTTTATTTAATAATGTCATTTGGTGCATCTTCTCCTTCCACACCATCTTCATCTACATATTCAAGGAAAAAGAGAGTGGATAGATGGAAGGCAAGGCACTTTTTGTATCTACTATTCTTGAGTTAGGGAGATAGCTTCTTGATTTTGGAGCCTTGCATCATATGGCTTCATCATGGGATATGTTCTCTTCATTTGATCCTTGTAATTTACCACACATCCTAAAGGTAAATAACACATATATGAGTATCTTTAGGAATCTATTGATATTGGAGAAGGAACTTTCAAGGATGTACTTTGTGTTCCTTTATTATCAACCAATATCATTTCTATCTATTAAATTACACAGTGGAGAAGGGAAGATTATTGAATTCAAACCTAATTAAATGATTATTAGAGAGATGAAGAGGAGTGAGATTTTTTATTGTTGGGATCATGGTTAATCATGCATATCAGTTCTACACATTTTCACATTTTTCCATCAATGTTCTTGTAGTTTCTTTTATTAATATTCATACTCATACATCTCCTCCACCTCCTACTTCTTCAAATTTTAGCATTTTCATAGCTTCAACTAGTACTTCAATTAAATAGGATCATCCTATTCCATCAAATTTTACTTTGGGATGATTTTTGACAAGAATTATACATTTATTTTTTTATTCTAACCTTGAAAATTTGGTAAACATATTTGAGGATATCCATTTCCTCTTTGTTGATAACTACAACAAACTTGTTATCTCATTATCCTCATATTCTTATATTTGTATTCATGAATATTCATAGATTTTGGATTATTTTCACCTCGTTACATTGTGACATCCTTTGATTTCAACATTTGGACACTTGAGAACTTTTTAGAGGTAGACATCTTGATACTTCTTCCCTCATATCTCTTCTTATAATGGGAGTTTCTTCTACATACACCATTATATTTGTTTCTTCTTGAGGAGAGAAATGTTGCACACCAATTTTGAATCATCTTCAATATTCTTCTTTGAGCATTCAACATTGACATATGAGTTGCTTCTTTGTGGGGGATACAATGTTACTATTTTTCTCTCTTTTTGGGGATGTCTATTGTAAATTAATAAAAAAAGTAGTATTGGAAGATCATGTTGAGTCCTTTCTTCAATCACATGTTATCATATATTCTTGAGACTTATTATTATTTTGGAGAAACCTAACATTCATTGGGTGATTACTCCCTTTGGGAAACCAGACAAACCACTTTGCGGAGGCGGCAACCGCCTATCATAGTCTTGCTCTGGCTCAGAGAAGAGGGTATAGAAAGATTTGGTTGGAAGGTGATTCTCTGAACATTATTACTAATTTGAATAATTTATCTCCTCTGTCTTGGACAATTGAGGCCTTGATCAAGGATTCCATTGAAATTATTAAATCCTTTGATAATGTTTATATTTCCCATATTTTGAGAGAGGGAAATAAGTTAGCTGATTTCTTCGCTAACTTTGGAGTTAGAGATAGTAAGGTTTGGAATTTAAATGATCCCCTCCCTTATGAGGCCATGACTATTGCTATAAATGAAAGTTAATTTATTCTACAATTTGTGCACGTCCTTGCTCATGTGGTGGCATATCATTAGGAAGGAGGGTATGGTTAAGATTTTGAGGAATGGCTACCATATGGCGTGGGGTTTGAATTCATTATGGTTTGTTTGTCCTGTGGTTGCCTTTGCACAGATTGTGGGTGTTAGCCGCATAAGTTTCCAGAGTCTTCTGTGGGATTTTTTGATTATGTGTGGTGTCTACTGCTTCCTTCTAAGTTCCTTGTTGAGTTCTTCATCTCTGTTTTCCATCGTCATGGGTGGGGAAAGAAACCGCACTAGGCCTAAATCTTGTGACACTGTGAAGCAGAGAAAGGAAGTGTGGGAAATTTTAGCAAAGAGTGGAGGATATCTTAGGACTTCCTTGAAGGCTCTCTGGCGGGATGTTGAAGAAATCATGAGGTATGTTACCCTGGAAGGAAGGTACACGGCCATTAACAATTACCATTTTTCATTGCTTAATCATTGTAGGCACAAAAAATGGGTGTATTTTCCCTATTATTTGCTAGTGTTGATGGATTGTGGGATTAAAGAGCATAGGAATAACCCCAAAAACCTTGTATTACATGCAAGCTTGATTCTTTTAATATATGAACATGTTAAAGCACATGATGTCCAAAAGACTTTGGTTTCTCTGAAAGCTAAAGCTAGGGAGGGTTATGATACTGAGTCTGGTGAGGAAAGGGCTTCTAAGAAACCAAGGAAGAGGAGGATGATGTTAAATAAAGATTCTGAGTCAGATAGGGATGATGTTGATTATGTCCTTGATTCATATGCTTCTTTAGAGGAGGGCTCCATATCCCCTGTTTAGGGTAAATATGGGAAAAGGAAATTGATTGAGGAAGCAGGCTATATGACTTGCAGTGATGATGTGGAGGTGACTATTCCTTCAAAGAGGAGCAAAGACAAAAATGAGCTTTATGGGGAAGCCTCCTCTCCTCCCCCTGCATCTAGACTTGTGCAGGATCCTGAGGAGGGAAGTCAAAAGAGAAGGGTTTTGAAGAATTCCCCTTTCTCTGTGGCTGGTGGCTTCCATGGTGGGGATGTTCTGAGCATTTTCATTGGGTTTCCTAAGTAGAAGGATAGAGCTATGGGTGGTGATCAAGTTGCGGGAGCTAAGAAAGCAGACACGAAGAGGATAAAGAAGAGGCTGGCTGCTGTGGAGCAAATTGCTGACTCCATTCATAGGATGAAGTCTCCTGTGACTACTACTAAAGGTAAGGATGCCTTTGTTAGAGTCAAAATGACACTGAGAGGGGGGGGGTGAATCAGTGACTTAAAAGTTTTGACCAATTTTCAAAAATTCAAAAACATAGCTCAGATTTGATCTTAATATTTCTCTTATTAATGCATTCATGAGTTGAATGTAATCATTTATAAATAGAATTGAGAAAAGTAATAAACCCAATAGTGAACATAAACAAGAACATAGTAAAGCTATGAGAACACAGAAGAACAAAGAGACACAAAAATTTTCTGAGTGGAAAACCCTCCTGGGGTATAAAAACCACTCCCGAAATGCCTTCCAGGCTTAATCTCTTAAAAAACTGTTCACAATGCCTTATAGGCTGATTTTTGAGCACCCACTCAAGGAGCACCAACCCCTCATTTAGAGATATCTATCTCAAGGAGTACCAACCCCTTAAATTATATTTCAGAACAATAATCATTTCTCAGAGGATTTCTCTATTTTTAGTTAAGCTCATAACTCTTTGTTTTCTCATCTACAGAATACCTTAAGGATTCAATAATTGAATCCCTAAAATATTACATAGAGAAGAAATTTACAATCTCTGCATCTTTTTATTTAGATTTTATTGTAGAGTTTATCCATACATTTTCATACAGCCAAGGAATGATAATCTTAGAATTACAACAACTGAACAGAAAACATAGTTTTCTACTTCTATTTATAAATGCCATAAAAGTAACAATCTTCAAAAGTAACGGCTGAACAACCAACCAAAACAAGAGCCATTTCACCCAGCTTCTGAAACTTGTGAGATCATTTCTTTGCATAAAAAACACAACTGCCCACCACAGAAAATCATAACTTCCAATGTATGAAAGACAATACTCAGTCAGGGCATCATTTGTCATATTAGTAAGAGAGATGTAGAGTGCAATTAAAGAAAATGGTGATAATAAACCAGTATGTGTAGTATGAAACACATAAATAAAAATACTAGACAAGTTTGTAACTCCCATGGCTCCATCAACCACTGTCAAGCTTCCAACTAGAGAGGCGCATCAAACATAGCATCCATACCATTCATTTCTGAACCAAAAACAAATTTCATCCTGACAATGCCGTTACAACCAGCAACAGTAGTAAATAACAATTTATGAAGCTTTCTCATGATGGTGGCCAGGTTAGGGTTTCATACCCAGTCAAAAAGAATAATCACAAATTTTTCCCTAAGTAACCTTCTTTTCAATTGATGTGACGGTATGCCGAAGGCAACTTTAACGCCAGACGTTCAACCCTAAAATCAATCGTTAGATGTCCCCTTTTCAATTCACTTTCGTTGTGACACATCAGAGTCAGGGAGAAGACATAACAAATACTTCATGTCTCATCAATGGGCTTCCTTAGTATATTATGCATTCGCTGAGACATAAGGAAACTTCTCACTGAGATGCCCTTTAGTTCATTCACTATTGTTGTGACCAAACGAGATTAGAGAGACCTCTTGTAGACTTCATAATGTTTTGCTGAGAGCCATCAAACATCCTTCTAGTCATTGAAACAAAAATTATCTTTCACTGAAAAGAAATCATCATTCGCTATCGCTATAGCTTTTGATATTGGAGAGATATCATATAGATCAACTTTGTTATACCGAAATACCCCAAATTCACACTTGTTCGCCGAGACTTCCAGAATGTCCTGTCGAAGGAAAATGTCCAACGATGGTCGATGTGACATTGCACATTCGCTGTGACATTTCAGCAAAGCCACAACCTTTGCCGATAAGACCTTTCGGTGCATGGTCGGTGAGACACTATGTCTTCGGTGAGACTACATACCGAAAACAACACTCCTGCCGATAGACTTCCACATGCATTAGTGGGGGAGACAACCTTTTCGCTATGACCCTTCACTGAAACCTTAAACTCTTGCCGATATGTTCCCATTTAATTTCTGATCGGTATGACATACCAATTTCACTGAGACCACATACCGATGGTATTACTCCTGCTGAAAGAGATCACTCACTATCGCCAAAACAACAGAGAATGTCACACTGAAGGTAGTATGAATGACAAAATTCCAATCGAGATGACATCAAAAATTTCTTTCCGAAAGGCAACACAAACATTTCAAAGTGGATCGGGGAGACCCAACCATACACATGTCGATATGTGTAAGCCTGTGATATGTAAAGAAACCATCTTTCAAACTCTGTCAGTCAAAGAAATAGAATTTATAATGTGAACCAAAATTCTCATCACCATGAAACTGAAACATAACAAATAACTTTCTGTAATAGCCAAGAGACATCAAAGAAGTGCCATAATAAATCATAAGGATCCAAACTGAGACTGATCATCAAAGAGAACTAACTGAAAGAGATTTTGTCATCAAGGACAAACCATAAACACAACTAGGATCCAACAAACTCCCCCTTTGTCCTTGATGGAAAAACACAAATGACTCTCCCCCTTTTTGCCTCAAAGACAAAGAATAGAAGAGAAGAATGTGCATTTCCATGAAACACAACTAAGAAGCCAACCAAAAATATCATGAGAAACAACTGCTAAATGAGTATCAGTGTAGCAACCAAGATTGTAGGAGAGCTGTAAGTGAATCAAAACTTGTAACTTTCTCCCCCTAAGCCAATGTTGTAAAATTAGAGAAGTAAAGTTGAGAGATAACTCCCAATCGAAGTCTCAACCTTTCAAATAATTCTTTAGCTAAGGGCTTAGTAAAAATATCAGCCACCTGATCTTGTGATCCAACAAAATGTAAACATACTTCATTAGCCAAAACCTTTTCTCAAAGAAAGTGAAACTTGATAGCAATATGTTTAGTGCTAGAGTGCATAACATGATTTTTTGAAATATTTATCGCACTAATGTTATCACAAAGAATGGAAACAGGTTTAGAAACATCAATACCCATATCTGAAAGAGTCTGACTCATTCACAGTACTTGAGTACAACATGAAGTGGCAGCAATGTATTCTACTTCAGCAGTAGAAAGAGAAAGAGATACTTGTTTCTTGCTATGCCATACCACTAAACGATCACCAAGAAAGAAAGCAGCACCACTGGTGCTTTTCCTATCATCCAAACAACCAGCCCAGTCAGCATCAGTATAAGCAATCAAAGAGAAATCATTGCTCCTAGGATACCAAAGACCATTATCAAGAGTGCCCTGAATATATTTAAAAATCCTTTTAACAACAGTGACATGGGATTCTTTAGGTGATGCCTGAAATTGTGCAACAGTGCAAACTGCTTGCATACTGTCAGGTCGAGAAGCAGTTAAATATAATAGATTGCCAATCATTGATCTATATTTAGTTTGATTTGTATCAGGAGAATCATCAACCTTAGTAAGTTTGCATCCAGTAATCATTGGAGTGCTAACTAGATGGCATTCATCCATCTGAAATTTCTTAAGCATCTCTCTAGCATACTTTGTTTGAGAAAGAAATATTCCATTTTCGCATTGAGAGATTTGAAGACCCAAGAAGAAATTTAATTCTCCTAATAATGACATTTCAAATTTAGATTCCATTAGCTAAGAGAATTTTTTACTCAAAGTAACATTGTTGCAGCCAAAGATAGTGTCATCAACATAGATTTCAACAACCAAAATATTAGAACCTTCAGTTTTAACGTAAAGATTGCTATCTACACCTCCTCTAACAAAGCCATTAGAAATTAAATGACTGTCCAGCCTAGAGTACCAAGCTCTAGGTGCTTGTTTTAAGCCATAGAGGCCCTTTTTCAATCTATAAACATGATCAGGCTTATCTTTGCAAATAAATCCTTCAGGCTGTTCAACATAGACCTCTTCATCTAAATAGCCATTTAAAAAAGTAGTTTTGACATCCATTTGATAAACAGTAAAGTTTTTGTAAACAAAATAAGCCAAGAATATTCTGATAGATTCTAATCTAGCAACAGGTGCAAAAGTTTCACCAAAATCAATACCTTCTTGTTGAGCATAGCCTTTGTAGACAAATCTTGCTTTGTTGCGAATAAAATTACCATTTTCATCAACCTTGTTTCTATATATCCATTTTCCTCCAATGACATTCTTGTCATCTGGTCTTGGGACTAACTCCCAAGTATGATTTTTCTCAATCTGATCAATTTCTTCCTGCATAGAATTAATCCAACATGAATCTGTGAGAGCTTCATTAAAAATTTTAGGTTCAAACTGAGTAACTAAACAAAAAGCAATTTGTGCCTTTTCATCAAATTCTGCAGCCTTTCTTCTAGTTTGAACTCCTGCATATTTATTCCCAATAATATGATCTTTGGGGTGATATATAGCTAGAGTTTTTGAAGGAGCTTTTGATGCAACCTTTTCAAGACTTTCTTTTTCATTTTTAGGGCTTGTTGATTCAGCAACAGACTTTGTTGTTTTAGCTCCTTTTGAAATTATTTCAAATTCAAGTTCTTCTTCCTCATTATCCTGCAAAGATTTAGCAATCAAATGTGGTCTTTCATCAAATTTTACATTAACAACTTCAACAATCTTGTTAAGCCTTTTGTTAAGGAATTTATAAGCTTTGCTATGAGTTGAGTATCCCAAAAAGATACCCTCATCACTCTTTGATTGAAAGCTCCCAAGGTTATCATCATCTTTCTTGATAAAACACTTACTTCTAAAAATTTTAAAGTATTTGACAGAAGCAGTTTTTCCATACCAAAGTTCATAAGGAGTGTGTTTAGATTTCACCCTAAGCTGCACTCTATTCAAAATGTATACAGCTGTATGAACAACTTCTTTCCAATACATATCAGACAACTTAGCTTCATCTAGCATGGTTCTAGCCATTTCTTTTACAGTTATATTCTTACGTTCAACTACCCCGTTTTGTTGAGGTGTTTTTGTTGCAACATACTGTCTTTAAATACCATGTTGTTCATAGTAATCAATAAACTCTTGAGAGGTGAACTCACCTCCTTTGTTTGATCGAAGGTATTTAAGTTTCATATTAGATACCATTTTTCAAAAAAAATTGAACCTTCCAAAGGCTTCTGATTTGTGCTTAAGAAATGTGACCCATATCATTCTAGTATAATCATCCACAAACAACATAAATTACCTTTCACCATTAATAGACCTTGTTCTGGTTGGTCCACATAAATCAGTATGCACAAGCTGTAAAGGTTTTGAAGAAGAATGTTCTTTTGACTTGAAGCTGATTTTAGTTTGTTTACCACTTAAGCATTCTTTGCACACAGAGTTTTCTAGCTTGCTAAGAACTAGTAGACCTCTAACATTCTAATTTTTACTGATTCTAACCAGATTTTCAAAGTTTATGTGTCCTAATCTTTTATTCCATAACCAATTCTCTTCAATTTGGCCCATTAGACACATACCTTGATTATTGTCATTGCATGATGAGTCAAGAAGATTGTACACATTTCCTTTTGTCCTCCTTCCAACTGCAACAAGCTTTCCAAGCTTGTTCTTAATCTCACATCCCTGCGAAGTGAAAAGAACATGATAACCACTATCACAGATTTGACTAACACTTAGAAGATTGTGCTTAAGACCTTCCACATAGTACACATTATAGATAGGAGTGTCTTCATTCAGAAGAAGTGAACCTCTACCTTTAATTTGAATACCAGAGTTATCACCAAACTTAACATATCCACCTACATAATCTTCAAGATTTATAAACTTATCCTTTTCGCCAGTCATATGGTTAGAACATCCAATTTCCAGGACCCATAAGTCCTTTTTCTTGGAATAAAAAGCAGTTTGAACCAACATAGTTTGTTCAATGTTGTTGACAGTCTTAGGTTTCCAAACCTTTTTAATTTTCTGTTGTTTAGATTGCAGATCAGTTCTGCACTATTTGATAGAATGTCCCAAAGCATTGCATTTAAAACATCTGATCTGTCTAACAAATCCATAGTGTTGTCTAAGACCAAACCTGGGTATACTAGGATTCATAAGCCTACAAGTGCTCACCTTATGGCCAAATTTGTTGCAGAAAAAACAATGACCATAGAAGAAAGGATTGACTCGGTATGAAGATCTATTACCTCTTAAAGACTAAACATGATCCTTACCAAATTCTGAGTGATTTGAACCTGAACCTTTGACTTCAGAAGAGGGGTTTTGTTTTGCATGGTCAATTGAGCATTCACCCTTTTCAAAACCAACACCAGTTTTATATTTGTACATATTCTGCTTGCTGAGCACATCATTCAGTTTTAGAGTGCTTTCATAGTTTTCAATTTCCTTCCTAAGAAGGACTACTTCTTGTTCCATTTTTTGAATTTATTGATCCTTACACCTTATAGTCTCTCGAAGACAGACTTCAACTCTTTTAGCTTCTTCAAGCTGAGTTTTCAGAGAGACAATTTCTTGATCTGGTTTATGTTCTTGAGCAAGAACTTGTTTTTTGAGTTTTCTGACCTCTTGTAAAGCACATTTCAGTTCACTTTCAAGATCTACTTCACCTTCTTCAACATCAATAGTGTTTGAATCATTTTGCTGAGTAATTTCAGCCATGAAAAAAGTTTCATCTTCTTCTGCAGATGAATCTTCAGACTCAATATCAGATTCATCCTTACTAAATAGACTTTTCTTCTTTTTGAAATTGAAGTTTCATTTAGGTTTGAAGGCCTTCTCGTTAGGCACTTTTTCAGTTGTCTCGTTGTCACAGATTTGATCATCATAGGGACACTTTGCAGCAAAGTGACCTATTTTGCCACAGTTAAAACATTTAAAGGGAAGTTTTCCCTTATATTTTCCTGATCCCTTTTTAAATCTTCTAACAAAATGGGATTCTTTAGAATTAGATAACTTTGATTCACTGACTTCAACTTTTTCTTTCTTTTCAGTGTTAAAGGAAGTTTCTTTTCCTGTTGAATTGTTTTTGCTAGTTCTCATTTCATAGGAAGTAAGTATTCCTTGCAGGCTGTCTAGGGTGAGTTGATCAAAGTGTTTCTTTTCTTCTACGGCTGAAACCTTAGAATCAAATTCAATAATATCTTGACCTAGACCTTTCATTGCATTGACAACTTCATCAACTCTTAGGAAGTATTCAACCACTTTTTCATCATCCTTCATTTTCAACTCTTCAAACTGATGTTTGAGAGTAATGATTTTTGACAGTTTGACTTTCTCATTCCCTTGATATATAGTTTCAAGTTTTTCCTAGATATCATGAGTAGATTTGCAATGCATGACTTTAATGAACACATCTTTAGTTAACACACACAAGATGGCATGCTTAGCTCTGGCATTTGTTTCATACCTCTTTTTTTCAGCAGGATCAGTGGGAATAGAGGCTGATACATTGTAAGCATTTATAACCATACTCCAAACATCAACATCAAAAGAAATAAGAAAAGCTTCCATTCTGATTTTCCAGAACACATAGTCTGTTCCATCAAATAACGGAGCTCTGGTTACAGAGGCACCGTCTTGAGAATGTGCCATTAAAAACAAACTCCAAGACCAAGATCAATCCAAGGTGATTAAAACTTATCAGAGGACCCTACGCTCTGATACCAATTGTTGGAGTCAAAATGACACTGAGAGGGGGGGGGGTGAATCAGTGACTTAAAATTTTTGACCAATTTTCAAAAATTCAAAAACATAGCTCAGATTTGATCTCAATATTTCTCTAATTAATGCATTCATGAGTTGAATGTAATCATTTATAAACAGAATTGAGAAAAGTAATAAACCCAATAGTGAACAGAAACAACAACAACATAGTAAAGCTGTGAGAACATAGAAGAACAAATAGACAAAAATTTGCCGAGTGGAAAACCCTCCTGGGGTATAAAAACCACTCTCGAAATTCCTTCCAGGCTTAATCTCTTAAACAACTGTTCACAATGCCTTATAGGCTGATTTTTGAGCACCCACTCAAGGAGCACCAACCCCTCGTTTAGAGATATCTATCTCAAGGAGCACCAACCCCTCAAATTATATTTTAGAACAATAAACATTTCTCAGAGGATTTCTCTATTTTCAGTTAAGCTCATAACTCTCTGTTTTCTCATCTACATAATACCTTAAAGATTCAATAATTGAATCCCTAAAATATTACATAGAGAATAAATTTACAATCTTTGCATTTTGTTATTTAGATTTTATTGCAAATTTTATCCATACATTTTCATACAACCAAGGAATGATAATCTCAGAATTACAACAACCGAACAGAAAACATAGTTTTCTGCTTCTATTTATAAATGCCAAAAAAGTAACAATCTTCAGAAGTAATGACTGAACAACCAACCAAAACAAGAGCTATTTCACCCAGCTTCTAAAACTTGTGAGATCATTTCTTTGCATAAAAAACACAACTGCCCACCATAGAAAATCATAACTTCCAATGTATGAAAGACAATACTCAATCAGGGCATCATTTGTCATATTAGTAAGAGAGATGTAGAGTGAAATTAAAGAAAATGGTGATAATAAACCAGTATGTGTAGTATGAAATGCATAAATAAAAATACCAGACAAATCTGTAACTCCCATGGCCCCATCAACCACTGCCGAGCTTCCAACCAGAGAGGCACATCAAACATAGCAGCCATACCATTCATTTCTGAACCAAAAATGAATTTCATCCTGGCAATGCCATTATAGCCAGCAACAGTAGTAAACAATAGTTTATGAAGCTTTCTCATGATGGCGGCCAGGCTAGGGTTTCATACCCATTCAAAAAGAATAATCACAAATTTTTCCCTAAGTAACCTTCTTTTCAATTGATGTGATGGTATGCCAAAGGAAACTTTAATGCCAGACATTCAACCCTAAAATCAATCGTTAGATGTCCCCTTGGTTCAATTCGCTTTCGCTGTGACACATCAGAGTCGGGGAGAAGACATAACAAATACATCATGTCTCATCGATGGGCTTCCTTAGTATATTATGCATTCGCTGAGACATAAGGAAACTTCTCAATGAGATGCCCTTTAGTTCATTCACTATCACTGTGACCAAACGAGATCAGAGAGACCTCTTGTAGACTTCATAATGTTTTGCCGAGAGCCATCAAACATCCTTCTAGTCAATGAAACAAAAAGTATCTTTCACTAAAAATAAATCATCATTTGCTATCGCTAAAGCTTTTGATATCAGAGAGATATCATATAGATCAACTTTGTTATACCAAAATACCCCGAATTCACACCTGTTCACCGAGACTTCTAGAATGTCTTGCTGAAGGAAAATGTCCAACAGCGGTCGATGTGACATTGCACATTCGCTGTGACATTTCAGTGAAGCCACAACCTTTGCCGAGAAGACCTTTCGTTGCATGGTCGGTGAGACACTATGTCTTCGGTGAGACTACATACCGAAAACAACACTCCTGCCAATAGATTTCCACATGCATTAGTTGGGGAGACATAACCTTTTCGCTATGACCCTTCACCGAAACCTTAAACTCTTGCCGATATGTTCCCATTTAATCTCCAATCGGTGTGACATACCAATTTCGCTAAGACCACATACCGATGGTATTACTCCTACTGAAAGAGATCACTCACTATCGCCGAAACAATAGAGAATTTCACGCCGAAGGCAGTATGAATGACAAAATTCCAATCGACATGACATCAAAAATGTATTGCCGAAAGGCAACACAAATATTTCAAAGTGGATTGGGGAGACCCAGCCATACACATGCCGATATGTGTAAGCCTGTGATATGTAAAGAAACCATCTTTCAAACTCCGTCAGTCAAAGAAATAGCATTTATAATGTGAACCAGAATTCTTATCACCATGAAACTGAAACATAACAAATAACTTTCTGTAATAGCCAAGAGACATCAAAGAAGTGCCATAATAAATCATAAGGATCCAAATTGAGATTGATCATCAAAGAGAACTAACTGAAAGAGATTTTTTCATCAAGGAAAAACCATAAACACAACTGGGATCCAACAACCTTTGAGGAAAAGGTCCATGAGAGTTCTTCTAAAGAGGATGCTACAGTGGGAAATCGCATTGAAAACTTTGATAAGGAGGATCTTTTTGATGTGTTGGGTTCGGCCCGTGACAGTGCCAATGTTCTTTTTAAACTTTTTAAATGGTTTTTTCATGAGATTAATAGGACTAATGTTTGCATTAGAAGCATTGCTTGTAAGGCTTAGGATCCTATGATCCAGAGCCAAATTGATAATTTAATGGCTGGTCTCAATACTGTTGCTAATACTGTGGCGGAGGAAACCGTTAATCTGAAACAAAGTATGGAGGTTAGAATGTTCTCCCTCGAGGAGAAAATTGAAATTTTTTGGAACATGGTTATGAAGAGTGGGGAAGATCCTAAAGTCCTGACTAGACCAGACTCTATGAAGGATTTTTCCCCTATTAAGAGAAAGGAAATTTTGTCTGCTGATGATATGGTTGCTGAGGGTAAGCAGACTGGGGAGGATTATGTTGCTGCTAAGGGTTCTGCTAAAGGTTTTGTTTTGAGCTCTGAGGTAAATACTGGTGGGCTTGGGGTTAGGACTAGAAATGGACTAAAAAATTAGGTTGGGGCCTTGGGTTTGGAGGTTTCTGATATTGGGGTTAAGGTACAGAAGTTTGCTGCTAGTGAGATGGAAGTTGTTGAAATTCTGAACAATATGTAGTGTTGTGTGCCATTTTTTTGGCTGCTTTTTGGCTGGTGGTTTGTTGTTCTTGGGATGATGGTTGTTTCTTTATGTTTCCTTTTTGTGTCAGCTGTTCCTTTTTGTAAAGGGTTTTGGGTCCCTTCAAAACCCGTCTTTTACCTCTAATCAAAACATTCATTGGGTGATTGTCTGATCTATATAATGCTCTATATAATAAATTGAAGGGGTTGATAGTACAATAATGTGTCATTTTTTTCTTAAGTGGATCAAAAAAATTAATATTTTTTGTAAATATTATTTTATCTCAACTATCAAAAGTGTAGCATAGATTTTGGCATGCTAATCCTTTCTAGCGCTTCTAGGGTTTTTCACCTAAAAGGAGAAAGAAGGGCCAAAATGGGCAATGTTACACTCAAAGTCAATGCAATATGGATGGAATATGGATGCAATGTTTCAATGCAAGAAACTGATAAGATGGATTGATTATTAATGCAAAATCAATGAAATGTAGTTTGTTTGAAAACACATTATGTAATGCAAAAAGACCTAGAAATGAATGCAAATTGTAACATAAATGGATGCAACTGAAAGTGTGCACCTGATATCTTGATGGAGACTGGAAATGACTTATAGAATGCTTCTGATCCTAATTTTTAGGCCTGGTGGGACTCATTCACCATTCTAGGTGAATTAGTCCTAGTTTTGTGAAATTGTTCCAGAACCTGTTTCAGACAAATGGGTATCCAAAAATGCAGAAAACCAAAATCAAGCCTGGAAGTGGGACTCATTCACCACCCATGGTGAATGAGTCCTATTTTGAATTTCTAAAGATTTTCAAAGGTGGAAACAGGAGCCTTCGGTCTACACTTTCTGCTTCTCCAAGTGTCCAGTTCTGAAACTGTCAAATTCAGGCCTATATGTGACTTTTTGTTGATGTTTTTCCTTATCCAATGAAGAGATGACTTGAACAACTTTTCAATGCAATATTAAATGATTCCTAAGCCTCCAAGATGTCTAAATCTGCAAACACACAAGACAAGAAAGAGAAATGTTGGATGTTAGGGCATGGGGGTTTGCCTTGGTCAAACCCATTTTAGGTAATTAAACCAAAATAAGAAAACAATGTAATGAAGCTTGAAATAATGGAGTTATTACCTTTCCATGAAGATTGATCTTGAATTTCTACAAAAAAACATGAAGAATCTTCCCTTGAATGTCTTTGGAAGCTTTCTTGATGACTTGCAATGATGAAACCCTAACTTGCTTGACTTGAGGGAGAAGATAGATGATGAATGAAGGATAAGAGATGTGTTAATGAATTAAGAGATTATGAATTAGGGCTTAGAGACTTGATTTTATAGGCAATTCACCTTATTTTCCCATTAATTGGATCCCCAAGGCCGACACAAAGAAAAATTAAACTTAAAACCTAATTTTTCCTGCTCAAAACTCAAAAATGGCCCAAATGGGACTCATTCGCCACCTTGGGTGAATCAGTCCCACCTGGTAGGGACTCATTCACCATAGGTGGTGAATTAGTCCCAGAGGGGTCAATTTGCCAACTGGGTTGTTGGGGAATGAGGAAATTAGGTTTATATGGTGACTTTGTTGGTTATTTAATCAAATTATGCTTCGAGATGCACAATATGGGGTAATAGAGGCCTATTAATGATGATGTGAAGGTAAATTAGGGCTTGGGACATAGAATTCAATGTGAAAGTGTGATTAAATACACTTTACAACACTAAAATGAGGTCCACTTAGCCTAGAAAGGCACAACATCCAATGTGAATGTGTAGATCACATTACAACACTATATTAGAGTTAAGTTTAATTCACAAGCCTTCTAGATTGATGTGATGATGCAATTAATACATTTTATAATGTTGAATCAAGGGAAAATTAAGTCTAGAAAAGCGTGAGAGTCTTTTACAACACTTTACAACACCTTTACAAGACATCATTAAATGCATTTTAAAAGGGTCCAAGACCTAGTGTGGATGTGAAAAAAACCTCACAACACCAAATCAAGGCCTTATTAAGTCTAATTTATCATCAATTATTCCCAAATCAAGCAAGTTTCCTTTTTTCTATGTTCCAAAAAGTAAATTGTTGTTTAAATATAATATAAACTAATAATTTGTGGGATTTTCTGTGTGGATTCTATTTTTATTTTTTAATTTATATATTATAATTATTTATATATATATATAGTGTGTGTGTGTGTGTATTACACTTTTTTAGTGAATAATATTTTCCACACTTGAGCTATAAAATATTTTTCATAATTTCTTAAATATAAATTATAAAGAGTGATATCTAGGATATACATAATTTTTTGTAATTTTTGTACTATGTTTAATTTATTATTTTTAAAATATATATTAATTATAATGTAGAGGCATATTTTCTTGGAACTCATAACTCATTTCATATATTTATCCAAATTATTTTTTCTATTGACAAAAAAGACATCAATATAGAGGCATAATTTTTTCTATTTTTTCATTTTATTTTATTTCACTATGTGTGTTGAAATGTGGACTTTATATTTATAATCAATATATACCAATTAGTAAATAAAAAAATTAAATAATATATACTAAAATATATATTTTTTAGAAATTGTATTATGAGGGTTACTTTTCTATGGCATTCTATGTTATGATGAATTCATTTGATCACCAACAAAAGATTCAAATTGGAATTTTGTGTCAAAAATAAAATCCTTCTATGTGGATTGGAGGGAAAATGGTATCACATAGAAGATCTAAGGGACACACATATACATGTCAAGAGTTTCATCTATAATTAACTTAATTTATTTTTCCTTGTTTCACAAGATTGGAGTATATTATCTTGCATAAAATGTTAAGTTGACATGTGACCCACAAGTGAGATGAATTTTTTGCTTCCACCAAAAAATAGAAACATAATTAATTTTATAGGTTCCTTTGATGTTGAAATGGATAAACCTAATAAAGAAAAAGTGTTAAAAATTAGCGAATCTTTGAATGAATTTGAATAACTTAACATGTCAACATTATTCATTAGAAATGCAGAAGCCCAAGATCTATCATGCCAAAGTGTGTCATTAAAGTATGTTGAATATCCTGAATCATGGGTGAGGAACTACTAGTATGGATCAAGCCAAACACATAATACTAGTATCAAAAGTTCATCTCCATGTGTCTAGATGTAAATTGTGTGATTCAAGTGGCAAAAAGTGAAACCAAATGCAAGAAAAAACCATCAATCTTCTCATACCAAGCCCTAGGCGGATTTTGTATTTTAGCGTAACTTGCAAATGGGGGGTGTTTTTTCAAGTGTGAATAGTTGATGAGAAGTTTGTTTTGTCATCGATATTTTAGTTTCAAGGAAGTTTAGAAATTATTTATTTTTAATCTTTTTTTATCCTCCAAAAATTAGTATAATTTGTACAATTTTTCGATGGGGCATAATGTTGAACACCCATAATACTGAGAGGGGGGGTTGAATTAGTATTTTACTAAACCATTTAACTACTAACCATTCAATAATTAAAATGTATCTAGCTGAAATTGTAAACAAAAAAATGAAAGGAATCATAACATCACATGGAACATGAACACCAAAATTTTTACGTGGAAAACCCAAAATGAGAAAAACCACGGTGAGGATTAGCTCACAATATGTTATAACCGGTCATAAAATATTATAGGGCACACTGCCAAGACACATTGTCCTTGAAAGGCTCACAACCTGAAATGATTACAAAAAGAAGTGTGGCTCATTGACAAAAAGATAAACTAATGAAAAAAATCTTCTGTGTGCTAAGTTCAGTTACAATTAAGCTCTAGAAAACAAAATCCTACACCAGTTTGCAAGTTCAAAACAAATACATACAACTTCACACAATATCACATAGTCATACATTACTGCTTATTACATATCACATATCACACTTTCCTTCCTTAATACAAAAAAATGTTTCATATATATGTGCAATTACATTTTCATGCATCAATTAGGTCGACCTAATTAGATCTACACATACTTAATTCAAATGTAACTTGTCGGCTCAAACCAAAAACTTATTTTCTTCAAAATCAAACGTGCAAGAAATAAATTAATTTGGCTTGAACTTAATAAGGATCTCATTGCATCATCCACGAAGTGTACACTACCTAACTATGTCACCCGAAAAAATATCCATACCATTTTGCACCAATACTGAGCAAAATACTATAAGCCGAACTTCTTTCATTTATATCTTCCATATCTTTCAATCAAAATCACTAAAAACTTGTCCAAAGATGCAATTAGTAGTCCTTAAAAAATATATCAAAATCTTATGGAGCAATCTTCCACTATGAGCAGTTCCAAATCAAATTACCAGATCAAAATAACAAAAACAAAGTTTACCGGATGGACAAAACTTGTCACCAACCAAATGTTGGTTTTAATGAAAACACATCGAAGGGTCGGAGGGCATCTTCTTCATTCTTCCAACACATAAATTTCACCTCATTTGGAAAAAAATGATAAACTTTTTTTTTGAAATTCATCAAAATTTCATAAGGATTATAGATTTGTAGTCCAAATCGAGTTTTGTAAATCCAATTTTTCCATATATGTAAAAATATTTGTGAGTTATAGACGAATGATTTGGCTTCCAAACTTCACAAAGCTTGTAAATATTGTCTTGCATCTTTCTAGGGGGTTTGCGTTCAAACATAATATAATTTTGGGGGTTTTTTAAGGCACAATTCAAATGCCTTATTGTGTGTGCATCATGGATCCTAAAATCAACTTGTTAACTCCACATAATTTCTACACTTGTAAAATAAAAGTACAATGACTAATTCAATCTAAGGGATTATGAAAAATGGTTACTAGGAAACAAATACAATTGAATAGCAAGTTTGAGAACTTTACTTATCAAAACAAGTTAGATAAAGTAATGGGAATAATCAATCTTCTTGTTTATGATAATTTTTAATTTCACATTTCTAGTTGTACAACTGCTAAGAAAATATGGAATTTTTTTGAATATTTCTTTGGTAAAGTTGATGAATTCAAGATTCTACAATCGAATGTTGAATTAATAAAATTGTCTTTTAATTTTCTTCTCTTCTCTTGAAGATTTCTTGTTTCAATTTAAATATTTTCTTTCTAAACTTCAAGGTTATGGTAAAAAAATAGACAAAGAGTGTGTCTTCTTATTTTTTTCAAAGTTAAGAGGTCCTTATTAGATATTTGCTTCTTCCTTTTACTCTACCATAGATTCTCTTAGAAGAACACATGCAATGCCTTTTTTTCAATATTTTATAATAAACTCACAAGAGAATAATCTAAATTAATATCTATGGATGCTATCACCTCTTCAAAAATTTAGGCACTAGTTGTCCAATCATCTTAGGGAAAAGGAAAAAAACCTTATAATAAACCTAATACAAAATAAACTTCAAGAAATGAGTAATCATCTAAAAAAAGAATATAGTTGAAACACAAGCCACATCTTCTACAAAGGTTGGGAAAGAAGCCTTATAATTCTAAAAAGACACTCCACTGTACTTTTTTTGGATTAAAAAAATCATGATAGAAATTTTTTTCATAAGAGGATTGTACCTATGGAAGAGGCCATGCAAAGACACAATATTGATCTTCCCAAACCTACTAAGGGACATGCCCTTATATCTTGAGGTTTGGATTCATCCAAGGATAGTTGGATAGTTGATTCAGGAGCCTCACATGACATGAATCACTCACAAGATCATCTAACATCTATTTCTAACACTACTTATTAAATTTCAGTGGGGAACTCAAGTAACAAATTCTAATTATGGGATCAGGTAGAGTATAGTTGATAGAAGGTAGCATTGAGGATGTTCTCCATGTTCATGATATTTCAACTAGTCTCCTTTCAATTTACCTAGTTTGTCATACTAGTGATGGAAAGGTAGTCGAGTTTTCCCCACATGATGTAGTTATTTGACACCTACACCATCCAAAGAGGATTGTTGCTTTAAGAAGAGAAAATCATGGGTCTCAATTATATAAGTTTCATGGTTTCAAGCCATTTTATGGAGCATCACATATTTCCCATGCTGAATCTTTGAGAAAAATTTGGTACAAGAGGATTAAACACCTCAATTACAGGTATCTTCAATACTTGACTACCAAGAATACAGTACTTGGAATCCATAAGGTATCTTACATAGAGGTCATTTTTTGAGGTTGTGTACTTAGAAAAAATCATTAGGAACCCTTTCCAAAGGGAAAGGCCCATCATGCTACTACCTTACTTGAGTTGGTTCGTAGTAACCTCATGTCATTTCCAACTTCTTCATTTTTAGGATCCAAGTATGTGCTCACTTTCATTGATGATTACTCTTGTCACACTTGGGTGTACTTTCTTAAGTACAAAAGAGATGTCTTCAACACTTTCAGGACCTTCAAGGTGTTCATGGAAAAGCATACGGGTTCTTTTATTCAACAAATATGTAAAGAAATGGGGGGAATATGTGAACCAGGCCTTTATGTATAAGTATTTTTTTAGCATGGTATTCATCTTCAATTTTCAATTCCATACAGTCCTTAGTAGAATGGTTTTGTCAAAAGAAAGAAAATATCATTAAAGGAGATAGAAAATTGTATGTGTGATGCCCCCTCAGTTTGACTTTGTTTGGACAACTACTTGGATTGCATCTAGACTTTATGATGTTGTTTGCTAGACTTTATGTTACTGTTTTATGGACACTATGATACTGTTGGATGTTATTCAGATATTATGATACTTTGATGATTAGATATGGTGATTGTTTGATGACACTATGATGCTTAGTTTAATGATATTGATGGCATTGTGATATCTGATGTTTCTTACCTATATCATGTTAAGCAGATTAGTTAATTGCTTATGACAGTAGTCATGGATATGATGTTATGTGATTTTTGTGTGTATGCATTATCATGTTATGATATCAGTTATTATGTTTGGTGAAGGGGAACATGGTCACATCACTCTCTTGCGAGTGCCCTACAATGCTGTGATTTTCCCTTCACAGTGTGATTGATTTTTTTTATTATGCACATGTTTGAACCTATGTTTTGATATAGGCTGCAGGTACAGGGCATCAACTCCACCTGATTATCAGGTTTGAGCGTGCCAAAGCCCAATGGAGTTGTTTTTTTGGAGGTAGCACTGGGTCCCCCACATCGAGCCACCGTCCTCATCGAGGATGAATACCTATTGTCACAATCCCTTCTATGAGGTCTATTCGTATTGTTTCATCTTCGTTGTGGTTGTTTTACCTTCGTTTCATTTTCAAGTGGTATTTTTTTACTATTCAATCATTGAGTCATGCTTGTGACTTGTGCTTTGTTCGATTATTTCATTATATTTAGATTTTCAAAATTGAAGGCTTGGTTAATGAAAATAAAAGTCTAATCAAATTAGAAGAGTAAAATTAAAACAAATTTTGGGAAGGTAATTAGGTAATTTTAATGAATTAAAGATTTATTATTTAAAATGAAGTAATTAAATAATATAAATATTGCTATTGTGTTGTGCAATCAAACTCTATAATAAATTTAAAATAATAAATTAGTAAATTAATTCCATATAGTGTGTAAAGTGAAAGAGAGGGTTAAAAGTTAAAAGAAAGGTAAAGTTAAATGAAGTTAAATGAGTGGAGGAATGGAAAGCAGTTACATAAAATAATAATTAAAAGGGAAGTGGAGTTAACTGCACAGGGGCAATGGGATTATAAACTTTTCCTGTAAGCCTAAAAAAAAAGATTGGTTTTTTTGAGGTTTTGGGAAATTCTTGCAGAGGAATTGGGCCAAGAAGAGCTAGGATCTATGATTGAAGGGTTGGAAAGTTTGGTCTGGAGCTGGAACTCAACCAACATCTCTTTCAACTCAGTTATTCAAATATTCTAGGTTCTTTTATGAAAATATCTCTTCCTCTATTTTTTTTAAGTGAATGATTAATCTTGAAAGCTAAATGTATTATTTTTCTTACTATGTAGTTTAAGAAAAGTCTTGAAGTTGAAAAAAATATGTTGCCTTCAATATTCATATAGATTTTTGATCATTCGTTAGTCTATTGTTGCAATATTTTGAGTTTTGAACTTCCCAGTGCCCTATTTATCTTAGTATAATTTAATCACTAGATAATTGATGAATTATTTATTCAATGATATTGTACATGTTAAGTGAAATGGATGTAATCAGATAATCTTTTATGTTTATATTATGGATGTATCTCATGAATCTTTGTAATGAATGAATATGATTCTTGATTGATGTTAGAATTTGGTTATTTAAAACGTTTCATGGTTTTTGTTAATTTGGATAATGGGAACTACATAATGCAATCGTGAACCTTAGAGGATATAGGATAGTAATTGAGTTTATTTTTATTTTCAATCGTGCAACTTCACACTTTAAAAAAAAATTGTTCTATTTTTAGTTGTTCGAGTTTTGTCCTCTAGGGTTTGTGGAAGGGGTGTTACACATGGTATCATAGCCCAGGTTTAAACATTGGGTATACAAATGAGCCCTTTAAGTTGTCTTAGATGTATAGTTTGAAGTTTAAATTTTCCCTTATTGACCTCATATAATACCCTAAATCTGTCCTTGGTGGTGCTTGTGTAGGATCATTCCTAGGAGATAGGGTAGAGGTTGAGGGCGAGGCAGAGGTCATGGTGGTGGCCTTGGGGCCAATCGCCAGGATTCACCTCCATAGAGTTCTCATGAGTAAAATCATAAGGAAAATTAGGGTTCACAGAATAATCAGGGAGGTGTAGGACAAAATTTGGATTAGACAGGTTTGGAGGGTGCACAATTGTGCCACTTATTGGAGGAGGTTCTTGCTCGGCTTTATTCGAGGTAGGAGGGTGAGTAGTTAGTGATTCGGGAGAGAGAGGTTTCCCAGGAGGAGA
Organism: Sequoia sempervirens; assembly: GCA_007258455.2. NCBI lineage: Eukaryota > Viridiplantae > Streptophyta > Pinopsida > Cupressales > Cupressaceae > Sequoia > Sequoia sempervirens. The sequence goes on along the minus strand of VDFB02075321.1, from coordinate 326,615,160 downwards.
GAGTTAGTTGTTGAGTAGGATGCCATATTAGCTGGTCATATAAGGGTCCTTCTTCGAGCACGTCCTTTGACATTTGATGGGACAGGTAGCGGATTAGAGGTAGAGACTTGGTTAATCAATCGAAATTGGTGTTTTACAATGCACCCATATGGTAGCAATACCAAGGCCAAGTGAGCCATTATGCATCTCTGAGGTTTTTCTTCCACGTGGCGGCATTTTGAGGAGCATAAGCTCCATATGGATATAGATTTAGTGTCATGGGAGATGTTCTTAGAGAGATTCAGAGCTTGATCCTTTTATGAATATTGGCGGCAGTGTCATGTAGACGAGTTTCATGAGCTAAGACAGATGGCAATGTCATTGGAACCATATGAGCAGAAATTCTATGAACTCAAGCAATATGATAACATTGGAGATGACAAGGGCATGTTAGTATAGCACTTTATTAGGGGCTTAAATTCTTGCTTCAGTGGTGTTGTTCGTGTGTTTAAACTGAGAACCATGGAGGTAGCTATGGAGAAGGCTTAAATTTTTGAGGAGAATCTAGCTATGGCATTAGGTGGACAGATAAGATTCAGATTGGCAGTGCACCTCAGGCAGGGTTCAATTCTCATGGTGGTCAAAATCAGTCAGTAGGTCCATCTAGGAGTCAGCAGGAACCCTCTAAGAGTGTCCAATAGCAGCAGCAGAAACAACCCTCTCAATATAAATATAAGAACTCTCAATCTCGTCGGGATGATAGGTCTTAGTCAAGAAGAGATAAGAATTGGAGGTGAATTAAACATTATCGCTTTGATCAGCCAGCCCAGAGTTTGCAGTCTACAATTAATAGGGGCAATGTTCAGTAGTCTAGTGCACCTCTAGGTGGTAGAGGTTTTGGCAGAGGTACAGGGTGCTTCTCATGTGGACAGTAGGGTCATATTGCTCATCAGTGTCTACAAAAGGGCACTTTTGTATTTACTCAGAGATCAACAGCTTCAGAGTCGACAATAGGGGATGCAGGTAGATCACATAGTGTTTTTGTTGTGGTTGAGACATCAGGTGTTATACAGGGTAGTAGAGTTTCTATTCTCTTTGATTCAGGTGCTTTAGAATCCTTTATTTCTCCTTCTGTAGTAGCACGATGTGGACTGGTGGTAGCGAAGCAGGACGATAGGTGGCAGGTTGAGTTAGCTTCTAGTGCTAAGGTCATAGTTGAGTCTTTTGTACATGGTTGTAGATTGAGAATTAGGTCTCTTGACACCACGACTAATCTTCGTATCATTCCTCTTGGTTCTTATGATGTTGTATTGGGCATGGATTGGTTAGAGGCTCATAGAGCAGTCATAGACTGTTGTGGTAATTGAGTAAAGTGTGTTGATGATTCTGGTAGTGAGATTGAGGTAGTGAGAGTTTAGAGACCTATTTCTTTGACGATGATCTCATCTATGTAGTTGAGGAGGTGTAAGTGGTAGGGTTGTTAGTTATTTGCAGTGACCGTGAATGATTTGGAGTTAGGAGAGAGTCAGGAGGAGGTTTCACTTGATAGTCATTCCCTTCTTAGACAATATGTTGATGTTTTTCCTAGCGAGATTCCATGGATACCACCTAAGCATGACATTGACTTGGAGATTGATCTTGTACCTAGAGTTGATCCCATTTCACAAGCTCCTTACTAGATGACCACTCAAAAGCTTAAGGAGCTTCGATTACAGCTTGAGGATTTGTTAGCGAAGGGATTTATTCATCCTAGTGTCTCTCCTTGGGGAGCACCAGTGAATTTTTTGAAGGACAGGTCCCTACAATTGTGTATAGAATACTAGTAGTTGAACAAGGTGACAATAAGGAACAAGTATTCGTTGCTGAGGATAGATGATCTATTTGATCAAATGAAGGGTGCTAGGGTATTCTCGAAGATTTATCTTAAATCAGGTTATCACTGGTTGCACATCTTTGAGGTAGATATACATAAGACCGCATTGTGTACTTGATATAGACACTACGACTTCACAGTGGTGTCATTTAGGTTAATGAATGCACCCTTGGTGTTCATGAGTTTGATGAATGGTGTGTTTCACACCTACCTTAACCAGTTTTTCTTGGTGTTTTAAGATGATATATTGATCTATTCAAGGACCATGGAGGAGCATGAGGATCACTTGAGACAAGTGCTACAGTGTTTGATGGAGAATCAACTATATGCTATCTTGTCAAAGTGTGAGTTCTTCAAGACAAAGGTGAAATATTTATGACATGTAATCTCTGGTGTGGGAATTTTTGTGGATCCTTCAAATATCCAAGCTATTATTGATTAGACTGCACCTACTAATGTGGTTGAGGCTTGCAGTTTTATGGGGTTGGTAGGTTACTACCAACAATTTGTACAGGGGTTTTTGAGGATAAAACACCCCATTACTTCTCTTTAGAGGAAAGGGAAGAAATTTGTTTGGTAAGAGCAGTGTGAGGAAACTTTGTAGACTCTTAAGGAGAGATTGATCAGTGCTCCTATCTTAGCTATTCCTGATCCTTTTGGGAATTTTTTAGTTTGTACAGATGCTTCCTTGGAGGGTATAGGATCTACGTTGATACAGGAGGGTCACGTGATTTCCTATGAGTCTCCCAAACTCAAGGATCATGAGATAAATTACCCTACACATGATCTAGAGTTGGCTATTGTGGTACATGCTTTGACGAGGTGGAGGAAATTTTTATTGGGGCATCAGTTTGAGCTGCACACAAATCACCATAGTTTGTAGTATATCTTCACACAGCCTAATTTGAATTCCAGGAAGAGATGATGGATGGAGTTCCTTTGTGAATATGATTTTGAGGTGAAATTCATCCAGGGAAAGGAGAATGTGGTTGTGGATGCACTCAATAGATGAAGGAATGAGTTATTATAAGTGACCCTTGGTGTAGATTTGAGGAGTTAGATACTTTCAACACTTCCTTCAGATAGTTGGTATCCGGAAGTGAGGTCTGAGGTGGAGTTAGGAAGAGCTTTAGAGGGTAGATTTGTAGGATATTCCCTTGAGTTAGATGGCCTTTTGAGGCATTTGGATCATATTTATGTACCTTCTTCTAGAGATCTTCATACTTTGATCATGTCAGAAGCACATTGGGCACCGTATTCAGCTCATCCTCATGTCAAAAAGCTGCACGCAAATCTTTGATTGATGTACTTCTAGGCCAGTATGAGGAGAGATATTGCTAATTTTGTGTCAAGATGTCTAGAGTGTTAGAGAGTGAAGGAAAAACACCAACATACTACATGAATTTTGCAACCTCATTCGATTTCAGAGTGGAAATGGGACATTATCTCATTAGATTTTTATTGTTGGGTTGCTTGTTTCTTCTCATTGGCATGATGCCATTATGGTTGCTTTCTGTTCCTCATACAATGCTTCTTTGGTGGCTAGAGTTTTCATGGACATTGTTAGGTTACATGGTATTCCTCATTGGATTATTTCAGACAGAGATCCTATGTTTACATCAGCTCTTTGGACGTCCCTACAACATGCTTTGGGGACTCAGTTGAACTTCAGTTCAGTTTATCATCTAGAGATTGATGGGAAGATTGAGGGTCAATCAAATCCTCGAGGATATGCTTCAGATGTATGTCATGGATCAACAATCACATTGGGAGGACTACATATATTTGGTAGAATTTTCATACAATAACAGCTATCATAGTTCTATTGGCATGCCTCCCTTCCAGGCATTATATGGTTGTCCATGTTAGACCTTGTTGAGTTGGAATCGTCTAGAGGACAGGGTTATTTTGGGTCCAGAGGATCTTTAGGAGATGGAGCAATAGGTGGTTTGCATTAGGGAGCATTTGGTAGCAGCCCAGGATAGACAAAAGAAATATGTTGATGCTCATAGGGTGTTCAATTCTCAGTTGGTGACCAGGTATTTCTGTAGGTGCATCCACGAAAGAGTCTGATCCATTATGGAAAAGGCTCTAATCTCTCATTGTGTTTTGTTGGTCCTTTTGAGATCTTGGAGAGAATTGATCCTGTAGCATACCGTCTTGCCTTGTCACATAGTCTCTTGTGCATACATGATGTATTTCACATTTCAATACTTAGACCGTATTATCCTGATATATCCTGCGTCTTTGATTGGAATACATTACAGGTAGAGGACGAGAAGCTGGATTTGGAGCCCATGGGCATCACTCGACACAAGAGACTCACACTTAGGGGATGAGACATTGAGTAGGTTAGGGTCTAGTGGGATTCGAATGACGAGTCTTCTACTACCTAGGAGGATGCTTCCAGGATGAGAGAGCTTTATCCATATCTGTTTGTAGGCTTCCAGGAGTAAGCTTGGTCCTAGGGGGGAGGATGTGATGCCCCATCAGTTTGACTTTGTTTGGATAGCTACTTGGATTGCATCTAGACTTTATGATGTTGTTTGCTAGACTTTATGTTACTTCTTGTTGGACACTATGATACTGTTGGATGTTATTCAGATATTGTGATACTTTGATGATTAGATATGGTGATTGTTTGATGACACTATGATGCTTAGTTTACTGATATTGATGACATTGTGATATTTGATGTTTCTTACTTATATCATGTTAAGTAGATTAGTTAATTTCTTATGAGAGTAGTCATGGATATGATGTTATGTGATTGTTGGGTATGTGTGTTATCATGTTATGATATCAGTTATTATGTTTGGTGAAGGGGAACAGGGTCGCATCACTCACTTGTGAGGCAATTTTCCCTTCATGGTGTGATTGATTATTTTTATTATGCACATGTTCGAACCTATGTTTTGCTACAAGTTGTAGGTACAGGGCATCGACTCCACCTAATTATCAGTTTGAGCATGTCAAATCCCAATGGAATTGTTGTTTCAGAGGTAGCATTGGGTCCCCCACATCAAGCCACTGTCCTAGTCAAGGATGAATACCTATTGTCACAGTCTCATTTGTAAGGTTCGTTCATATTATTTCATCTTCGTTGTGGTCATTTTACCTTTGTTTCATTTTTGGTTGGTATTGTTTGACTGTTTGATCTTTTGAGTCATGCTTGTGAATTCTACTTTGTTCAATTATTTTATTATATTTAGATTGTCAAAATTGAAGATTTATTATTTAAAATGAAGTAATTAAATAATATAAATATTGCTATTGTGTTGTGCAATCAAACTCTATAAGGAATTTAAAATAATAAATTAATAAATTAATGGCATATAGTGTGTAAAGTGAAAGAGAGGGTTAAAAGTTAAAAGAAAGGTTAAATTAAATGAAATTAAATGAGTGGAGGAGTGGAAAGCAGTTACAAAAAATAATAATTAAAAAGGAAGTGGAGTTAACTGGACATGGGCAATGGGCTTATTTTTTTCAGATGCAAAAACTGATTTGGGGATTCTTGCCAAGAAAACTTTCTTCTTTGGCTTTTGGAAAAAGAAACTTTTCTTGTAAGTCTAAAAAAAATCTTGGTTTGTTGGAGGTTTTGGGGAATTCTTGAAGAGGAATTGGGCTAAGAAGAGCTAGGATCTATGATTGAAGGTTTGGAAAGTTTGGTTTGGATCTGGAACTCAACCAACATCTCTTTCAGCTCGATTATTCAAATATTCTAGGTTCTTTTCTAAAAAGATCTCTTCCTCAATTTTTTTTGAAATGAATGATTAATCTTGAAAGCTAAATGTATTAGTTTTCTCACTCCATAGTTTAAGAAAAGTCTTGAATTTGAAAAAACTCTATTACCTTCAATCTTCATATAGATTTCTGATCATTCTTTAGTCTGTTGTTGCAATATTCTGAGTTTTGAACTTCCCAATGCCCTATTTATCTCAATATAATTCAATCACTGGATGATTGATGAATTATGTATTCAATGATATTGTGCATGTTAAGTGGAATGGATGTAATCAGATAATCTTTTATTTTTATATTATGGATGTATCTCATGAATCTTTTTAATGAATGGATATGATTCTTTATTGATGTTAGAATTTGGTTATTTAAAACGTTTCATTGTTTTTTTAATTTGGATAATGGGAACTACGTACAATGCATTCATGAAACTTAGAGGATATAGGTTAGTAATTGAGTTTATGTTTATTTTCAATCGTGCAACTTCACACTTAAAAAAAAAAAAAAATCATTTTTAGTTGTTCGAGTGTTATCCTCTAGGGTTCGCAGCGGGGGATTACAATATGCTTTAGTCTAGGTCTATGGCCCCATCGTTTTAGGTTGAAGCTATCAATTGTACCAACTACATTCATAACTGCACTCCCCATAAGGTAGTTCAAAATTTCCCTCCATAGGAGGCTTTGTCCATAATCAATCTTGATGTTTCCTTCTTCAGAGTATTTGGTAGTGAAGCTTGGTCATTCATACCAAATGGTCGGCATAAGGAAATGCAAATGAAGAGTCAACAATAGATCTTTGTTTTTTATTGTGAGGATGTGAAATCTTATAGTTTATTTGATCCTATCACAAGGGATGTCCAATTTCTTAGAGATGTTCAATTTGATGATTCTTTCACATAGACACATCCTCGATCATCTTCTTCTTCCTCACTACCTAATTTTCCTTCATCTCATGATGATACTTTAGTACTTGAGGATACTTCAGATGATGGTTCTGATCCACTAGCATCACCACCTCCTACCACTCATATTTTTCCCAAGTGTGTTAGAGGTGTTGTTAAGGAGGCTAGTTCTTTAGCTGGTGATCCTACATCCTCTAGAAACACCCATTCATAAAATTCCAACATTAGTCTTTTGAGTCATGCTATATCTCTAGATCTACATATTTTTTTAGAAACTTTAGGAATTATTCCAAAATGGGATAATTTTGTGGTCCAAGAGGATTATTCTTAATTTATGGAGAATAATATATGGGATTTATTTACTCTTCCTAAGAGAAGAAAGATGGTTTGGTGCAAGTGGGTGTACCACACTAAATATGAAATTGATGGTTTTATTGAAAGATACAAGGCATGTCTTGTGGCTAAGGGTTTTTCACAAGTTGATGGTATTGATTACATTGAAACATTTTCCCTTGTAGCCAAAATGAATTTAATTTTCCTTATTATTTCTATTGTTGCATCATAGAGATGGCCAACTTATCAAACGAACATGAAGAGTAAGCGCTATTAGCTAGCATAAATTCTATGAGGTACAACTAATGTAAGTAGCTAAAAAAATAGTTAAAATTTGGTATTACAACAAACATTAATTTCTAATGTAATTACCATTGTCTTTTCCAAGTAGAACAATTGATGAGAGAGGTTGACCATAGTATGCATTTCTTGGAGAGAGTTGTGTGTGAGGAAATAATCTCCGTGTGGAGGTAAATGCCTAAAAAAATTCTCTTTGGATCCTCTTTCAACTATCCTATGTACACATCTCAATTTTCTTCAAAAACCTTCCAACATCATGCAATCAACTGAATGCTTGGATATATATGTAGACACTTGAATTTGACCACCCCTGTATGGTCAAATTCACTCCTTCCATTCCTCTATCTCGCATCCTTCATTTGCATTATTTAAATAATCTATTATTTGATTAATATTACCCTGCAGCCTAATGTCCCTAAGGTATTTAATAAATCAATTAAATACCTTATCCCCCCTTTCCTCTCTAAATTAAATAAATACCCCAATTTATTTAAATTAGTCATTTTTTCTTTATGAATTTAAATCAATTTTTAAATTCATTCTTTCTCTCTCCTTGTCACATCCTCCATAATCCTCTCTAATCCAGGTTAATTTAATTAACCTGTGATTAGGATGTGCACACCCCTAATCATCATTAGGGTCACATCCTCCATAATCTCCCACTTGCTCCTAATTCTTCATTAATCTTCCTAATCCCATGCCATTTATGGCATGTGTCCTAAGTCAACCTTATTAAATGGGTGATCCCACAATACTGGTTTATAATTTTTGGCCAAACTGGACACTAAACTAATTTTTTCTAATTAAATCTTCACTTTTGGACACCTATAGTGACTAAAACATGAGGAATTTGAAGATGATGAAAACTAGTGATTTGTGAGATTTTTTCTATAGATTCTAAATATATTTTTTTCAAAATTTTTGGAATCATATTTCACTTCTTTTTCTATCTCCTTCGAAAACTAGTTTTTTTTAGTAAACACCATTTTTAAGGAGTGATGTTCACTGTATACAACATAATTTTTTTTCCATGAAGGATAAAATTATATTTTTTTTGAATTTAGATTTGTAACTATGATATCTAGCACTTTCATTTGGTTTCATAGTGTTTTATTGAATATTTTTTACTTAATCAAGTTTCAAAGCTAAACCAATTACAATTCAGACATAGGCAAATTGTATACAACATAACTTTTTTTTGTATGTATTGAAATTTAATTTTTTTGTTGTTTCATAGACTTTAATATCTAGTGCATTGATATTTTTCAATTTTTTTAATGATAATCTGCTATTTTTTCACATGTGCAGAACAAAGAGCTTGATTTTCGGTGAAAAACCTACATTCACAAGAAATAAAAAATAAATATAATAATTAAATTAAATTTATTTAAAATTATACTTTTTGGGAAGCTTATAATAAGGACTACATACAAAAAATAAATTTTAAATGAATTCATTTGATCCCCCAAAAGGTAAATTAAAAGTGGTTTTTTATCAACATTTTGATAGGTGTAAAGGAGACTTCGTTATAGGTATGGTTTAAAACAAGCGGGGTTATATCCAAAGGGGGTTGATCTAAAGTGGTTTGATCAAACCCTATTCAATTGGAATCCTTTAAATGGAACTTTTCAAGGCTTAAATCATTATATTTTCTAAAAATATGTGATTTTAGCAAAAATCATGACCTCCCACAAATTGTAAACCAATATTGTTGGATCACCCAAATGCTTTCTCCTTTTGGAGAAGACACCCCTTTCCCCATGTGAATTTTTAATTTAAATTTAACCCTCCAATGAATTTCAAAGAATTTTTAATTCCTTCTCCCATCCCCATGTGTATTTTTGAGGAATTTTTAATTCCTCACATGTCCTATCACCCACATGTGGACAAGGACCGCCTTTATGAGGAGATCTTGTCCAAATCCCAAGGTACTATGTATTACCTCCACATCATCTCCACATTTCCATCTCACCTCTCACATGTCAAGATGTGAGGGCTTGTGAGTTCTTAACTCAACCCATCCCTTCATCTTGTCCATCATGGCTTGATCTTGGCCATCCATTGTTTAGTGGCACTTCCCCTAAAAAATGGTGGAATTTTCCGTCATTTTCATCCATCACTTTTGCAATCAACTTTAGCACACTTAGCAATCACTCAAACATCCAAGCACTCATCCACCATTCTTGTAACACATTTTTCACTCACATCTTGCATCCATTGCAATACCCATTTTCACCATTGCATTCACCATATCATTACCATCATTTAGAGCTAGGTTTTATGCTATTTTTCCAACAAAGTAGCACACATTCAAGCAATCAAAGGGCCAACCAAAGTCATGAACTCAAACAAGGTAAAAGGTTCCATTTTCTTGCATTTTGTTTGAGTTCATCTAAGGCCTAATCTTGAATGTTTGTCTTGTGTCTTTGATCTTTGCATTAGTTTAGTTTTTGCACTTTAGTAGATTAAATTCACTCGCATATATTTCTATCATGCCTAGTGGTACCCACATCATGGGTCTAAATTTTACTTTTTGTCATTGTTTAAGTTTTGCATGTTTGGATTTTTGCACACAGGAGTGAATCTACCCCAAGGGGTGAACTCGTTAGGTATAGAGGCGAAACTACATTGGGACAAGAAAACATGACTTTTCCCTTTTGTGAAAAGGGGCGGACTTGAAATAGCAAGAGAGATCGCTCAACATAGAGGAAAATACGTGGAGGGTCTCCAAGAAAGGTGATAGTGTTGATCACAGAGGAGAGATTGAGGTAGTTACAAAGGCAACTGCGACTTTTCCCATCCACTTGAACAGGCGACTACGAATTCACCTATCCATCCAAACAAGTGATTCTGATCTTCAACATAGGTGAATTTGTCTCACACAGAGGCATATTTGAGGTATTCCAGAACCCTTAATTTTCTAGTTTGAGCTTCAATTTGGTTTGTATTTTGGGTACTAATTCGCTAACTCATATGTTTCTGAGTGTGTTATTTTACTAACATTTACAAAACAAACTATTTTTCCAAGACTAGTGGTAGAAACTACTGACATATCTTCTACAGGATGATCAGTCAAAGACCACTAGATTAGTTTTTCCCACTATACTTTTTTAACACTAATCTAGGCACACATAGTTTAATTAAAGGGTCAAATTACATTGTTTGCTATGTTTGGGAACAAATTCTTGACGTATCCACTCCCCTTGCACCTTTTGGTGATCCTGGGTGATGAGAAATCACAACTTGTTCTAGTCCATTCCATTCTACCCAAGAAGTGCTAGTGCATCTAAGCTCTCCCCTTGTGCTACACGTGAACATGGGGACTAGCTGAAGTGTCTAATATTTCCTTCCCTTAGTGGGACCTGCCTAGGATTTCATCACCCGGGGGACGATCCCAACCATGTGTTACCATTGGGTTATATAAAGGGGGAAGAACTAAATTTGTACTCCAATCTAGTCACGTCATGTCTAGTGAAGCATTGAAGCTAGGGTGATACCTAGATAAGACATGTAGGGTTGGTTGGAGTTTCCAGTACCTCACTAGGGCTCTCGATCCATGCTTGTGATAGGCTGGTGTTCATGGTTGTGCTCATGTACCTAGCATATATCAAAGACACATGAGATAGCTTGTATATCCTAGATAAAGACCCATGTTTTAGCTGTGACTTGGTATAGTGTAGGGGATGCACACTGTACCCCAAAGTTACTCACCATGTACTCCCTTGGTTTGAGATAAAAATCCGCATGGTGGACTATGATAGTCTCCAAGTGAGAGTGTGAAGGTGAGCCCATGGAATATGTTGATGACCTTGTGCTACTAAAATGCTAGCTATCCACCTTCATGATAAAGGGTGATCCAGAGAACCACCCTGGTATCACAGAGTATTAACCTTGGGTTTCCACCCAAGGTGGTGGGCTTACATCAAGTTTGTAAACCTTCAATACTAATTTTAGGATTGTGTTGCCTGGTGTGTCTTCTTTGTGCAATACCGGTGCTTACTATCAGTTCGAGTCAATCCAACCTTTCTGTCTATTATTTTTTATGTTTCTTGTCCTTTGCTACAGTCTAGCCCTACCCTCAGTGGTGAATTTGCTTCTTACAGAGGAGAATTTTCATTGTGGATAGGTGATCTTGCCTATTGTAGACACAAAAAATGTACCGATTGATCCTATACACCTGATCCTGATTTTACTAACACCAATTCACCTTGAATCATCTCCTTTACTAACAATTTAATTGAATAACCTTTAATTCATTAAATTCATCACATTTCATCTCTTAATTAAATAAATCAATTTTATCTTATTAAGTCATCATCTTCTCTTAATTAAATAAATCATTTTATTTAATTAATCCTATAGTCCCTCTTTTAATTAAATAATTTATTTTATTTAATTAATCTCTAAAGTCACCTACCTTAAATTAAATAAATTAATCTTTATTTGATTTAATCTAACACCATCCTCTTTAATTAAATAAATCAAACTTTATTTAAGTAATTCTAAATTCATTATTCCTCTCACTTTGATTTATTTAAATCCTAAAATCTAAATCAAATCGTCAAATTAGCTAATCTCCATTTAAATTAATCAAATCCTGATTAATCCTAATCTTAATCACTCAAATCTTCCAGCTTTTGCAACCTGCTCATGAAAATCAATTTAATTAATTTATAAATCTTCAATTTTCATTCAAAAAGGCATCAAAGGATGGAATATTCCTCAAATTTGAAATCTCCCCCCAAAAATACTTGTCCATACAACAAGGAATTAAAGGCCTCTTACATGTCCTTTGCCTTGAGCCAAGTGTCATTTACTCCATTTTCTTCTCCCTCCAACATGTCACTTTCAAATTTCAAATTTGAATCTAATGGAATTTATCATGCACATTGACAAAAATGTGCTCCATCCCTCTCCAATAGCATGTTGACAAGTGGCATTTTGTTATTGGTTGATCTTCAATCCCACATTCATCCTATTCTTCAATCCTCCATCATTCTTTCTTATAAATAGAGGCCTCCTATATTGTATCACTCCTCCACAATCTTCTACACAATCCATGTAAGATCATGATGCACAAGTTCATCCATTGTTCATCAAGTTTTCATCATCCATTTTTAGCATTTCATAGCTAGGTTATGGAAATTTTTTGTCAAGGAGCATCACTCTTCATCCATTGATCATCAAGCTTACAAGGAATTGGGAAAGAGTCATTTTCCACATCAAAGTGGCACCAATTCCCCCATGAGATTGAGAGTTTGTTTTGTTTTGAGCAAGATTAGATAATTTTTTTATTTTTATCCTTCATGTTATTTCTTGTTCATTTCATCTCAAATGAATCTTATGGGGAATGTTGATTTAGATTTGCATATTGGACTAATAATGTGTTTGTTCTTTGTGTTTGTGCATGTCTAGGATCACCATTCACATTTTGGCACTAGGAGGGTGGAATCTTTCAAAATTAACATGTTTTTTCTGTCAAATTTCACTGTTTTCTTGTGTTTTTTGTCTTTATAGGTCAAACAACACCGCTAGGTCAAATTGCAACACATTTGTGGCCTCTATTTTTCTAAATAGCACTGCTAGTTTTAGTAGAGTGCCACTGAAATCCTCAAATGACACTGCTATTTTTCCAGCATCACTGTTTAAACCCAAACAATGTCATTGTGTCTGTGTTTCAAAGGGCACTACCTTTGCTTTCTTGCTTTTTCACTCAATCTTAAAATGGTCGTATCTTGGTCATATTTTGGTCTTTTTCAGAGCTTTTTATTTTGAAATGGGGTAGAATTTCATAAGATATCTAATGGTGTAGGTTTTTATTAACCTTGATAGAGTTAATTGTTTTCAGAATTTCACCTAATGTCAAATCACAATGAAACTTAGTCTAAATTTTAGGGTTTTTATGCTTAATCATTTATCTAACCCTCATATCTTCTTGTTTCTTGATTTCATCTAACATTTGGAGCTTGGATTGCAGGTTTTAAATGATCATGGAGCATGGAAGTGAAAGAAAAATCATTATCACATGATTGTAACAAGTGTTTTTAAACACTTTGGGGAGCAATTATAATCCCATTTCTAAGGACTTTATCATCTTGAAGCTCTTTAGGACTCAATAATTTTTGTTTGGGATTCAAAATAATATTAGGAACTTACTAATGTTTTTTTTGGAGTTTTAAAATTGAACAAACAATCTTCACATTTCAATCTTGGTGCTTAAAAAGAATCCATTTTTTCTTTGAAGGTCAAAATGAACATGTGCTTTTATGCTTTTGTAAACTTTTATACAAAGTAAACTCATTTAAAAGGGCGTATGTGCTTCTCTCGCGCCTCACGACGATCTTGAGAATCAAAAGTATTTTGGTGATATTAAGTTGCATAAAATATTGCCTCCACACTTCAATTTGGATTCTTAAAATTGAACAAAGTTTGCGAGTGTGGGTGGAGTATATCGTGTGTGTTCTCTCTTTGTTTCTAAATAAATATTGATCAAACTACAAATGTGCTTTCTTGCTTTTTTTTATCCTTAGAGGGTTTGTCTGGTGTGAAAAAGTAATCACCTCAGGGAAGGACCCAACTGGGAACACGCTAAAGCCAAGCAACTTCCACCCGGTATATAAGTGTGGGTACTTGAGGAAAGTTCAAGTATCATGAGGATTGTTTTGACAAGAAGGGTAGAAATGGTCTCTTGCCATATGGATGATCCCCCATGAATGAAATTCCTATACTAGAACCTTTTGTTTATAAGCCCAAATCCTTATCTATTTGTTGGTGCAAGAATGGTCATTCTGAAGCTGTCCCACGTTTTTGCAGTTCTTAGTAGAGATGAAAAGTATGCCATGGAACTTTCATGGGTACTAAAGCTTGGCTGACCCGAGAAGTGTGTGTCATGGAGGGGAGCCAGTGTGGTCAAGCTTCTAATCATCTTCTAAGAATAGGCACAGCTAGATTTATCCAAGTGGGAACTCAAAAAATATTGTCTCATTATATCCTAGGGTTGTGCATCATTTTGGAATCAAAATGCTTTCCTTGGATCTAAAACATTGGAAAAAAACATTCAACATGAACATCAAATTTCAAACCCTTTAGGAGGAGCAAATACCTTTGACAAAATTTAAGTGCCATTGCTTGCCCTAGGGATTCTATCCTTAGAGGCTTCAAATTATTTGACTTTACATCTCAATTTTCTCTTACTAAAGTCAACATTAGGAAACTTTTGCCTTAATTTCATTGATTTCCACATAAGGGAATTTGTGGGATGAAAAGAAGTTGGGACATTAGACATCTAGTTTGAAAAGCTAATCAAAAGAGTGTTTGTGGTAAAATCAACTTATTAATCAAGATGAAATTAATTTAACCCCACACATGTGCTTGTTTATCTTTTGTCTTATGGTCTTTTGAGCAAACATTGATCTTTTGGTTTGAAGTTCTCTTAGGGAAAAGCACGTTCTTCAAAACCTTGGTCTTGTAAACAAGTATCTCTTAGGTTCATTTCATCCATCTCAAACATCAATCAAATCCCATCTCACAAACAACTCTTAGAAATCTTGGAAAAATCCTTCATACTAGACTTTTGGAAAATCCTTTAAATCAAAATCATCTTGTTTGACTAAGTGTGTGTAGATGCATCCTTCTTCATACTCTTAGTTAAATTATCACCTTGTGGACAAGTTTATTCCAAGATAACATCCAACATCTTGGGGTTTATAAGCACCTTATCCAAATCAAATAAAAAATAAAAAATCCAAAATTCCTAAAGTCTAGTATCCCTCTAAGGTTCCTAAAAGTTCAACACCCATATCATTCACCCCTTTCATCCTTCATCTCATCATTGGTCCTAAATACCTTAGAGTTCAACAAGGTCAAAACACAAGAAAAACATGGAATATAAACTTGATTCATACATCATGAGTGGTCTAAATCAACCAAACTATCAAATCCTTACAATGTTGATTGATTATCGAAACTCACATTTATACAATCCATACATGGGATCATTATCTCCTACAAACCTCAATGGTACAAAAAATGTGAGTATGCCCAATCTAAATTTTGGAACACCTTTCCCTATGGTAGATTTAAATCAAAGTCCAAACCTACAAATCTATCAACCAAACAATCAATGCATGAGTCTTCAACAAAAAAACATTATCCCACGAAATCCACACATGCCAAATGTGAATATACCAAGTACAAATTTACCCAACATGAACATTTCAAATCCACACTTGGTAAATTTTGGCATAGATATGTTTGTGAATCATACAAATGTTGCTCAAAGTCTAAACAAAATGTTAACGATTCCATGTATTGATCCAAGTCAAGGTAACATCGTGTAAAATAAAAGTTACCTAAATCAAGGCAATGTGATTCCCAACCAAAACAATGTTCAATTTCAACCTATCATGCTAAATCTAAACATCATCCCAAATCATAACATTGTCCAAAGTCAATTTTTCCATGATCCCACACAAACACCACAAGTATACATTCCAAATCTACTTGAACAAAAACCAAATCAACTATATCAAGGGTGTCAAGATCAAATTTTGTGAGATCAAATTGCTACACTTACCAAAATAGTTGATTCATTGCACCAAGAGACATCTCCACCCCCAAATCAATACACTCTTCCATTGGTTAAACCATGTCATCAAAGCATTGAGTTGTATCCACAACCACATCAAGAACAATATCTCCAATGTTAGTAGGTTGGATATCAAGATCAACAACATCAACAACAAACCCAACCCCCACATCTCAAAGATCAATCACCACATCTCTAAAATAAATCACCACAAGGTTAATTTAAAGAAAAAATCTCACAAGGTAATAAACAAAAATACACAGCACTTGGCGAACCAATCAAATCGGTCATGCAACAGTTGGTACAAGAAAATCTCATCAAAATACCATTTATGAGAATTATCAAGATCCCCAAGTTAAACCACTAGGGTATAATGAGAAGCAACATTGTGATTTTTACAAAATAAAGGGACACACAACATCAAATTGTATTCGACTCAAAAATCTCATCCAAGACCTTATTGATAAAAAAATAATAACTATTGGGGACAATGATCAGGGGTCAACCACTAGTGATAGCATTGACAATCTCTCCACCATAATTGTTGAAAACAATGATGAAAATATATCCATCAATGAGCACCTTTAAGATGTTTCTACCTCATCCGATGAGAGACTCAACATACATCAAGAGTCACTTTTTAGTCATAATCAAAACCCTTCAACAATATTCAACAATGATCTGTTTCAAGGAGTGTTAGAATTATTTGATCCTATTGACATAATCCACGATCCATCAACCAATTATCATATTGAAAATGCATCTACATCACCTAATGAGTTAGAGGATATATCTCAAGAATTTAATCCAAAGCATGATCAACATCTTTCACCAACGTCTAGCAATGGTCCTTTCCAAGACATATTGGCATCCTTTGACCTCATGGTTACAGATAGTGAAGATATCATCAACTCAACATTTTATCCAAGTCCACTCAAAGATCAAGAGGATATTGAGAAATTTCCCATGCCTAATGAAGGCATCCAAGAATCCTTTGTAAGCAATCCATCCTTTGAAACTGACCCATGTCAAGAACTTGATCCAAAGCATATCAAAAGCAATTCCAAAATTAATCAAGATCAAGAATTTGTATCTCCAAGATACTACAATGATCTAATAGACACTCTCTTATCTATACAATATGTTGCAAATGATGATCATATCCATATAGAACATATTCCTCCATCTACCCATGCGATGCTTACTCCTAATGGACATGTAGATGATTTTCATTCAAAACAAAAGTCTCATACTCTTGACATCATTACCAAGGAACATGAGTCTCCTACTCTTAGCATTTGTACACATGATCAAGATATAGAAAAATCTAGAGACATATCAAAAATGAATCATGAGGAAGACTTCTACATGGATAGTGAATCATCAACACCTCTTGAAGAAGCATTAAAATCTGATATTCCACAAGATCAAGCCAAAGATATGAATTGGGAAGTTATCCCACTTATGGAGGATCCTATCACTTATAAACTTGGATCACTTACCTTTTTTAGGGAAAGCTATCTTATCAATGAAGAAGCTATCACCTTTGAAGGTCCACAATAAAGTAGAGAAGGATTAGCGCCTTGCTTCCAAGGTAAATCATATCCTATTAAAAATAAAATGTTTCAACAGATGAACTATCAGGGTAGAGCATTAGGCCTACATGAATAGGGTATCCTAGAACCAATGTAGATTATTGGAAATCCTAAGCATCAAGGTCTTGGTTATTCAGTACTAGAGGAAACTTTGTCTCAAGCAAATGTCAACATAGGAAGCACAAAGAATCCTTATGATGAAATCCATGCCATTACTACAACCAGCTAGGTCATGAATCTTCATCCACCCATCACCCCATCCACGAATTGGGACCAAGATCAAAAGAAGGATTTGAATGAAAGTAAAAAGAACATTATCAAAGAAAAATAAGTTGGGAAGCATAATGGACAAGTCAAATACAAGCGGATACCGAAGAAAGATTATCCCTATCAAACTCCATTAGTCAAAGAAACTATGGGGAAAAATTAAAAAGGGAAAAGTATCCATCAAAGATGTCCACAAAAGAAAAAGTAGGCGTTTCAAGCAACATACAAAGTATATCAAGCAGTTGGTCCTAATTCTATGCACACTTTCGTATCCACCCATTATTGCTCATCTTCCCAAGTTTGGAGAGTGAAATGTTCCAAACTATCAACCAATCCATCTCCTATTCCTAAACACACAACACCATCCACACCTCCATGCATGATATCCAATTATCACATTGACCATGTGTTGGCAATGACCCTTCATCATAAGGATTTAGAAGGCACTCTATCACGATGTGCACACAAAGATAAAGTTAACTCTGGTATCAACAAAGCAGATCAGGAATTTGAAAAGTTGCATTCAAGTGCACATATCTTGGAAAAGTAGCTTCTTCAAGTAGGATATCAATGGAACATCATGATAGAAGAATCTACATTGACACTACTAGGTGGTTCAACTTGAGCATAAATTTTTCACAAAAAATAGGAAAAAAAATAAAAAAAAATAAAAAATCCAAAAAAAATCAGAAAAAGGATTGAAAATAGTAAAGAAAAAAATCTTCCTCTAGTGAAAACCACTTTGGTGGTGCTTTGGATAGGTACCATGATGAAAAATTGGAAAATAGGTGTCATGTGTAGAATTGAGCACCTACATGTGCTAATTCAGGTGAAAGCATCTCATCCCATCCATAATAAATCTAGCATTCCATCCATATTATTCATAATAAATCCATTCATTCGTAAACCATTTATCCAATCCATTTTCATCCATCTACATTCATAGTCCAAATTATCTTGATCTTGGTAAAAATTTTGGTGCACACTTTACACTTGCTTATGGTAAACATCTTGACATGGGTCATTTTCATTGATCCTATCCTACCCAACATTATCTAAGCCATGAAGCCTTATCTAATGAAGCATTCCTCTATTTGAACACATTATCTTATTGCAAGATAATCCATATCCCTCTATCCATACATCTATCCAAACATCCACCCATGGCATTCCATGTATTGCTAGACACTGGGGGCAGATATTTACATCTTCCTTCAGGAATAAATATTGACATATATCCTTCAACTTATGTGGTGATCCGAACAATGGAAAAATGTAAGATCAAATTGGTCAAAGCATTTGTGATTCAAAAATCCAATTCACTAGCCTATGGCATATTTTGATGAGAGGATGTTCCTTATCTAGCTTTATCTTTCATTAAACATCAATCCAAACAATCAATATCAGTCACATCTAATGTGTACTTCAATGTCACATCAAATCATTCAAAATAATTTTGTTCCAAAACTAAGCTTCAAAATCCTAAACAATCAAATTCAATCAATCCATCATCATCTCGGGATATCCTTCCCAATCCTCGTGTTGCTTAGCACTATCTTTGCATTGTTGTGTATCCTCAGCAATGTTATCATAAAAATTCCATCAATCAAATCCAATCAATCCCTCATCATCTTAGTCTTTGTGTTGCTTAACACTATCCTTGCATTGTTGTGTATCCTCAACAATGTTACCATCATCAATCCATCATCATCATGGGATATCCTTCCCAATCCTTGTGTTGCTTAACACTATCCTTGCACTGTTGTGTATCCTCAACAATGTTATCATCATCAATCCATTGATTCTGTTGGAACTATAAATTTCTGAACTTTTTCACATGTTTTCCATAAACCTAAGTATCCATTTTGGTCCTCATCTTGAGCACATGGGTTTGTTTTCATATCTATCTACCCATTTCTTGCCTTGTGGTCTCGTTGGGATCCTTTGTGTCTTGCATCTTTCACATTCTGGTATATTTTGGCATGACAATTTCTGGGTCTCCCCGATCCATTTTTCTGCTTGCAAACGTCTGTTGCCTATCGGCAAGACGTTTTTATTGTCATGGCGATTGAAGTTTTCAAGACAGGCACCGTTCAGCAAGAATTTTCCGCGGTCTTGGCTACAGAGGATGATATATATTTCGGAAAGTGTTTTGGCATCGATATAAGGTCATAGCGAACTCTCTTGGTCTTACCGACTTGCACATATGAGGATTCATTAGCGAAGCTTGGTGTTTTCGGTAAAACCTCATAGTGAAGTGTGTATGTTTCACCAACGGAGCTTGAAGGAGTTTCTTTATATTGGCTTTCGGTGTAGGTGTGGCTTTCTCTCGGTGATCATGTGTGCTTAGGGTGCTTCGGTGTGACATAAAGTATCTCTATATGGTTTCCCCAACATTGATGAGTCTCACCGACCAATATAGACAAAGCACTTCGGTGAGACTTATGCTTTGGAGTATGGTCTTAGCGATCACCGGGGTCTTGCTGATGATGAGAGTGGACTCTGTCGGTGAGAATACTAAATGTCTTGATGAAGGTGAATAGAACAAAACGTGACTGCTCGGTGTGACCTATTTATTTCGGTGTGTGGTCTTGGCGAGGTGCCTGGGGTCTCACCGAATGGTCTGCAGGAGGTTCCTAGTCGGCGAGAATGCGATCTTGTTTCGGCGAATCAGAGTGCATAATGGCTTTCGGTGAAGCACGGTTTGGTCTGCGTAGGGTCTCTCCGATGTGTGGATGTCATAGCGACAGTGAATTAGAACAGAATTCTTCTCGGTGAGATGACCCTTATGTCTTAGCGACCATATTGTATTATAAGGGGCTTTCGGCATAACAATTGAATACTCTATATGGTCTCTCCGACAGCAAGTGGTCACGGCGATGAACAGGGGAATGTAGGTAGACAGCGGTGAACGATATTTTTCCTTCGACATACTTTATGGTTGTCTCAGCGACTATTCCATTGGTGATTAATAAAGATTCAAACACTATGGGCCGACATTTGAGAATTTCTAAATATTGTTGAAGGCCAACATGATTTATGCTCAATTGTAACGGTTGGCTGATATGGTTTTTGGCCCGACATGGATTTTGAAGAGATTTATTTTCCTAATGCTAGTGTATAAATATGCACTCCCGATTGTAATTGAGGGATTAGATCTTAGATAGAGACAGTAGATTTTAGATGGATATATTAGAATATATTTCTCTTATTAGAGACTATGTGCATGTTTTAAAATGGTGAATTCAATGAAAATCAGCTGGTGTGGCAGGTTATTTTTGGTGTCAATTGTATGTTTAGTTTATTGAAAAAAATTTCTAAGTTGTCTCCAAGTTGATTCTTTCTGGTTGTTTAAATTGAAGTAACAAGCTTATTTTTAGTTTATTAGTGCATATTTGTTGTATCTGTGTGATTAATTGACTGGTTCTCTCAAGTAGAGATTAAATCCCTGTTTTTGATCACAGTAATCAGGGAGATTCATCTAGATTATTAAAGTAGAGCTTAGTGGTCATAATCTTGCATGTTTATACAAGTTACAAACAGATCATATGCCATCAATTTGATTTTTTCTAGAATAAGTTACCCACTTCTGTTTCATTTGACTCCACATACCCAATAAGGCACTAGTCTCTACGATTTCATCATTTGAATTCATTTCAGTTTCTTTATATATGTTAATTAAGCATTTTAGGATTTAGATCAGAAGATTGCTATCAAGTTTGATTTCATTTGTTCACTGTCATCTACCATTGTGGACAAAGCATTTCAGAAGGATAATCATAAGACAAGTCTACTTCATTCAGAAAGGTACACCCACCCTGGTTAGTAGCACCTAAAGATTAGAAGGTTGAGTTCTCTTGACCTTGTCTGTTACCCTAAAGTGTATCAAGAGATTGGCAGCCTCTTGAGGCATTATTGCCTGCGTTTTTGAGAGCTAACAAATTGGCGACTCTACTGGGGATTATATCAGAAAATTTGGTTGAAGACCACATTATAGAGTCATTGGAGGAAAAGTTGTAATTTGAGAAATTTTAGAAAGAGTGATTCCACTGGGGAAAAGATTAGAAATAATGATTTTCCTACTTTTGGAAAAGTAGGTGGCGACTCTGAAAGAATTTTTGCAGTTGGTCAAACATGAATGGAAGAGGATCTCAATTTAGGGGAGGTCAAGCTGGAGCTCCTCATGGTCAATATTATGTGCCATATCATCATACACAACACTATGGTTTGATGTACCAACATCAGTACCCACCTATTGCCCCCCCTCATCAATACATAACAATGATCAGACAGTTTGATTTAGCAGGCTTTCAATTATACCCTTACCCTATGGATGGCAGTTGGAGGGGTATGGTGCCCAAATGTACAGGGAGTGATGCAATCACTGCTGAAGAGCATCTAAGAAGTTTCAATGCTTTCATCCAAGATTTGGGTGTTCCATATGAAGATTTACACATGAGGCTATTCATGATATCACTTGTTGAAGATGTTAGGGATTGGTTCAATAGCCTACCAGTAGTCTCTATTGATTCTCTTCAAGGGTTTTAGGATTGATTCCTCAAGCAATATGGGAATCCAAGTGCACCAGATGCTGCTCGTCATGAATTAATATGGATTCAGAAAGATCAAAATGACACAATTTATGATTTTAATCAGAGGTTCAATAAGTTGTAGAATAAAATACCTCCTGGATCAAGGTTGTCGGACTTTGTAGCACTGAGTATTTATTTGAATGCATTTTATCCTAAGATAGGGTATGAATTGAGAAATAGATTCCCAAGAGATTTGGCTGAAGCATAGAAGATGGCACAGACAATTGAAAACAATAGGAGGGCTACAGGGATAACTGATAAAAGAGACAATCCTAAGGTTCATCAGCAAAGTAGTAGTTATCAGTACCGACAGGAGAATACTTACAAGAATGAAAGGCCGAGGTTGCATGACATGCCTCATAATACAGACTAGAAGGATGAGAAACCTATAATAGCTAGGCCTAGAAACAAGGAGACTCCTGATCCATTGACAAAGAAGGGAACATATATGGTAAGTAACAATTATTTTTGTGAAGTTTGTAATATGCCACATTCCCCAGATTATTGTGTTGTAGTCCAGAGAATGCAAGAAGAGGGAATGCTGATGGGAGACAGTAGAGATGATCACACAGTATATTTGACTTCAAATACCTTTCACCATGTTGTGGAGAGGTACTCATCTTCGGCAGATGAAGGTTATTAGCATGATGTTTCAAATCAGAAATACAATGTTCATATGCCTGAACAACAGGTCCTTTCTGACTCTGAAGAAGATTATATAGTGCCACACTCTGTTGAGGTGCCTGCTCAATACAATATGAAGAGACTTATTGAAGAAGAGATAGAGAGACTAACTATTTCTAATCAGAAGGAAGAAAATAAAGGAGAAACATTGGAGCAGAAGAAAAGGATTGAGATAGTAGACCCCTCTTTTGACTTCATCTAGGGGTTGTCCTAGGGAATAAGGTATGAGAAAACTATCAATGTTGAATCCAATTGTTGTATTTCTGATGAGTATAGAAATGAGGATCAGATGATGCATCCAATAGAGGATGAGACATGTGCAAGTCAAGATAATTCCTGTGATAGCTTGCATGAGGAAGATGAAGGTACAAGGGATTTCTCTTGCATAACAGATAGTGACAGGGAAAGCAGTGCATGTTGTGAGGAATCCAATGAATATTCAGATTTTGATGATGAACCAGAGGATTTTGATCTGCAATCAAGGGATTCTTCTACTTTTTATGGAGATCAGGATGAAGTGGCAATGGGAGATGTTGATGCACCAGATAGTAAGTATACAATATCTCTGGCAGTAGTTGAAAGTTATGAAGATGCATTTGATCATGATGAGGTTTGTACATCTGAAAATGATTTCCAAACTTTTTCAAACCCATTGTATGATGAAGAGTTAAATGAAGATCATATGATTTTTTGCAAAGGTATGTCCAAGAGTGAACTTTAGGAATTTTCAAATCCACTTTATGAAAGAAAGGAGATAATTTCAGACAAGCAAAATGATGGAATAAATAACTGCGCTGATACTGCTTTTGATTTCCCATTCTTTGATGGTCTTGGATTTCTTTTTGATGATGACAAAGGTGAAGAGTATAACTGTAGTGATGAAAATGTTGAGACTTGTTCACTTTCTAGTGAACAGATTGCAGATTTGATTACTCTTGAATGTCGGGGATGTGCACATGAAGATGATCTTGAAGTTTTATGTTCAACTTACTTTTGTTTTGATAGTCAGGGATCTTTGTGTAAAGATTCTTATTACTCCTTGTGCATTTCTTGGAATAATGGTGATACTTTTGGTACTGATCAAAAGTCTGTTTCCATTCAGGATGAGGTATGTGATTTTGAAATTTCTAATGAAGAAGACATTTGTTTGCATACCAAGGATGATAGATTTCCAGCCTTGATTGGTTCGTATATGCATGATATTGAAAATATGGGTAATAATCAAGTATTGTCCCCAAATGGTGATACTGAAGAGGTGCAAAAGGTTTCAGATTTGTGTGTTTCAGATAGTGTTGATATAACGAAACATTTTGTTTCTCAAGAGAAGCACTTTGATGATGAATTTTCAATACAGCTGAGAGAATGTTTCACAATTCACAACAGTGAGACAGATAATGTGGAATTTTGCATTGAATATGTGTATATTTTGTATGTTGGAGGTAATAGGGCTTTGTCCCATGATGATGAAGAATTCAAATTGTAGAATGATGTAGGGATTTTGGGCCAAGTTGAGCATAATGATTCTCTAAAAAATTTTAGTGACAGGGAAGATTGGATGAATGTATTTAGGAGGAATCTGATGAACTCAAGAGAAAATCGGGTATTTGACAGAGGAAAGGTGTGGTTTGAGTTTCAAATTGTAACAGCTCAGAACAGGTGAAATTTGAACATAGAGGATTAAGGGTTTCCAGTGCATGGACAACTCTTGCTTGTCCTCTTTAAAATTCTTTTCCATGCATAGTAGTTTAGGATTTTGGTTCACCTCCATCTTGCATTCATTTTGCATTCATTCCATCTGCTACTTGTCCATTTCCATTTTTCTCTTTTTGTGTTTGGTCTGGTCTGCTCACCCAAAGATTCTGGATCCTTGCTATGATCTTACTATCATTCATCCCCTGACAGAGCCACTGTTGGAACTATAAATTTCTGAACTTTTTCACATGTTTTCCATAAACCTAAGTTTCCATTTTGGTCCTCATCTTGAGCACATGGGTTTGTTTTCATATCTATCTACCCATTTCTTGCCTTGTGGTCTCATTGGGATCCTTCGTGTCTTGCATCTTTCACATTCTGGTCTGTTTCGGCGTGATAATTTCTGGGTCTCCCCAATCTATTTTTCTGCTTGCAAACATCTGTTTCCTATCGACAGGACATTTTTATTGTCATCGCGATTGAAGTTTTCAAGACAGGCACCATTCGGTAGGACTTTTCCATGGTCTCGGCAAAAGAGGATGATATATATTTCGGCAAGTGTTTTGGCGTCAATATAAGGTCATAGCGAACTCTCTTCGTCTTACCGACTTGTGCATATGAGGATTCATCGGTGGAGCTTGGTGTTTTCGGTAAAACATCATAGCAAAGTGTGTATGTTTTGCCGACGAAGCTTGAAGGATTTTCTTTCTATTGGCTTTTGGTGTAGGTGTGGCTTTCTCTCAGTGATCATGTGTGCTCGGGGTGCTTCGGTGTGACATAAAGTATCTCTATATGGTTCCCCCGACATTGATGAGTCTCACCGACCAACATAGACAAAGCACTTCGGTGAGACTTATGCTTCATAGTATGGTCTTAGCGATCGCCGAGGTCTCGCCGTTGATGAGAGTGGACTCTGTCAGTGAGAATACTAAATGTCTTGGCAAAGGTGAATAGAAAAAAATGTGACTGTTCGGTGTGACCTATTTATTTCGGTGTGTGGTCTTGGCGAGGTGCCCGGGGTCTTGCCGAATAGTTTGCAGGAGGTTCCTTGTCAGCGAGAATGCAATCTTGTTTCGGCGACTCAGAGTGCATAATGGATTTTGGTGAAGCACAGTGTGGTCTGCGTAGGGTCTCTCCGATGTGTGGATGTCACAGCGTCAGTGAATTAGAACATAATTTTTCTCAGTGAGATGACCCTTATGTCTTAGCGATAAAATTGTATTATAAGGGGCTTTTGGCATAACGATTGAATACTCTATATGGTCTCTCTGATAGCAAGTGGTCACAGCGATGAACGGGGGAACACGGGCAGACAGCGGTGAATGATATTTTTCCTTCAGCATACTTTCTGGTTGTCTTAGCGACTATTCCATTGGTGATTAATAAAGATTCAAACACTATGGGCCGACATTTGAGAATTTCTAAATACTGTTGAAGGCTGACATGATTTATGCTCAATTGTAACGGTTGGCTGATATGGTTTTTGGGCCAACATGGATTTTGAAGCGATTTATTTTCCTAATGCTGGTGTATAAATATGCACTCACAATTGTAATTGAGGGATCAGATCTTAGATAGAGATAGTAGATTTTAGATGGATACATTAGAATATATTTCTCTTATCAGAGACTATGTGCATGTTTTAAAATGGTGAATCCAAGGAAAATCAACTGGTGTGGCAGGTTATTTCTGGTGTCAATTGTATGTTGAGTTTATTGAAAAACATTGCTATGCTGTCTCCAAGTTGATTCTTTCTGGTTGTTTAAATTGAAGTAAGAAGCTTATTTTCAGTTTATCAGTGCACATTTGTTGTATCTATGTGATTAATTGACTGGTTCTCTCAAGTAGAGATTAAATCCTTTTTGTTGATCATAGTAATCAGGGAGATTCATCTGGATTATTAAAGTAGAGCTTAGTGGTCATAATCTTGCATGTTTATACAAGTTATAAACAGATCATATGCCATCAATTTGATTTTTTCTAGAATAAGTTACCTACTTCTGTTTCATTTGACTCTGCATACCCAATAGGGCACTGGTCTCTACAATTTCATCATTTGAATTCATTTTAGTTTCTTTATATATGTTAATTAAGCATTTTAGGATTTAGATCAGAAGATTGCTATCAAGTTTGATTTCATTTGTTCACTATTATTTGCCATTGTGGACAAAGCATTTCAGAAGGATAATCATAAGACGAGTCTACTTCATTCAGAAAGGTACACCCGCCCAAGTTAGCAGCACCTAAAGAGTAGAAGGTTGAGTTGTCTTGACCTTGTCTATTACCCTAAAGTGTATCAAGAGATTGGCAACCTCTTGAGGCATTCTTGCCTACATTTTTGAGAGCTAATAGATTCGATCAATCAACCTTAGCTTGGTTTTCAACAAAATCCCAAAGCATATCATTGATATCATTATACATATCCATACCCAAATCATCAAAATCATGCGAAAACCCAAAAACATCCAAATCACATCAAAAAATCCACAAACAAGTCAAAAACATAAAACGTCAAAAAAATGCTATTCAAACTACATTGTCTTTGAGCTTAAATGTAGGAAAGGCTAATCTTTCATCAGCCCCTGAGACACAAAAACATCAAAAACATTCAAAAAACACAAAATCTAAAAATATTTATAAAATCTCAGAAAACCACAAAAAACATTGGAAAATTCAAAAATCAAAAGATTGGAAAAATCTCGAAAATACCAGAAACAACCTCAAAACATTTCAAAAACTTCAAAAAAATCCAAATATTTGAAAAAATCCTTCTGTCCCATCTCATGATCACCTGCAATAAACATCACTCATAATAAATCATTTCCATCCTCAACCTTTGGTGAAACAATCAGAAACAAGTCTAGCAGATTGAAAGTGAAAACTTAAGCATCAAGATCTTAAGTCTAAATCAGTAGGTAAACAAGTTGGTCAACTCTTGGTATTAATAGCCTATCATCCAATCAAAACTCATCATCATTTGATAACATCATGTCCTAGGATGAATCCTTCCTACAATAGACATCAACATCAGGCATCACCGTAGTTTAGTCTTGGCTAATGGTATGAAGTAACATTAGCTTGTTTGTTTACTTGATCTTTGTCTTTTGAATTATCTTATTGTGCTCATTCCAATGACCTCTCGATGATGTCCAAACAAAGGGATTTAGAGAGAAAGGAATGGGGAAATGATCATTATATTTTATCTGCTATGCTTGTTGGATATTCTTGTAATATAACCTTGGTCATGTGTGCTTTCTTTAGGTGTAGGGAGGGTGTTTTAGGTGTCTTGTTGACCACATAGGAAGGATTTCCTTTCTATGTTTTGGTTTGAGATGTTTGGAATATCTGAACTACATTTTAAATGAGGTTCTGTATATCAGGTGTGAACAAGAGTACTCCTATTTGATTGTCAAGTCAAAGTCCATCACACTAGGTGGAACGCCATCCTAGTTCTTTATACCTTGATGCATCGTACCTATGTGTGATATCAAACATAAGGTAAGTAAGCCCTTTTAAAATCCCAATTCCTAATAAGAAAAATATCATCATCACTCATCATCATATCTAATAAAGTCTTAATGACTCATGGACTTGTTGGACTCCTGCATCATCTCAAACTCAAGGGTTCATCCATCTTATTCTTCTACTTATTCTTCTTATTCTTCTATCTTTACTAACATTTCTATCCAAATTTGTGTGGTATCTCAAAATATACATGAGGCTACCCATGGTTGATGACTATCTACATCATCAGAATTGTCTGCATCAAACACTCGAGCTGAAGTAATCTTGAACCTCTTTGTCATGAGATCACCCAAAATTCCAAATTTTTGGCTGATCTCTCAATGAGGCAATATACCATCATAATTCTCTCATTGGGAAAGCAGTGGGACATCTCAAAAATCATTTTTTTTTTTGAATTTCGATCTCAACAAGGTTATTCTTTGAACCAATGTAGCGGTACATTGCTTCAAAGAGGGGCAAAATGTAGACACAAAAAATGTGTTGATTGATCCTATACACCTAATCCTAATTTTACTAACACCAGTTCACCCTGAATAATCTCCTTTACTAACAATTTAATCGAATAACCTTTATTTCATTAAATTCATCACATTTCATCTCTTAATTAAATAAATCAATTTTATCTTATTAAATCATCATCTTCTCTTAATTAAATTATTTATTTTATTTAATTAATCTCTAAAGTCACCTCCCTTAAATTTTAAAATAAATTAATCTTTATTTGATTTAATCTAACACCATCCTCTTTAATTAAATAAATCAAACTTTATTTAATTAAGTCTAAATTCATTATTCCTCTCACTTTGATTTATTTAAATCCTAAAATCTAAATCAAATTGTCAAATTAGCTAATCTCCATTTAAATTAATCAAATCCTGATTAATCCTAATCTTAATCACTCAAATTCTCTAGATTTTGCAACTTGCTCATGAAAATCAATTTAATTAATTTATAAATCTTCAATTTTCATTCAAAAAGGCATCAAAGGTTGGAATATTCCTCAAATTTGAAATCTCCCCCCAAAAGTACTTGTCCATCCAACAAGGCATTAAAGGCCTCTTACATGTCCTTTGCCTTGAGCCAAGTGGCATTTACTCCATTTTCTCCCCCCTCCAACATGTCACTTTCAAATTTCAAATTTGAATCTAATGGAATTTATTATGCACATTGACAAAAATGTGCTCCATCCCTCTCCAATAGCATGTTGACAAGTGGCATTTTGTTATTGGTTGATCTTCAATCCCACATTCATCCTATTCTTCAATCTTCCATCATTCTTTCTTATAAATAGAGGCCTCCTATATTGTATCACTTCTCCACAATCTTCTACACAATCCATGTAAGATCATGATGCACAAGTTCATCCATTGTTCATCAAGTTTTCATCATCCATTTTTAGCATTTCATAACTAAGTTATGACAAAATTTCGTCAAGGAGCATCACTCTTCATCCATTGATCATCAAGCTTACAAGGAATTGGGAAAGGGCCATTTTCCACATCAAAATGGCACCAATTCCCCTATGGGATTGAGAGTTTACTTTGTTTTGAGAAATATTAGATAAGTTTTTTATTTGTATCCTTCATGTTATTTCTTGTTCATTTCAGCTTAAATGAATCTTATGGGGAATGTTGATTTAGATTTGCATATTGGACTAATAATGTATTTGTTTTTTTCATTTGTGTAGGTCCAAGATCACCATTCATATTTTTTTGCTAGGAGGATGGAATCTATCAACACATGTTTTGGTCAAATTTTGCTATTTTTGTGTTTTTTGTCTTTATAGGTCAAACTGTGCCACTGGGTCAAATTGAGATGCATTTGCGCCTCTGTTTTTCCAAATAGTGCTACTAGTTTCACTAGAGCATTGCTCAAATCATCAAATGGCACCGCTATTGTTCCAGCATCATTGTTTGGACCCAAATAACACTGATGCCTCTGTTTTTCAAAGGGTGTCGCCTTTGCTTTCTTGACTTTTCACTCAATATTTAAAATGGTCGTATCTTGGTTATATTTTGGTCTTTTTTAGAGCTCTTTTTTTTGAAATGGGGTAGAATTTCATAAGCTATCTAATGGTGTAGGTGTTTATCAAATTTTATAGAGTTAAAAGTTTCACATTTTCACCTAATGTCAAATTACAATGAAACTCGGTCTAAATTTTAGGGTTTTTATGCTTAATCATGTATCTAACCCTCATATCTTCTTGTTTCTTGATTTCATCTAACATTTGGAGCTTGGATTGCAGATTTTAAAGGATCATGGAGTGAATTTGTGTTCACCTGTGTCATCCTCGTTTGTATGGTTCAAGACTTAAGTGAATTTATCAACCCCATCAGACAATTTTGAAAATTGAGTCTGCCTGTTCCTCTTTGGGAATTTTGAGGATTTAGGCGATCTTGTCAGTCATATAGGTGATCCCATTCTTAGATAATAGAATTTTCATCCCGAGTCTACTTGTTTCTTTTGTATCCCAAGATATAGGTGAATTTGAGTCTTTGGTATAGGTGAGTTTTCTCAACACAAAGATGAATCTGTTGACCTTGAATAGGAGAAGTTGTCACCTAGAGAGAAAAATTTGCACTACATAGAGGCATATGCACTTCCCATACAAAATATAGAGAGTTAATCCTTCTTGCCACTGAAAGCCTGTCATTTTTCGAGTCTGTTGCCATGATCAATTTTTTTTTATCACCATCTGTCCTCCAGTAATCATCACTTTAGTTTGTCTACATTTTCCAAAAGTCATCAATCCATCAATCAAATCTTATAGGTTCATCTTAGAACATCCCTAGATTGCATTTTTGTCATTGGTTTATTAATGACAATCCCCTAGACTTTGTTTTAGAGGTTTTCATCCAAGTTGGTTTAGGTGCCTAATCCTAATTGTCATCCTTCATACTTACTTAGGATTGTTATTTGTCCTAAGTCATTGATCTTCCATGGCCCAATCAATCTACTTCCATCTTGTGGTAGATTTAGTGTCATAATCATCATTTTTGTTATATAATCCGATCGTCAGCATCTCATCTCATCTAGTTAAACCTCTAAACTTGGTTTAGATCAGTCGGTCCCATCATCCAATCATATCGATCGTTCCATCTCATCAATCAATCTAATTGAATCCAATCACATCAACTATCCAATCAATCCAATCAATCAATATGTCATCTTATTCAATCAATTCTTTAGTCATCACTTAGGTCATTCATTTAAGTGCATCTTAGTTCACTTGGTATTTTTGCATTTTCATTCCCATTACCACTTGATCGCAATCAAAGAAACTCATGGTTGAACAATAGGCACAAGGTACCTATCGTCACATTCCTTAGGATGCCACCAACGGTGGCTCATCACAATCCAATACTGAAATCCACACTACATCGCCTCTTGCTAATGAGAGCATGGTCAATCAACTGGAAGTCACAGTGGATGAATATCTTAACAATCCTATTAATTTCCAAATGATAGATCATCTCCTCAATGAGCGTGGGGATAACATCCTCACCACATTTCTCTTGAAGGGCATTGAGCCACCGTCGGGGTTCAACTTATCCAAGTATGTCAACATCACACCTTCTACACCCTCGATGTCACAAGACCCTCAAAATTTGCAAAGTAATCCAGGAAATTCATACATCCCTAAGGTTCCACCACAAGAGGGTTGGTATCAACCTAGATTTGGCAATGCAGTTCTCTATCAGGTCATACACCCTCCTCGAGTTTCAATTTCAGTTATGGGAGCACTTGATCCAAATATTCCACATGGCCCTGATCCTAATCATCCTTTTGCTTTTGGTATGCCACAAAACATGAACACCCCACAAAGCTCATCTCACATACCATCTACATCACCTCTTCTGCCTAACCATCCGGGTCAACCGACAGTAAATATTGGGGGCAATCCTTTTGTTGCACCGCCTCCACCTCCTAGATCTACACCTGCATCCAACTTACTACCACCTCCATTCACATTTCAACAACTGCCTCAAGGAAATATCCCATCCTTGCATCAGCCTTAGGGTAACCCATAGTAGGCAACACCATTGCAACCACCTCACTATTAGGTATCACAACAACCTCCATCTCAACCTGTATAGTATACCACCATCACATCTCGCCCTTCATAGCATACCTCAATTCCTTCACAACCCCCACATCAAACATAAGTTATGTCATAGCCTCAACAACAACCTCCACACTAGCCACAAGGTGTCCCATCGAAAACCCCTCAACAACCACAAATGTCCACTCACCAGCCAACCTCATCTTATCAGTTGCCTTCTCACCAACCACAGGTCCCTCAACAACCCCAAATTCCATCTCGGCCTCTTTATAAATAACCACCATCTTACCAACAACCACTGCAACATACACAAGTCCTGACACAAATGCTAGGCAACCCTGTTGCTCAATACATGTATCACCCTCAAAGCACATATGTTGCATATGCTACTCTATCCAATCCTAATCCCAATTACCTTGACCACAATCCTCAAAAATCCTTGCAACAACCATCTTACACAAATCCCTAGCAATCACAACCGAATCCTTATTACCAGCCATCCAATCAACAACAGCCTCTGTATGCTTCCCAACAACCAATGGCTACTTATAATCACTAGTCCAATCCATATTACTCCCAACAAAAACCATTGTATTAGCAGGGTGCCTCCACCTCCTATTGCCAAGTACCTCCTTCATATCAACAGGGTGCTTCTACATCATACTATCAAGCCTCGCCATCTTATCATCAATCTTATGCCAATCCACAATCCACATATCCTAATCAATATTAGTAAACCTCCTCATATCATCCTCCGCCATCATACGATCAAACCATTTTGACTCTATCCACATCATACCAGCCATATGCTCCTCATAGTCAACCTAATCAAACCAATCCTTCGTCTTCCACACCTGCCAATAAGGAGTGGGAAGAGATAAAATCCACATTAAAAGACTTGCAAGCAGGGACATCCAAAAAGTTTCAAATTTGGAGAGATTTTCCCCTATCCTTTTGATCCTTTGATCTCACTTGTTCCTTTTCCTAAGCATTTTTAAATTCCAAAGTTTGACAAATACAATGGAACCAAAGACCTAAAGAACCATCTACAAGAATTCTACACACATTTCCAAGAAG
Organism: Sequoia sempervirens; assembly: GCA_007258455.2. Taxonomy (NCBI): domain Eukaryota; kingdom Viridiplantae; phylum Streptophyta; class Pinopsida; order Cupressales; family Cupressaceae; genus Sequoia; species Sequoia sempervirens. The sequence continues at coordinate 326,581,951 of VDFB02075321.1, read as the reverse complement.
TCCTACACAATGACAATTACCTCTTGTGGTTATTCCCTAGGAGTCTAATAGGGGTAGCCCTAGATTGGTTTATGGGTCTTCCAAAGGGATCAATATCTTCTTTTGTAGATCTTTTAGAGAAATTTGTTAAACACTTCTTCTTCAACTTGCAGAAGGACGTTGATACCTTAGATCTTTTGAAAGAAAAACAATGTGAGGGAGAAACTTTTGCAAGCTATAGGTATAAATGTGGTGCACCTTGGCTAGTTGACTGAAATCCCCTCTCAGTGAGAAGGACATGGTGACCATTTTTTGTAGCAAATTCCCATCTAGATATAGCACATAATCTCAATCTTCATTGTGTCACAACCTTTTTAGAGGTCATAGAAAAATGTACTATCATTGAAAGGGTGCTCATTGCTAAGGGACAAGTCAAAATTTATAATCCAAATAAGGATAAATTGTCTGGGGATAAGTCCTACTACTGGAATAAAAATAAGAATATCATTAATGATGGTGTCAATGATACCAAACATGTCCAAGTAGCCAACACCTCACAAAGGTTGCAATATGTCCCTAATCAAACATTAGTCTCTAACATCATATCAATGCCATAGGGGGCACCACTTCCTCCCCAACAGTCCAATCAACAGAGTCAAGGAAACAATAAACACTCATTCACTCCTTTGGGGGAATATTTAAGTGTTGTATTCAATAGGCTTCTCCAAGTGAGTTATCCAATCATTTATCTTGTGGCTAAGCCTTTTAATGAGTCCAAACAAAATCTTTCTTGGTACAGGGAAAATGAGTATTGTGATTTCCATAAAATCAAGGGTCATTCCACTAACAAGTGTCAGGGACTTAAAATGTATATCCAAGATCTTATAGATCGAGGAGATATAGTAGTGGATGCTAATCAGGCATCGTCATCCAATGCCCAACTGCAAATATATCAAAATTCTTTCCCAAAACACAATCATGGTGCTAGTATGTCCACTGCTAATCTCGGGTCAAGCAATAACAATAACCAAAATAACAACACAAATAATGTCAACTATAAGAATGTACCCTATAACTATGATGGCATAGTTATGTGTATTAACCAAGTAGAGCCTCGCGTATCCATGATTCATGTTAAAGGAAAAGACCTATAATGTGCTATTACGACCTACCACACCTGTATAACCGTTCTTGGAGCTTCCACATCATCCCATCCAGCTCTTGTAAGCTCTCAATATAATATTCTTGATCACCTTGGAAAGACTCCAGCTCAAATATACATCTTGGATTTGCTTAAGTCTTTCCCCTGTCCATCAAGAAATCCTCACCAAATCTCTCTAGGATACTCACACACCTAATGATATAGATCCTACTCAATTCCAATCCTTTGTAGGACATCTAGCATCCACATATCAGCTGGGCTTCAGTCAAAATGATATTACTTCCATCGATTCAAACCATAATTGTCCCCTTCACATCAAATTCCTTGTATCTTGTCATAAAGTGAAAAGGGTCTTGGTAGATTATGGCTCTACCCTCAACCTTTGTACATTGAAGTTCATAAAATAGGTAGGGTATACCCACACTAACTTAAATAGTTAGGTCATTACCATCAAAGCTTCTGACAATGCAAAACAAAACTTTGAAGGAATTATTTGTCTTCCTATTTAGGTTGGCCCTATTGTGCAGTATACCATGTGCCACATCCTTGATCTATACCTCCCATACAATCTCCTCCTTGGATGCCCATGGATCCATGCCATGTAGTCCATCCTGTCCACCTACCCTCAATGCCTAAAATTCCCATTCAATGGGATGAAATTAACCATACATGCAAATCTATAACCCTTTGAATATTGCCGTGCTTTAGAAGCTTTCTTCACTCATTCCCACTACTGTCTAGGAGTTGAAGTGGGGGCACCTCAAGCATCATCTTCCAATCCATCTTCCAATCCATCATCCACCACATCATTTGTACCATCCTCCACATTTCAATCCATAATTACTAAGGTCTAGATCATAGATAAAGGTTGTGGGGAGTATGATATGCGCACAACTTTAAATGTGGCAACCATGCCACCATATCCTAGTACTTATGGCCAACCTTCTCAGTCTACACCAAAAGAAGAAGAGAAGAAAATAATGCTTAGTTCTAAGAATGTGGGGTCTAGCACTTTTTGATCTCCTGGTATACTACAAGATCAACTAGATGATGATATCGGTCAGTGGATATACAGAGAAGAGCCTGAGCCTTTGCGTACTCTTATTGAGTATTTCCAGGAGACTTATCCTCATTCATCCAAGTTAGCTAAAAAATATAATTATCAATGGGGGTGCCTTAGTATAGAAGAACAAGGAATATTTTAGCCTATTGACACACCTGTGTGACCTAGACATTTGGGCTTAGGCTATGATATGAAGCAAAAGGGTCCCGCACCATCAACTAATACTTCTAATAATGTCAATGCGGGTAATGATTTCCTTGAAGATATACCCGAGGAAGAGGCCATCATACTTGCATATAATGATGTTGATCTCCCTTCCATGTTCGACTGCTTATCCGTCTTTACAATCAGCCTTTTCCTTTGCCATCCAAAACTCATTGATTGGTACTTACAGGGTAGTGCACCTATTGATACCTTTCCTTCAGTGGACACTTAAGTGCATCTCATGGGATTGGGGGGAGATGAATACCCTTATTGCAAGAGTAAGAAGAATCAAAATAAAGAAAGGGTCATCTAGTGAAAACCTCTCTAAGGCACTTCTTGACTCATCAAAAGTCAAAATAAAGGGTGTATCCAACTGTGGAAACCTTGATGAGGTACTGGAGGATGGGGATGTTCATCTTCCCCTTGTTGGAACTTAGTTGTCTGAACGGTCTTCCATCTTGATCGAAGAAACTCAAGAAGTCAATTTTGGAACAAAAGAAGACCCTAAGATCACATACGTAGCCAAATAATTATCCGAGGAAGAACATTCTATCATTGTCAACCTGTTGAAAGAAGGAATCATCAACTTCACATGGACCTATTCAGACATGCCAGGATTAGATCCCAACTTTGTGGTACACCATTTGGATTTTCATTCAAATGCCAAACCTATTAAATAGAAGCTAAGAAAAATGCATCCCTAGGTGGCCTTGCTTGTCAAGAAAGAGTTGGAGAAATTGTTAGAAGCTGGGTTCATAAGACCTATCAAATATTCTCACTGGATATCCAACATAGTGCCTACTGCCAAACCAAATGGAAAGATCAAAATCTGTATAGATTTTTGGGATCTCAATAAAGCTTGTCCTAAGGATGATTTCCCACTTCCAAATATTGACATGTTGGTCAACCTCACACTAGGACATGAGATACTATCCCTTATGGATGGTTTCTTTAGCTATAATCAAATCAGAATTGCACCAGAAGATCAGCATAAAACTGCCTTCACCACTCCTTGGGGCACCTTCTGTTATAATGTCATTCCCTTCAGACTAAAAAATGTGAGGGAAACCTATCAACATGCTATGACTGTTATCTTCCATGACCTCATTCATATCATAATTTAAGATTATGTCGATGAATTCTTAGGGAATTCCAAGACTAGAGAAGAGCACCCTATGATCTTGAAGAAAATATTTGAACAGTTAGAGCACTACAAGCTACGTCTAAATCCCAAGAAGTGTGTATTTGGGGTTACATCCGAAAATCTCTTGGGTTTCATAGTCTCTAGAAGGGGTATCAAGGTAGATCCAACTAAGGTCAAAGCAATAATGGAAATTCCCCTGCCACATAATCTCAAGCAATTAAGAAGCCTTCAAGGGAAGCTACAGTCCATCAGGTGGTTCATAGCCCAACTCGCTGACAAGTTTCAATCATTCACACACCTCCTGCGCAAAGATACCACCTTCAAGTGGGATCCAAAATGTCAACAAGGCTTTGACAAGATCAAGGAGTACTTGGCTCATCTACCTATCTTAATGCCTCCCATTCCAGGTAAACCACTTCTATTGTACATCTTAGCTACGTCAGTTGCACTGGGGGCATTATTAGCTTAGCATGATGATTCCTCTAAGGAGCGTGCTATCTATTACATCAACTAAACACATGTAGGCTACGAGCTCAACTAATCCCTGATGGAAAAGGCTTGTATGGTAGTGGTCTCCAGTTCACAAAAGCTTCATCATTACATGCTCAGTCATCTTGTCAAGCTAATATCAAAAGTTGATCCACGTAAGTATCTGTTGTCTAGGACTTATTTAATTGGCCACATGGCCAAGTGGGTCATGTTATTGAACAAATTTGACATAGAGTATGTGGATCATAAGGTGATCAAGGGACAAGTTATAGTAGATCAATTGGTTGATGCTCCTTTGGTGGATGCATATCCATTGGTAGCCAAATTTCTTGATGAAGAAGTCCTTACAGTCATAGAAGAAGATACATGGATGCTCTACTTTGATGGGTTGTATACACATAATGGAGTTGGTGTAGGTGTCTTATTCATCACCCCTCAAGGTGATTACATCCCAAAGTCATTCAGATTAGCATTTCCATGCACCAACAATATAGCAGAGTATGAAGCTCTTATCACTAGCCTTAGAATCACCATCCAATGGAACATCACTCGTCTATGAGTATTCAATAATTCCCAACTGATTATCAAATAGGTCAATGATGAGTTTTAGACAAAGAATGACAAGTTGTTACCCTAAAAATGCATGGTGGATGAATTTAAGAAATATTTCACCTTCATTAAATTTGATCAAATTCCTAGAGTCCAGAACAAGGCAGCTGATGCAATAGCTACAATTGGTTCCCACATTGACATGCCCAAAGATCGAATGGATTGTGAGTTCCTTTTTGAAATTTTTTTAATCCTAGCATATGATGTCCCTAATAGTGAGATGGTGTGCAATATCGTAGGTCCTGAATCACCTTGGTACCATGAAATTTACACCTATCTTCATGATAATATCCTACCACGTGACCTTACTCGAAGTCAACGCAAATCTTTTATCCAACGTACTTTCCGCTATACCATCGTAGGATATACACTTTATCGTCATGGGTATGATGACACTCTTCTTAGGTGTCTGAATGAATCATAAACCCACACTGCGTTAAATGAGGTACATAGTGGTGTTTGTGGGGATCATTTTAATGGCATGGCCTTAGAAAAAAGGATTCTCAGAGCTGGTTATTATTGGCCTACAATAGAGCATGACTCTTGTGAGTTTGTGAAGAAATGTTTACCTTGTCAGCAACATGCAGATTTAATCCATGCTCTCGCACAAGATTTACAGCCCATCATAGTACCATGGCCTTTTTCTCAATGGGGTTTTGACTTGATTGGCAAGATTTACCCTCCATCCTCCGATGGCCACATTTTCATCATCATAGTCACTGAATACTTTACCAAGTGGGTGGAAGCAATTCCACTCTCCCAAATCATGGGTATTCAGATATCCAAATTCATCCTTTTCTGTATTCTATGTGGATATGCAATCCCTTCCACCATCATCACTGACAATGGGAAGCCCTTCAAAAATTAGTTTATGAAACACCTTTGTGACACATACCATATCCAACATCATTGGTCCATACCCTATTACCCTCAAGGTAATAGTCAAGTGGAGCCAACCAACAAGATGCTTATCAAAATCCTTAAAAAGGTGGTTAATAATACTAGTTGAGATTGGAACCTTCATCTCCATCCCACCCTTTGGGAATACCATACATCTATCTGCACTCCCACTAGTTCCACTCTGTACTCTCTTATATATGGTGCCGATGCAATCTTTTTGATTGAAGTTGAGATCCCCTTGCTTTGAATATCCCTGAAGAACCCCATCAGTGATGAAGACACTCAAGTTGCACGCTTAAGTCAGCTTGAACTCCTGGATGAAAAGCATATCAAGGCCTAAAATCATCTTCAAGCATACCAACATCATCTTAGGAGGAGCTACAACAATAAGGTTCATCCTTTCTAGTTTAATGTTGGTTACCTAGTCCTCAAAGATAATCAGTGCACCCAGCAAGATCGAGACAAGAAAGGAAAGTTTGAGGCCCCAATTGGCTAGGTCCTTATGTTGTCACAACTAAATATGTTTCTGGGGAATATAGGCTTGCTACACCTAAAGGGGAGCCCTTAGAGGAACCTATCAACATCATGAACTTGAAGAGGTTTTATACCTACGTCAGTTGGGTTATCCTATTCTGAAAATACCAAAAATAAAAAAAGTAAAAAAAAATCCAAAAATAGTAGAGAAATAATTCATCCTATGGTAAAAACCACCCTTGGTGGTGCCTTGGATAGGTATGTTTGGTGAAAACTTGTCAATAGGCACCATTCATAGAGGTCTTAATCATTATCTACCTTCTGTCCTAGTCACTTTATACTTTCATTCATTATATCCTCACATCCTATCCATCTAGTCCTTTCATCCACATCCACTTATCTATCGCTTGGTATATTTTGGTTGAGCATTGGACGATTCACATCGACTATCCGCAATCCTGAGCTTTTATCCTAAATGTAAGCTTTTTTCATCTATGTGTCAGTTTTTGTTAGTCTCGTGTTCTTATCTAGGATCCTTCATCATGTCGGTCATCATTAGATCTCATCTCAAATTTTGTCCTTTGTCAAACTTAATTTCCCCTGCGCTTTCACGTAGGCAAGGTCGATCATTTGATCAACCCCTGGGAAATTTGTCTGTCCAGTCTTTTTCATTCATTGAGGTCTCCATTTTCCTCTTTGCGCTTTTATCCATGGTTAGTCATTAGTCTTTGGTCAAACTACGAGGGCTCTACGCTTTCACGTAGGCAAGGCTAATCTGTGATCAGCCCCCAAGCCCCTAGGTCTTTAAGGTGTGTCTTGTTGTTGTGTCGTGTCATCAAGTATGTCCCTACCTAGCTAGTTCTTAACAAGAAAAATCCATTAGTATCCAGAGGTCCAATTAGTTTTGAATATCCTGAGTCATGTCGATCATCTAGTGTATCCTCCATCTTTGGTCTTAAAAGGATGTATCCTTCATAATCAGACCACATCAATCCCATCGACCCTTTTGATCTTGTGGCAAAGGAAATTTGAAATTTATTGCAATATTTTGTTGCTTTTGGCTTTTTTTCATCATTTGAGCTTCCTATTATACCTCGTCAGGGCCTCCATGATTCATTATATCATGGTGTGCTTTGACTTGTAAACTTAGGGGCATATCTTGATATTTGGTCTATTTTTGTCTTCCTGGTTGCCCCACATGGTACCCACCAAGATCCTTGTGGTCTTGTGTTATGTTGGGGAATCCTTTTATGCTTGTGGTTATCCCAATACCTGGCCTGACCAAGGACCTTGTGGCCTTGGGGTGTTGGGATAGCCTTCTTGTCTGTTGTGTTTGTTTTACGCATTAGACACTAATTTTCCTTGGTTCCTCATACCTTGGTGTATCATGTCTTATGCTATAGAAAAAATAAGTTCTCTCAAAATGGAAAAATAGCATTAGGATTGCATTTCATTACATGTACCTCCATCCATCCTTTCCCTAGCCTATGGTTAGTGGTTTTGGTTGTGCAAATACTCATCTTTCAAATTCTCTTCTTCTCAAGATTCCTTAGTTTTTGATAGGTGCAATATCACAACCATCATTTATCATCTTGATATTGCGATACATTATCACACCCATCAATCACTTAGGATTGCATTTATCATTACGCCAACAATACCAAGGTCATCTCCATTGTCAAATCCCTAGTCTATGATGTGAAAAATGAGCAAAACATATGAGATTGACACATAACTATAAGGAAAAGCATGGGAGACATATAAATAGGTGAATCCATTTGTTCATTAATCTTGATTGATGTTATACTAAATGTAGAAAGTACAATTTGATCCCAAATGGCATTCATTTCATCTCATTTTTTATTTATCATTATCATGTTCATTTTAAGTTGTTTAGATTAATCTCGATTGGTTATTTTAAGCATCTTAAGTTAATCCCATTATCATCACATCGAATTACCATTTTTAGGTTGTTTTAAAGAGTTATTATTCTAAACATCTTAGTCCATCTCATTGCATATATGGCATTACATTACATTCATCACATCCATCCATAACATTATTACATATGCATACACCACATTTTTTAATCATTGCATCCCATTACATTTTCATACCATAATCACATCATAATAACGCATCCATGACATACATCATAAAATTAAAAGAAAATTGATTGTACAGTGTACACACATACATCACCACCTACATCACAAATCATTAGTCTCATATCCATAGCATATAAAATCATAAATCATCCATCCCATCCTGCATCACACAGTGTTAGACATAATGCATTTAATCGATATCATCCACATAGACATAAACATAAATCATCATAATCATCATCATCATAACCATCTGCATATCTCATAATCACCATCATACACATGAACATAAATAAAAATCCATCACACAATAACCACATAGTGTTGGTAATGTCCATCACATATCATATAAATATAAAAATATGTCATGTCCATCACATGTCCATCATAATCCATAATAAAACCATAAATTTCCATACTGAGTCCATCATAAAATCATAAAAAAAAGTCCATCGTGTCCATCAAAACCCATCAGATAACATGCAGGTACATAGCTTTGATCAAATACACAGACTACATCTCCCAAATGAATAAAGAATAAAGAATAAACTAATCAATGAATGAAATACTATCTAATCTGTACTGAGGAGCCTGTAGTCTTTGTCTCTATATGTTGCTCATCCACTCTGCATCTGTCAAAAACCAGGATCATGTCTCCTATGTCCTCTCTACCCTAAGCTACCCTCATCTGATCTCTGAGGGGAGTCTACCCTTGAACCTATTCCTCTAGGGGGAGTCTCATGGAAGCTACTATATCCTTGTGTGTGTGTCACTCCTAAATGGGATGGTGCTAGCATCTGGGGTGCACATCTGACATATGGAGATACTATCCGTGTTGGATCTAGGATGGCCTAATGATAAGAAAACATATAGTAGCCTGCATCTATCCTCACATCTACTACCTTTTCCACCTTAGCCCTCACTAGATCTCTCTCAATATTATACCTGTCCTACAACGCTATGATCAATCTCCTCTCCTACTCCCATGCATCCTGAGCCATCCTCATTTGATCCACCTGTGCTAACAGTCATGAAATCTCCTGTACTACCACATCCCTCTCACCCTAAAGGGCCTATACCTGTGCCTATGCTACCTTTGCTCTATTCAGTACTGCCTCTGCATCCCCCACTGTCACCTTCATGCACTCAACTTTTTCTCTGAGCTCCTCCCTCTCCCTCCTCAACTCATCCAGTCCCCTCTGCATCTCTGCTATCTTCCTCCTAAGGTCAACTCTCTCCATGTGGGCCTCCTGTACATTCTATGATGCCTCATCTACCAAGGCCCCATAGTCCTTATCTCCCTCCACCTGTAACCTGTCTACCTCATTGTGCAATCTATCCCTATCCTCCTCAGACTCCTCGAGTCTGTGCTCCACAATCCTCAATCAAGCCAAGGCCCCTGTGATTAGAATTGCAGGATCCTTGAGTGGCAGTAGTACATATGGTACTATCGCTAAGGAATGTATATCTAGAGCATCCACCTCCATTGACTGCCCCTCTCCTCTCGCCTCTCCCTCTCCTCTGGCCTCCTCCATCTTCACATCTCCATCACCCCCTCTCCTCTATCGACCTCCTCTCCTCCTCCTCCTTTGTTGGGTGGCTAGTATCCTCTCGTCATCTAAAGCATACCCCAGGGCACCCACAATCGGTTGTACTGTGGTAATCCATCCTGACCTCCCCTCTACCCACCATGTTGAGTAGCACATTGTCATCCTTGTGTCTACCAGCCCTCCCCTCCATGGGTACTATGTCAGTGGGACCTGATCTCACATCGCCCGTGCATAGTATGTCGCAATCGGCTCACCCCAGAGTGTTGTTGGCTCCCTAGAAATCCTCTAGAATCTTTGTGGCCCTACAAGAATATCCTGATGAATCCCAAACTATTGTGTAACCCTATCCAAACTATGGAGCTCCACAATGAACAGACCCTATCCAATTAGGTAACAGACTAAAAGAAAATAACCTCTATACCTCCTATCATCATCCCTCACCCATGGAAGCATCGTGCCAGGTACGGTCTCCATGTAATATATCTCAAACTATCCAATATCCACCACCATCCCTGCAAGTCCCCCACTAACTAATAATGTAGTTTGAATCCGTACTCCGTTCCCCACTAGTACGCTATTGGCAGCTTCTCGTCTCTAACTCAAGCCACCGAGATATTTGGCCTAGACACATTGATGTGCTCCCATGTCCACACCTATAGTAGTTTCACATGGGTGACACTCAACCCTCATCTGTAACAGACAATGTGCATATCCTTCTACAACTATGCTAGTACGCACGCTCCCCATGTGAACTCCCCCTCTCTCCTCTCAATAATGTATCTAACAATCTCAATAATCTTAAGGCTACAGAAGCATCCAATCCTATCTAATAACATGATCCCATTGATCAATCCATAGAGGTACAATGGTAGGGATAGTACATGTAACCCAGACAGGCATCAAGATCTAGCTCCCTCCCCTAGATCAGCATCTCCACTGGTTTGAACACTACCTATAGACTCTCCTCCACCGGTCAGGTATGGGTCCAGCTGACTAGGTGCCCTTAGATGAGCAACTGCAAAATCCTCCATATGTCCTCCAACATCACTGTCATCTCCCTTGTTAGGAGATGGAAGGTCGATGTCTCTAAACTCAATCTCTCCATTAATGTTATCAGGAGTCCTCAGTGCTCTTAGATGTTGGGATACCCCAACATGTGCAACAATCCCGCCTGTGCCAGTGATCCATGGTCATGGGAATTCATCACCCCTCATGTCACCTCCAACACCATTGAATGCCTCTCCTGCATCCTCAGTGACTCAAAGTTTTTCACCCATATATAACAAATCATCATCTTTTCTCATATTTCATTTCCTTTCTATCATTTTCATCCCAACGTCAGGTTTGGAAAATTTTCCTCTGTGTCAAGAAAATTCACCCTTTTCCAACACGTTCTCCAGTCCAACTAGTGTGCTCTCCCCTTTGTTGCCCTTAGAGGAAAATTTGTCTTCGCCCTTTTTCCCTGAGGGGTGATTTTGTATTCGCCCCCATGTATTTTCCTTCCTGAGTGGTGAATTCATCCTCGCCCTTTTCCTTTGATGGGCGGATTTGAATCCACCTATTTTTCCTTTTGGTGAAATTGCTTTGGCCCTTTCTAGTTTCAGTGAATTCGTATTCACCTATTGCCAGTGCATTCACCCCTACGTTGTGTAATCTCCCCCTTTTGCTTAGAGAGGCAATTTCAAAATCGCCCCTCCCCAGCGATTTTGCCTTTGCTTTATGCATTACCACCCATTTCCTTGGAGAGGCAATTTAAAAATTGCCCTTGTCCCAGTGCATCTGCCCCTGTGTAGCGCAACCTCACCCCTTTCTTCACCGACCCTCTTGGATAAGCGAATTTTCCTTGTGGACGGGTGAATGCACCCATCTGTGGTGAATCTGTGCCCTAAATCTACTCGATCCCCAAAATAAATTATGCCTCAAAATTTTGAATCAAATCACAAAGTGGGATTTCAAATCCCACCTAGCATGGTACTGCTTAGTAGTAGTAGTACTAGTGTAACTCTTCTCCTCGGTGGATGAGCTCATCATCCATGAATCCCTCATCACCACTCTAGTCAGCCATCCTCGTCACTCTTTCTCTCTCTCTCTTTCCTAGTCATCTGCCAAGTGTGCAAAAGGTAAATAGTAATTTTTCAAATTTACTATTTATAATTTTAGACCTTTGCACCTATTTAGCCTTTTAAATATTGGGTAATTTTTACCCTTTATTTAACCTTTTTATTATTTCATTCACCCCTTTTCTTTTGTAGGTTTCCATTCACACCCCATTTATCTGTTTTCCTCCATTCAAAAGCCATTCTTCATGGTTTTTCGTGCTCTATCATGTGGTACCCTCCATTTCTCCATATCAAGAAGTTGCCTGGGGCCCCTTTTCCTTCCCCATCCACCCTCTCAAGGGGGCATACCCTGCCATTTTCCTCCATTATTCCATCTTATCCATTTCCCTGTGACATTTGGGCATTCTCCTTCATTTTTTATGATTAGAAAGCCTATAAAACTTTTTCTGCACTCATTTTTCCCCGTTACATTGGGGCATCATCTAGCATTCTTTTCCTCTATCGAGTTGTCTATATTTTATTTTTCTTCAAAATACTGTTATTCTAACAGTATTTCAAAGAGGGGCAAAATGTAGACACCAGAATTTGACCACACCTATATGGTCAAATTCACTCCCATTCCTCTATCCCACATCCTTTGTTTGCATTAATTAAATAATTTATTATTTGATTAATATTACCATGTAGCCTAATGTCCCTAAGGTATTTAATAAATCAATTAAATACCTTATTCCCCCTTTTCCTCTCTAAATTAAATAAATACCGCAATTTATTTAAATTAATCATTTTTTCTTTATGAATTTAAATCAATTTTCTAAATTCATTCTTTCTCTCTCCTTCTCACATCCTCCATAATCCTCTCTAATCCAGGTTAATTTAATTACCCTGTGATTAGGATGTGCACACCCCTAATCATCATTAGGGTCACAACCTCCATAATCTCCCTTGCCTCTAATTCTTCATTAATCTGCTTAATCCCATGTTTGAACAACCTTAATCACTTGATTAGGTCAACCTAATCCCCATGTCATTTAAGGCATGTGTCCTAAGTCAACCTTATTAAATGCTTTCTCCTTTTGGAGAAGGCACGCCTTTCCCCATGTGAATTTTTAATTCTCATTTAATCCCCCAATGCATTTCAAGCAATTTTTAATTCCTTCTCCCATCCCCATGTGAATTTTGAGGAATTTTTAATCCCTCACATGTCCTATAACCCACATGTGGACAAGGACCTCCTTTAAGAGGAGATCTTGTCCAAATCCCAAGGTACTATGTAGTACCTCCACATCAACTCCTCCTTGCCATCTCACCTCCCACATTTCACTTGATGTGAGGGCTTGTGAGTTCTCAACTCACCCTAACCCTTGATCTTGTCCATCATGACTTCATCTTGACCATTCATTGTTTAGTGGCACTTCCCCTAAATAATGGTGGAATTTTTCCTCATTTGCATCCATCACTTTTGCAATCAACTTTAGCACACTTAGCAATCACTCAAGCATCCAAGCACTCATCCACCATTGTTGTATCACCTTTTGCACTCACATATTGCATCCACTGCAATACCCATTTGCACCATTGCATTCACCATCTCATTACCATCATTTAGAGCTAGGTTTTATGCTATTTTTCCAAGAAAGGAGCACACATTCAAGCGATCAAAGGGCCAGCCAAAGTCATCAACTCAAACAAGGTAAAAGGTTCCATTTTCTTGCATTTTGTTTGATTTCATCTTAGGCCTAATCTTGAGTGTTTGTCTTGTGTTTTTAATCTTTGCATTGGTTTAGTTTTTTCACTTTAGTAGATTAAATTCACTCGCACACAATATGTAGATGTGGTCAATGCTTATGAAGCTGCCTAGATGCATAAAATGTAATTGTCTCTATTGTTTGCTTTAGTGTTAGAAATGAGACTAAGAATTTGTAAATGTCACCAATATATAGCTATACTACTCCATGTTGGGATTTGTCTTTGTGATTAGATAGGCGAGGGTGCACAAAAGTGGGTGAATCACTCAAAAATATGTGCAAGGGGAATGAATCTCACAAAGCAACAACACCCTAAATATAGAGGTGTGGTATGACCTGGTAAATTCCAATGGAAAAGATCAGGAGAAGGCACATATATGAGCATCAATTGGAGATGAAAAGTGTGCACAACACATCTTCCACCCCAAGACTAGCTCTCTAGGAAGAAATAACCATGAACCAGGCTGATAGGCCAAAAAACACCTGCAAAAAATAGAAATTTTCTACCAAAATGCGGTAATGGGTAGAGGGTAGTTTAGCCCTCTCCTAAAAAAAACTTGCAATTTTTTACAAAAAATTGTATAGTATGGATTTGTACAGTATTGTATTGTACATCAAGGTACAGTTACAAAAAAAATGCAAATTTTCAAATTACCATTTTTTCGTAAAACAAAAGCTAATTATTTTTTTATTGGGCCTTTTGGATGCAATGATGGTATGACCCATTTGTCTCTATGATGCTTCATTGATAGGTCTAAAATATTGATTCACCAAAAATAGAGAAGGAACTTGCAATTCAACGCTTTGATACCATGTTGGAGAAACAAATAAATAATAAAAATATTCAAATTACCATAAAATGAATCAAACATAGGGTGATCCCATAATATTGGTTTACAATTTTTGGCCGAACTGGACATTGAACTAAACTTTTTTAACTAAATCTTCACTTTTGAGCACCTATAGCGGCTCAACCATGAGGAATTTGAAGATGATGCAATCTAGTGTTTTGTGAATTTTTTTTGTAGATTCTAAATATAGTTTTTCAAAATATTTGGAATCAGATTGCACTTATTTTTCCATCTCCTTCGAGGAATAGTTTTTAATAGTAAACACCATATTTAAAGAGTGACATTACTAGCTAACACAACTTTTTTTCTAGGATAAAATTCTTGTTTTTTCAAATTTAGATTCATAACTATGATATCTAGTGCATGCAATTAGGTTCATAGCATTTCATTAATTTTTTTTCTTAATTAAGTTTCAAAGTCAAACCAGTTACAAGTTAGACGTGATTCACTGGCTAAAGCATAATTTTTTTTGTATGTATCAAAATTCAATTTTTATTTTTTGTTGGATTAGGGATATCAATATCTAGTGCACTAATATTTTGCAATTTTTTTTTGATAATCTGCTATTTTTCCACATGTGCAAAACAAAGAGCTTTATTTTCAATAAAAACCTATGTTTAATCAAACTAAAAAATAAAATACTTAATAAAACCAAAACATATTAAAATTATATTTCATGGATAGCTTGTTTTGAGGACCACCATCATCCAATTGGGTCTATGAAGTCTCCTCCATTTTCATCCTCATCCCATAAAAACAAAAAAAAATATGGGAATGTTTTTGAAATTTTCCTTTCTCAATGGAATTGTAAACCAGTATTGTTGGATCACCCCATAATACAAAATCCAAATAACTATCATAGAATTTGTAGAATACAATTATCACTCCTTGTTTATATAGGACAATGAGGAGTTAGGAAGGTAAAACAAAAAGACTCACTAACCCTCCAAGTGAAACAAAAAGACTGACTAAACCTCCAAGGGATATGACACATGTACAACACTTGGGAAAAGTGTAAAGGAATGTTCCAAGTGTCTATAAGGTGAGACAACTAAACCACTAAGTGAACTTAAGCTAGTGTGAATAGGACTGCTAGGTGTAGGAACTAGATAAATGATAATTAGATGTATAAAGACACTTTTCACACTAACAATTTTATTAGACTGTAGACATGAAAAATATACCAACATACTTGATCCTAATTCACTAATGTCATTTCATCCTGAATGACCTTCTCAGCTTATCATTACTCTTCGTCCCTTAATTAAATAAATAATCACTTGTCTGATTAAGGCATTCTCTCTTGTTAATTAAATCAATCAATCTGATCTAATTAACCCTTTGTCTCTATTTAATTAAATAATTCATTTTATTTGATTAAATTTCTAAAGTCATCTTATTAAATTAAATAAATTAAACCTTGTTTAATTTTGTAGACATATAAAATGTATCGATTGGCATTACACGCTTGATCTCGACTATTAACACCATTTCATCTGTAATCATTTCTCGGTCTGACCATTTAATCAAATACCCTTATTTGATTAAATTCATAAATTTTCCTCTCTTAATTAAATAAATCATTTATCCGATTAAGTCATTCTCTCTCGTTAATTAAATCAATCAATCTGATCTAATTAACCTTAGCTCCTTTATTTAATTAAATAAATCAATTTTTATTTAATTAATCTCTAAGGTCTATCATCTCATTAAATTAAATAAATTAAACCTTTTATTTTATTTAATCTAACCAATCATCCCCTTTAGCTAAATAAATCAAAATATTTATTTAACGATCTAAAATCACATTTCTCTCATATTTGATTTAAATCAACCCATAAATCTAAGTCAAATTTGTCACATCATCTAATCCTTCATTAAATTAATTGACCCTTGATTAATTTAATTCTAATCCATGTCCCATCATCTAGCTTTTGCCACTTGCACATGGAAATAGATTTAATTCATTTATTAAATCCCTATTTTCTCTCAACATGGCATAATAGAGGAATATTCCTTCAAATTTGAAATCCCTCCAACTGGACTTTGTCCTTCCAACAAGACATTTATTTCATCTTTGCATTGAGCCAAGTGGCATTTAAGACATTCCCTTTTCCCTCTTACATGTCATTTCACTATTTTCAAATTCCACCTAAATGCATTTATGGGCACATTCATCAAAATGTGCACATCCTTCATCCACCCATCTCTTGACAGGTGGCACCTTGCCATTGGTTGAAAGTTAGTCCCACATTGCTTCATTTTGAGGATTTCTCCAACTTTTCGTTCTATAAATAAGAGGCTTCTTTCCTCATTTCATCAACCACAATTTGAGAAAACTTACTATACTCAAATCCATCCTCAAGTTTTAGCATTTTATCCATGTCATCAAGTCTTAGCTAGGTTATGTAGGTTTTTCACCATGGAGCATACTTGAATCTTCAACAAAGTGGATCACTCTTCATCAATCATCAACATTGCATCATTGGAGTTGGGAAAGGGCCAATTTTCACATCAAATTGGCACCAATTTCCCCATGGGATCAATAGTTTGCTTGTTTAATTAGGATTCAGTCTATTTTATTTCTTTCTTATTGTGTTCTTCATTTCATTTCCTAATTTGAGATTTTTAAATGGATTTCATGGGGTACTTAGATTCTAACTTGCATTTCAATCTTTTAATGTGTGTTTTCATTGTGTTTTGTAGGTACTAGGATCTTGGCTCTACATTTTGGCGCTAGAAGGAGGGTAGACCAAAAGTTTAAATCATGTTTTTTCATCAAAATTTTGTGCTTTTTCTATTTTTTGTGTGTCAATAGGAAACTCCACCGCTAGCAGGCTAGTGTCACAATATAGAACCACTGGCATCCCAGTGTCGCCATACAACACTGCTTCAAACTCCAAACAACGACACTTTGTCTTTCCCACCCAGAATTCAAAATCTCAAACTACACTGTTGGGTCTATTCTCACACGTTGGATTTTTTAAATTTCAAACTCCACCACTAACCAAAAGAGCGACGTAGTCATACTCTCTGTCCCTACTGCAGAGTGATGCTAACTGGTAAGTGATGCTAAATAGCACCATTGGAGGGCTTCAAACTACACCGCCTATGTAGACTCCATCGCTGAAGGAAAATAAAAAGTGAAATTCAATTTCTTTATGACATGCTTCTTTTTCAAGTTTGATCATTTAGGTTATTACTTATTTTCCTGACCTCTATTTTGCAGATCTAACTGGTTTTCTTGTAGGTTGGCTTGACCAAAGGTGGAGGAAAGAGGCATGATGACATCACTTTCTCATAATACCAAGTGTTTTTGAACACTTTAGTGTTTGTTTAACACTCTTAGAGAACTCACAATTTCTCTTAAGAAATATTGTTATCTTTCATCCTTAGGACCTACTAAATTTCTTTTGGGCTCTAAAAAGAACATTTCATTTTTTACTACAAAAGGGCTTAAAAAGAACTTTAGGACAAACTCACTAGATTTGGTTTAAGGCTTAACAATTGAACAAGGCAATCTTCACATTTCCTTTGGTGCTTAAAAACAAGTCATTATTTCTTTGTGGGTTTAAAAATAACATGTACTACTTTGTTTTGTAATTTCTTAATCAAAGTAATACCATTGAAAAGACGCATGCACTTCTCTCATGCCTCACAACGATCTTGAGAATCAAAAGGATTTTTGGTGGTCTTAAGTTGAGTAAAGAAATTGCCTTCACACTTCATTTTGGGATTAAAATTGAACACATCTTGCAAGGTTGAGTGGAACATATTGCATGTTTTCTCTCTTTTTTTCTCAACAAAGATCGATTGAACTACAAATATGTTTTCTCACTTTTGTTTATCTTACAGGGCTTTCCTTGGGGAAAAGGTACTCACCCAAGGGAACGACTCAACCAGTAACACACTAAAGCCAAGTGTATTTCTAGCTGGGATATAAAAGTGGGTACTAGAACAAAGGCCAGTATCACGTAGTTGGTCTTGGCGAGAAGGGAATCAATGGTCTCTCGCCACATGGGTCAATCCCTATGAATGGAAAGTCTAAATTCAAACATTCAACATTGTCATCAAAACTTCAAACCCTTTAGGAAGCAAATACAATTGACCAAATTCATGTGTTATTGCTTGCCCTTGGGATTTTATCCTTAGAGGTTTCTAAGCACTTTTATTTATATCTCAATTTGCTTACTAAAGTTAACAATAGGTAACCCTTGCCTTGATTTCAGCAAAGTTCCACATGATATACTTTGTGGGATGAGAAGAAGTTAAGACATTGGACATCTATTTTGAAAAGCTAATCAAGAAGTGTTTGTGGTAAAATGAAGTCATTAAGCAAAGACTAAAAACAATTGAATCCCACACATGTGTCCCAAATGACTCTACACAAGATCAAGATCAAGAAACCAAAGTTAAAAGCTCTTAGTCCAAAAGATTACCAAAAGTGTCTCTCAACGCTATACAAATTTAGATGAAGACAGCTTTTTAACTTTTATAGAAGAGCTTCAAGAAATAATCCAAATTTGTATGAGTTCTTTTGTCAACAAAATCCAAATCTTTTTCAGAATTTTCACACCTTGTCTAGAGAAAATCATGTTCTTCAAAACTGAGGTCTAGTAAGCAAGTGTCTTTTTAGGTAAACATAGGATCAAAATCAAACCTTCATCCATCTTTCAAACATCAAACCAAAATCATCTCATCATCAACTCTTGAAAATCTTGGAAAAATCTTTCATGTTAAACTTTGGGAAAATCATTTGAAACAAATCCAAATCATCTTGTTTGATTAGATGTGTGTAGATGCATCCTTCTGCACACATTTAAGTCAAAATTGTCAAACCTTGTGAGCAAGTTTATCCCTTGATAACATCCAACATCTTGGGGTTTAGGAGTTCATAATCTAAAATCAAAACCAAATAAAAAATCATCTTGTTTGGTTAGGTGTGTTAAGATGAACCTTCTTCTCACACTTAGTCAAATTAACATCCTGAGGAAAAATTCACTCTAGTACAACATCTAACCTCTTAGAGTTTATGAGTTCACAATCCAATCCAAATCAAATCAAATCTAAATCCCAAATCAAAATCAAACATCAAAATCCAAAGTCTTAAAGTTTAACATCTCCTTCAAGATTTCTCAAGAGTTCTAATCATCCATATCATCCATTTTTCATTTCACCATCATACTTTTGATCCTTAAATCATCCTAAATTTTCTCTTTTGTACCTAAAGTTAGATCAATCCAAAGGATAGAGATTCATCTCCCACATTCTTGAATATTGATCCCTATTTTATGGTGCAAAATAGATCTCAACACAAGAGGAACATGGAATCCAACAAAGAAATCTCCACTTCAAGTGACCTAAGCCAAACAAATTCTAAGATAAATCTAGTTAGATCAAGCGATCCTCTAACTAGCTTTCCTTCATCATCATAAAATCCTCAAGAGGAAAGTCAAGTAGAGGATATCACTAACAATTCCTTTGGAATGGGAAAAGATGAGATCACTAAGATGGTTCAAAATCTAGACAATCATAAAATCATCAACATCATGATGAGACTAAATCCATCAGTATACATGCTTGAATTAACAAAGCAAGGGGCTAAACTCCCTTCCAATTTTGATGTGAGTACCATTATAGAAACACCTTTAGGGGTTATGCCTCTGATTTCATCCATACCCCCAATCTCATCCATGCCTCCATTCCAAAGCATCACTCAACCCATCTCCCAAATCACATCATCCATTGCTCCAACTCAACCCATCGTCAACAAAGGGAGCACATTTCTTAATGCATACAAAAACACCCCCTTATAAATAATCAAGAGTTGGATGCAAACACCATCTTGGGGCAATATATCCCACAAAATCCATCACATCCATATGTCCCCCTCACCTTCCATGATCCTAATGACCCATCATTGTCATTTCACACAACACCTCTCCCCATAAATTCACAAGGAGAAGGAGACTTATTTGGACCAGGGGAATCTTTGACACTACATCTTCATCATTACCCCAAGGGAGTATGCCACTCACATTTCCACCACTTCCACCATTATCCATTCCACCTCTTGTTTTAGGACTTCCCCCTTTACCAAACATCAATCAAAAAAATCAAATCAACCCACCGATCATCAATCAAAGCACCATACCAAATCCCCAAATCTTGCCATCAATATCACAACAATAGATGGCAACCATCCCGATAACACAAGTCACCACCATCACATCATCAAACATCCCCCAAACATCTCAAAACATGGTCTCTCAAGGACCAAGCATATCAATTGCACCATCCACCACTCAAACCCCACTCATTAATATGATGGTGCCTCTCATCACCACAACAAACACCATTCCAAATCCACCACCACCACCACCACCAAATTCAAACACATCAAACCAATATAGCATTGCATGGCAAGCCGCTCAACAGGATGCCTATTAGAAGGCACTCCAACAAATCTAAAACCAACAAGCTGCACAAATAGTTGCTCAACAAGCTTCCCAAGCTACCCAAGCCACACATCAAGCGCTACAAGCGCAACAAGCACAACATGCTACACAATCCCAAGACTTATTACAACAACAAGCACAACAAGCAACTCAAGCAGTGCAATTTGTACAAGCCGCACAAGCTGCACAAATTGCACAAGTTTCCCAACAAGCGCAAGCCTAGGCTCAAGCCCAAGCGCAAGCTCAAGCTCAATACCAATCCCAACAAGCACAAGCACAAGTGCAAGCACAGGCACAAGCACAATGCCTCACACATCAACAAGCAACCCAGTAGCAAGCATATCAGAAAGCATTAAAAAAATATCAAGAACAACAAGAAGCAGCTCGATTAGCAGCCCAACAACAAGCATTGTTGGCACAACAACAACAACAAGCTCAACAAAAGGCACTATTAGCACAATAGCAACAGGACCAGCAATAAGCATTGTTGGTACAACAGTAATTGCAAGCATACTTGGCACAAAAAAATGTGCAAACACCATCCATCAACATACCAACCAATCCATCCATCCCACAACAAATGAACCACCTCAAAATACTTTCATTCCACCCCCTGATCCACAAAATGATGTCACAGCACAAATCAAGTTGCTCTTGCAGTAAGTGTTCAATCTTCAGTCAGGGTGAACCAGGAAAACACCCAACAACTTGTTTCCTTATCCGTTCGACAAGAGTCTTGTAATGAAACCATTCCTGAAGGGATTTGAGATCCCCAAATTTGATAAATACCATGGGACGGGAAACCTTGAAGATCACATCAGGAAATTCTAGGTTCATTGCATGGAAGTCACATATGACGATACCTATATGATGCAGCTATTTCCTAGAAGTTTGGCTGGCCACACCATGGAGTGGTTCTCTCTCCTTCCTCCTAGCATCAAGAAGTTCCAAGAAATAGTAGACGCATTCATCAAAAATTGCAAATTCAATATCGGAATAGATGTTAGTCTAGAGGAACTATTGGCTCTGAAACAAGGTAATAATGAATCATTTGCTTCTTTCTTACAATGATGGTGATCCAAGGCCAACCAAAGAAAATGGGTCATGCTAGAAGAACAAAAAGTTTGCACTATCATATCCAATCTTGACGAAACCTTGGAATTCCATCTCAAAGTACAATGTATCACCACGTACAACTAGTTGATCTCCAAGGTGCTCAACATCGAATGAGCCCTTATGACACAACCTGGAGGATCACCTACATATCCTAAACAACAGAACAATTGCCCATCCACTAGTTACAATGACAAACCTCGCACATGGGAAAGAAACAAAAATATTACCAATGATGGTGTTGTTGATGCCAAAGTTGTCATCAGTGCCCCTCAACAAAACACACCCACACCCCAACAGCAACCCCAAAACCATCATCAAAACAATCATCAAGATAATGCAATGACACAACAACCAAACAATCAAGTGATCAACAATGTAAACAATCAAAGGGGACCAGCCCAATGAAACAAAAAATCCCCCAAGCAGAAGTACATTACCCTTGGGGAACCACTCAAAGTCATCATGAAGAAATTAATAAATGAAAACCTCATCAAGGCTCCCACTTATGAGAATTACTAGGAACCAGAAGTGAAACCACCCTAGTACAAAGAAAACCAGCTCTGTGACTTTCACAAAATTAAAAGGCATACCACTAACAGTTGCATGAGGTTGAAAAACCTAATCTAAGACCTCATTGATCAAAAAACATATTTGTGGAGTAGCCAGTGGGAAATCAGAACCTCAAAATCTACACGAATCCGATGCCTAATCATAATAACAAAGGGAACAATAACACGGATAAGGGGAAGGGCACCTTCAAAAACATGAATCGTGTGTATGACCATGTTGTTGCATCCTTGGATGAATATTGCACTACTATCACCATCAAAGGAGCCCATGCTGATTGTGGAGTCACCACAAGAGGCAGAAAAATTACCATTGTAGGATCATCTCAGCCAAATAGAGCACCCAATCCCAACTCAAGATCTATTCCCAATGGTTATAATTTCCTCGACCAACTAAAAAGAACCCCAACAAAAATCTTCATCATGGAGCTACTAAAAATTTCATCCACCCACAAGAAATTCCTTAAGGAAGCATTAGCTTCATCCACCGTCCCCACCGATCTTGACACGAAACAATTCCAAGCTATGGTCAGAAACATAATTACCTCGAATCTCCTTACGTTCTTTGATCAATATTTTCCTGCTGAACCGTCTCACAACCATGCGCTCCATTTGGAAGTCCTAGTACAAAAAAAATTTCAAGCGAGCCTTGGTGGATGGAGGTGCAGGTTTTGAATATTTGTTCCCTCAAGCTCATTAAGAACCTAAAAATATTAGAGGATTCCATTGACAAAGGAAAAGGTATTACAATTAGGGCATATGATGATCAAGAAAGATTGTCCCAAGGCACAATTCAACTCCCTATTCAAGTAGGGCCAGCTATTATAGAAACTACTTGTCAGGTTCTAGACCTCGACTTGCCTTATAAAATTCTCCTGGGACGTCTGTGGATCCATGCAATACAAGAAGTAGCATCAACCTTCCATCAATGTTTCAAATTCACGTATCAAGGACAGGAGGTCACTATACATGGGGATCTCGAACCATTCTCTTACTGTAATAACCTAGAGGAAAAATACTACAAAATACCTCAAGTGCCTAAAAATGATGAAGGCCCATCAACACCATACCTTGATCTAGCCACTCTTGCTTCCACTTTTGTGACAAAGACAACCACAACTCTCGCCATCCCCACCATCTCTGATATCAAATTCATCATCCAAGACAATGGTTGTGGAAACTATACAATTCCAAAAAATGCTTTTGTGGTAGGAGAGTTACGACAATCTCCTAGATCACGAGGATGACTACAATCAAATGAAGCCTCCACATCACAAACATCCACTAAAGGATATTCCAACTTCAAAATTTGGGGAGATCTCAACTAAGAAGTAATATAGGAGGACCTATCCCATCTCCTGTATCAAGACAATAGACTGGTAGCTAATCTACCTATGGAGGACAGCAACAAAGGTTTGCAAATGATACTCACAATGGGCTACGACAAAAAAAAAAGCTTGGCCAAAATGAAAAAGGCTTCTAATACCCATCATTCCAAAGACACGAATGTGAAATATTGGCCTTGGATGTACCCCTTTGAGTATAACCATACGTGGCCAAAATCCCCTAGTTAAGAAAGCCAAAACTCCTCAGCAAATGGTAGTCGCCTTGCAATTGCCCATTTCCACTGGTCTCCCCTTAGAAAATTTTACCTTTTACATCACTGAGGTATGTAGTAGTGAGGATGATGAACCTAAGAGAGGTATACTCACACTTTTTGAAGAATTTAACCTCTTTATTATTATCACCCTATCCTATGAGTCTGAAAACCAATCCCATGAAATCCGCCTAGTCTACCCAAAACTCATCGATTATGACCAACGAGGACTGCCAATTCTTGACACATTTGAAAATGATGAGGCACTCTCATAATTCATGGGATTGTGGGATAATATTCCATGTGGGGATCAAAAATTGAGATTCATCATTGATTTGGACACACATGCATATTATGGAGAAATGATTGAATCCCTCAGTCGCAAAAGTTAAAAACTAAGAATAATCTCTAGGTCCTTGAGTGAAAACCACACTGTGGCAGTCTCTAACCCAAAAATAGTAAAAATAAAGGACACATCCAATAGTGAAAACCTATCTAAGGTGCCCGAGGATGGGGAATTCAATCTTCCACTTAGAGCTCTCCATCAAGAAAAATCAACAGTCCTAGCCAAAAAATGCAATTTGGTTAACTTGGGAACAAAGGAGACCCCACACATCACATTCTATGCGGAGTCATTACTATCAGAGGAAAAAGATCTCCTAGCAACCTTCTTAAGAGAGAGACAAGTTAATTTTGCATGGAGCTATGCAGACATGCCCGAGCTTGATCCAAAATTTATGGTTCACCATCTAGCAGTCTACCCTGAAGCAAAGCCTATAACAAAAAAACTAAGGAAAATGCATCCTCAGACTGATTTATTGGTCAAGATGGAATTGAAGAAGCTACTTGATGCAGGATTTATAAGACTAATTGACTACCCTAAGTGGGTATCAAATATGGTTCCTATTTCAAAACTAGATGGGGGCATCCGAATCTGCATGGATTTCAGAGACCTAAACAAAGCATGTACGAAAGATGATTTACCATTGTCTAACATTGACATGATTGTGGACATGAAAACAGGACATGAAATGCTCTCTCTAATGGATGGTTTCTCTAGGTACAACCAAATAATGATTTCTAAAGAAGACCAACACAAAATAGCCTTCAATTGTCCATGGCGGACCTACTGCTGGAACATGATGCTATTCGGCCTAAAGAATGTTGTGGCCACCTAACCAAGAGCCATGACATTGATCTTTCATGACATGATCCAAAAAACTATCGAAGATTACATTGATGACATACTAGAAAAATTGAGAAAGAGGAGAGATCACATAGAAACTTTGAGTGTTATTTTTGACAAGTTGGAGGAGTACAAGGTCCGCTTAAATCCAAAGAAGTGTGTCTTCGGCGTACAATTAGGAAAGTTGCTAGGATACATAGTGTCAATGAGGGGTATTGAAATAGATCTAGCAAAATTAAAAGCAATCCTCGAGATGGAAGCACCCAAAACATTGAAATAGTTGAGAGGTCTCCAAGGTAGGGTTCAGTCTATTCGTAGATTCATAGCACAACTAGCAGACAAGCAAAACCCATATTCTCACCTACTTCACACAAGGGAGTAGTGTATGAGTGGGATGACAAGTGTGAGGAAGGCTTCAACAAAATCAAAGAATATTTGCTCACACCTTCGGTCCTCATGCCACCGATCCCAAGAAAGCCACTAATCCTCTATGTGTTAGCAATAGTACCAGTCCTCAATGCTCTCCTAGCTCAACACGAAAAAAATGGGACAGAGAGGGCCATCTATTACATCATCCGCACAATGGTCAGGCATGAGTTAAACTACTCATTCATCAAAAAATCCTATCTAGTAGTAGTGTTTGCTTAGCAAAAAAATAGACATTACATGTTGGCACACAAAATCAAACTCATTGCCAAGATCGATCCCCTAAAGTACCTATTATCAAAGGCAATGCTTACAGGAAGGATGGCCAAGTGGGTCATGATTCTATCTGAATACGGCATCAAGTATGTGGAACAAAAAGCAATGAAAGGCCAAGTCATCGCAGATCAGCTTGCAAAAGCACCCATCTATTCAGAGAATCCACTCATATCAAAGTTTCTGGATGAATCCATCTTCAATCTCAGCATAGCCAACCACTAGAAACTATACTTTGATGGCTCCTACATGCAACATGGATCAGGAGCCGATGTCTTCTTCATCACCCCACAGGGGGACTGTATACCTAGATCTTACAAATTGGCATTCCCTTGCACTAACAACATAACAAAATATCAAGCTTTAACCATAGGCCTCACAATAGCAGTGCAGTGATACATCATGACCCTCAAAGTATATGGAGACTCCAAGCTGATAATAAATCAAGTGAATGATGAGTACCAAACAAAAGATGATAAGTTGAATCTGTACAAAAAGTTGGTAGAGAGCCTAAAAGAATCATTCATTGATATCACATTTGAGCAGATTCCTAGAGCCAACAACAAAGTAGCAGACACCATGGCAACGATTGGATCCCTACTAGACATCCCTCGCAATGTCCTGAAACATGAATTCTTGGTAGAGAAACTTCTTGTGCCCGCATTTGAGGTACCGAAGTCAAAATTTGTGTGTGAAATCGTTGGTCCTAGTGATCCCTGGTACCATGACATTTATACCTACTTGCGAATAGGTGTTCTACTTGTTGACTTACCCTCAAGCCTAAAAAGAACCTTTGTCAAGAAAGCATCCTAGTTTTCATCCTAGGAAACACCCTTTACCATAGGAGCATTGAAGGAACCTTATTACACTACCTAAATGTTGAGGAGGCATTGATTGCCTTAACTAAGGTGCATAATGGTATTTGTGGTTCACACTCAAGCATAATGACCTTGGCCAAGAATTGCTGAGGATGGGGTATTATTGTCCTACTATGGAAAAAGAAGCACATGACTACATCAAAAGGTGCCTACAATGTCAGTAGCATGGGGACCTTATCCATGCTCCAGCCCAAGAACTTCATCCCATCATCACACCTTGGCCCTTTTCACAGTGGGGGCTCAATCTCATCGAAAAAATAACCCCCGCCTCATCCAGTGGCCACAATTTCATCATAACCACCACTGACTACTTTACTAAGTGGGTGGAAGCCATCCCCATGACATACATCACTAGAAAGCAGATATCAAAATTCATCTTGAACTACCTCATATGCCGATACGGTGTTCCCCAAGCTATTATCTTAGATAATGGGACACCATTCAAAAATCAGGAGGTTTGTGACCTTTGCGAAAAGTTCAAAATCCAACATCGCTTCTCCACACCATACTATCCTCAAGGAAATGGCCAAGCAGGAGCCACCAATAAAACCATTCTAAAAATCCTCAAAAAGATAGTCAATGGTGCAGGTCCTGACTAGCATCTATAGCTAAATCTTTCCCTTTGGGCCTATCAAACTAGCATTAGCACACCCACTGGTGCCACCCCATTCTCCCTAGTCTATAGATCAGAGCTTGTATTACCCATTGAAATCAAGCTCCCGTCACTAAGAATATCACTGCAAAACCTCATCACGGATGTAGAATACCGAGTATCAAGACTAAATGAGCTGGAGTTGTTGGATGAGCGACATATAGGAGCATTGAACCACTTGTAGGTATATCAAAACTGACTCAAGCGAAGTTATAACAAGAAGATCAAAAGCAGGACTTTCCAAGTCGGAGAACTTTTCCTAAAGGAGAATCAGAAGAATGTCCAAAATCCAAATGGAAAAGGAAAATTTGAGCCTAACTAGTTGGGACCATTCGTCATCATAGCAAGCTATAAGCTAGGGGAATATCAGTTATCAACACCCGAAGGCGAACCCCTATAGGAGCCCGTCAATAGCTCCTATTTCAAAAAGTTTTATGCTTAATCTTGCAGGGTATAAAACCAAAAATACAAAAAAATCAGAAAATGTCCTGAAAAAATGGTCACCCTGATGAAAACCTGGCAAATAGGTGTCTTGGTGACAAACAAAAAAATAAAAAAAATAAAAAATGATAAAAATAGTAAAGAGAAAAAATTGTCCTCTAGTGAAAACCACTTCGGTGGCGCTTTGGGCAAGTACCTCAGTGAAAACCTGGAAAATAGGCACCTTATGTAAATAAGCACTTTCCATCCACTAGGTTCTTCACAACTTGTTCTGCATCATCCATCCATTACACTTTCATCATCCATCTATCTTCATCCACCCATCCATTCGACATCCACATCATAGCTTGGTCTTGTGTTCATGTCATGATCCCTCTTGGTACTACTTGACACATTCCCAAGGTTAGTTTGTCCTGCCTTTATCAAAGTAGTCTATTGCTTCACGCTAGGGGCATGTTCTCATCAGATCAGATTCATGTATAATCTTGAGGTCCCAAAAATCCACAAAATCCAAAAACATCACAAAATTAAAAAACCCAAAAAAATTCAAAAAATCACAAAAATCCCAAAAGATTTGAAACATATCAAAATAAGTCAAAAAGTCAAAAAAATAGAGTCGTCTTGTTGGAATACAGGTCTTTGAGCCTTGAACATAGGCAAGGTTGATCTTTGATCATCCCTCGAGACACTTAGGTCAGTCCTCTAGGAGTCCGTCATAATAAAATGACAGTCCATTTGTTCATATCTCATCAATAATCGAGGCTATGTTAGTTAAACTGTGGTTTTTGCGTGTATAATGCAAGCAAGGCTAATCTATTGATTAGCCCTCAAGGCCCCTAGGATAGGTCCTTAGGTTAGGTCTTGGTCAAAATCTCAAAAAACACCAAAACACTTGAAAATCAAAAATCAAAACATTTGAAAAATCTCAAAAATACCAAAAACAGCCTCAAAACATTTCAAAAAACATCAAAAACATCCAAATATTTGAAAAAAATCCATTTGTCTCATCTTACTTTCACCCACAATAAACATCACTCGTAATAAACAATTGTCATCCTCAACCTTTTGTAAAAAAATTGGAAACAAGTCTAGCAGTTCAAAAAATGAAAACTTAAACGTCAAAATCTTAAGTCTAGGTCAGTACGTAAACAAGTTAGTCAACTCTTTCTGTCAATAGCCTATTATCCAATCAGCCCCATATCAAAATCATCTAATAACATCATGTCCTAGGATGCATTCTTCCTACAATATACATCAACATCAGACATCACCGTACTCTAGTCTTGAC
Organism: Sequoia sempervirens; assembly: GCA_007258455.2. Classification (NCBI taxonomy): domain Eukaryota; kingdom Viridiplantae; phylum Streptophyta; class Pinopsida; order Cupressales; family Cupressaceae; genus Sequoia; species Sequoia sempervirens. The sequence goes on along the minus strand of VDFB02075321.1, from coordinate 326,552,729 downwards.
TAGTGGTATGAAGAACATTATCTTGTTTGTTTGCTTTATCTTTGTCTTTTGTTTTATCTTATTGCACTCATTCCAAGGACATCTCGAACAAAAGGATTTAGAGAGATAGTAATGGTGCAACGATCATTATCTTTTATCTATTGTGCTTGTTGGATATTTTTTTAATATAACCTTGGTCATACGTGATTTGCTCAGATGTAGAGAGGATGTTTTAGGTATCTTGTTGACCACATAGGAAGGCTTGCTTTTCTATGTTTTGGCCCGAGATGTTTGAAATATCTGAACCGCATTTCTGAATAAGGTTCCATACGCCAAGTGTAAAAAAAGATACTCCTATCTGACTTTCAAGTCAAAGTCCATCACACTGGGTACAACGCCATCTTGATTCTTTATACCTTGATTCATCATACTTATGTGTGTAATCAAACATAAGGTAATTAGCCCTTTAAAAATCCCAACTCCTCGGCAAGAAAAAAATCATCATCATCATTATCTCAAGTCTTGTTGGAATCTCTTGTTTCTTCTATCTCTTGCTTTCCACACTAACATAGTACCATGATAGTTAATCAAATCTTTATCATCATTCCATTCATCCTGCATTCACAAACCATCAACACATTGCATATTCCATATCATATAGAAAACATTAAATCATATCATAACATAATATAGATTATTTATTCTAACGTATCTCATGAATCATTACATTGCATTCATTTCACATGAACATTAAAGCATCCTATAGCATTATAAACATTTGCATCATCATAATATCATTTGCATACATTTTCCTCATAACATTGCATAATCATCCCATAACACATACAAGCATCCATTATGCTATCACATACATACCACACATCATTTACATCCATTATATCATATCATAGAGATCATCATAACATTCATAAACATCATTTACACATACCACCATCATATCACGTCATCATATTACATCACACCATCCATCATTGCATAATATAGATCTATTAGGCGCATAATTATTGCATAGTGCATACATCATTAAAAGTGCATAAGAAAATATATTGAAAAAGAAATGCATCCATACATAGCATATTCATCACATAAACATCATGACATCGTAAGATAGAATCATTGCACAACATATAGAAAGTAAAAAAGAATCCATAAATAGAATAGAACATTGATCGCAACATCATCATCTCATATATCATCAAAATATACATTGTCATGGTACAAAAATTAGATCAATGTACATGTAATGTTAATAAGTACAAAATGTCCACTAGGGCTATAAAAAATGAGCCCATCGGGTGCAAAAAGAATTCTATCTTGATCAAAGTAAGGGCTAGCCCTGCTAGCTCTTGCCCTCGCCACCTGCCCTCTCCTCATGCTACTTTGTTGGCCTATGCCCTGTGCTTTGTGAAAAATATAGCACTCAAGCTACCTGTGGTATGGCCTGGTAGTAGTACAATCTGTAGTAATCGGCCTCCTGAACGACCTCCTTGTATGCTCGAAGCAATACTATGCTTTGGGAGGAAGAGGTGAACATGCTCTCTATCTGTTGTCGGTGGCCCATATCAGTTGTTACTTGTAACTATGTATCCTATCTTTGTAAAATCACCTAATCTTGCTTTGCCCGTAGCTAATCTCTCTCAGCTGCCAATGCCTGTACCTAGGCCTGCAACAGCAAAATTTTCCCATCTCGAGGATTGGATATAGGGGTGGTTGTACGTGAGGTTGATCCTGGTCCCCATATCTAGGTGGTGTAGGGATCCTATCTTGGTGCCCATCCTAATGTCCTAGATCCTAGTCCCCATCTCTGGGTGGTGTAGGGATGCTATCCTGGTGCCCGTCCTAATGTCCTAGATCCTGGTTTTGCCAGGGGGCATCCTGTCTCTACTCTCCCAACTATGGATCTTGGCATGGCTAAACTAGGAGTGCCTGATCCTAAACTAGCTGATTTGGTGTTGGTCCTCTACCTCCCTAATCCTGATCTCCTCATCCTCATCCTGCTCCCCTGCCCCTGGCTCTACGTCAGGCAGATGGTGTCCCTGGAACTGTGAGCCTCAGTGGTGACCTAAACCAATCTCTGTAGGCTTGCGTAGTCTATGGATCAA
>VDFB02075321.1:326491486-326550527 GCA_007258455.2 Sequoia sempervirens | reverse complement strand
AAAAATATGCATCACATCGAGACATGATTCCTATACTTATAAATAAATTATTATAAAAAAACATTATCATTTTATTGTGGTTAGGGTGGTCAGACAGACACCTAGTTCTTATTTTTTTCCTGAAATTTAAGTACTATTGAATTGAAATTTCAAAATTTCACCAAATAGATTTTTTTTAAAAAGAAAAACCTAGTAGTTTAGAAACTACATTCAATTTGCTACATATTTTATTCTTACATATTTTTGAAATAATATTGATAACTTATTCAAATTTTTACATCAAGTTGCCTAACTCTGATTTTTCTAAATTTTTTGCCACTTAAGGGTCTTTTTTTTCCATGATGATCCTGCACATACCCATTGATTGGCCTGCACCTACTAATATGGTTGAGGTTCACAGTTTTATGGGGTTGGTAGGTTACTACTGACGGTTTGTACAAGGTTTTTCGAGGATAGCACACCCCATTACTTCTCTTCAGAGGAAAGGGAAGAAATTTTTTTGGTAAGAGCAATGTGAGGAAAATTTTTAGACTCTTAAGGAGAGATTGACCAGTGCTCCTATCTTATCTATTCGTGATCCTTCTGGGAATTTTTTAGTTTGTACAAATTCTTCCTTGGAGGGTATAGGATCTGCATTGATGCAGGAGGGTCGCGTGATTGCCTATGAGTCTCGAAAACTCAAGGATCACAAGGTAAATTACCCTACACATGATCTAGAGTTAGTTGTTGTGGCACATGCTTTGACGAGGTGGAGGGAATTTTTATTGGGGCATCAGTTTGAGCTGCACACAGATCACCGTAGTTTGTAGTATATCTTCACGTAGACTAATCTGAATGCCAGGAAGAGATGATGGATGGAGTTCCTTTGTGAATATGATTTTGAGGTAAAATTCATCCAGGGAAAGGAGAATGTGGTTGCGGATGCACTTAGTAGACGAAGGCATGAGTTATCGGCAGTGACCCTTGGTTTGGATTTGAGGAGTCATATACTTTCAACACTTCCTTTAGATAGTTGCTATCAAGAGGTGAGGTCTGAGGTGGAGTCGGGAAGAGCTTTAGAGGGTAGATTTGTAGGACATTCCCTTGAGTTAGATGGCCGTTTGAGGCATTTGGGTCATATTTATGTACCTTCTTCTGGAGATCTTCATACTTTGATCATGTTAGAGGCACATTGGGCACCATATTCAGCTCATCCTCATGTCAAAAAGATGCACACGAATCTTCAATAGATGTACTTCTAGGCCAGTATGAGGAGAGATATTGCTATTTTTGTGTCAAGATGTCTATAGTGTCAGAGAGTGAAGGAAGAACACCAACATCCTACAGGAATTTTGCAACCTCATCTGGTTCTGGAGTGGAAATGGGACATTATCTCATTATATTTTTATTGTTGGGTTGTTCATTTCTTCTCGTTGGCATGATTCCATTATGGTCACTGTGGATAGGTTGATGAAGGTAGCACACTTCTCAACTATCCATTCCTCATACAATGCTTCTTCGGTGGCCAGAGTTTTCATGGAGGACATTGTCAGGTTACATGGTATTCCTCGTTGGATTATTTCAGATAGAGATCCTATGTTTACTTCAGCTCTTTGGACGTCCCTACAACATGCTTTGGGGACTCAGTTGAACTTCAGTTTAGCTTATCATCTAGAGAGTGATGGGAAGACTGAGAGGGTCAATCAAATCCTTGAGGATATGCTTTAGATGTACGTCATGGATCAACAGTCACATTGGGAGGACTACCTATATTTGGTAGAATTTGTATACAATAACAACTATCATAGTTCTATTGGAATGCCTCCCTTCTAGGCGTTATATGGTTGTTTGTGTCAGACCTCGTTGAGTTGGGATCATCTAGATGATAGGGTTATTTTGGGTCTAGAGGATCTTCAAGAGATGGAGCAGTAGGTGGTTCACATTAGGGAGCATTTGGTAGCAACCCAGGATAGACAAAATAAATATGTTGATGCTCATAGGGTGGATCGTCTATTCTCAGTTGGTGACCAGGTATTTCTACAGGTGCATCCGTGAACGGGTTTGATCCATTATGGAAAAGGCTCTAATATCACACCGCATTTTGTTGGGCCTTTTGAAATCTTGGAGATAATTGATCCTGTAGCATACTGTCTTTCCTTGTTGCCTAGTCTCTTGTGCATACATGATGTATTTCATGTTTCAATACATTACAGGTAGAAGACGAGAAGCTAGCTTTGGAGCCCATGGGCATCATTCAACATAGGAGACTCACACCCAGGGGACAATACATTGAGCAGGTCAGGGTCCAGTGGGATTCGAACAATGAGTCTTTTGCTACCTGGGATGATGCTTCCAGGATGAGAGAGCTTTATCCATATCTGTTTACAGGCTTCCAGGAGTAAGCTTGGTCCTAGGGGGAGGATGTGATGCTCCATCAGTTTGACTTTGTTTGGACGGCTACTTGGATTGCATCTAGACTTTATGATGTTGTTTGCTAGACTTTATGTCATTATTTGTTGGACACTATGATACTGTTGGATGTTATTAAGATATTGTAATACTTTGATGATTAGATATGGTGATTGTTTGATGACACTATGATGCTTAGTTTACTGATATTGATGGCATTGTGATATCTGATGTTTCTTACTTATATCATGTTAAGTAGATTAGTTAATTTCTTATGAGAGTAGTCATGGATATGATGTTATGTGATTGTTGGATATGTGTGTTATCATGTTATGATATCAGTTATTATGTTTGGTGAAGGGGAACAGGGTCACATCACTCGCTTGTGAGGCAATTTTTGCTTCATGGTGTGATTGATTGTTTTTATTATGCACATGTTCGAACCTATGTTTTGCTAAAGGCTGCAGGTACAGGGCATTGACTCCACCTAATTATCAGGTTTGAGCATGTCAAAGCCCAATGGAGTTGTTGTTTCAGAGGTAGCACTGGGTCCCCCACATCAACCCACCGTCCTTGTTGAGGATGAATACATGTTGTCATAGTCCCGTCTGTAAGGTCTGTTCATATTGTTTCATCTTTGTTGTGGTCATTTTACCTTCGTTTCATTTTTGGTTGGTATTGTTTGACTGTTTGATCTTTGAGTCATGCTTGTGACTTGTGCTTTGTTTGATTATTTTATTATATTTAGATTTTCAAAATTAATGATTTATTATTTAAAACGAAGTAATTAAATAATATAAATATTTCTATTGTGTTGTGCAATAAAACTCTATAAGGAATTTTAAATAATAAATTAATAAATTAATGGCATATAGTGTGTAAAGTGAAAGAGAGGGTTAAAAGTTAAAAGAAAGGTTAAATTAAATGAAATTAAATGAGTGGAGGAGTGGAAAGTAGTTACGAAAAGTAATAATTAAAAGGGAAGTGGAGTTAGCTGCACAAGGGAAATGGGCTTATTTTTCTCAGATGCAAAAACTGATTCGGGAATTCTTGCCAAGAAAACTTTCTTCTCTGGATTTTGGAAAAATAAACTTTTCTTGGAAGTCTAAAAAAATTCTTGGTTTGTTGGAGGTTTTGGGGAATTCTTGCAGAGGAATTGGGCCAAGAAGAGCTAGGATCTGTGATTGAAGGTTTGGAAAGTTTGGTCTGGAGCTAGAACTCAACCAACATCTCTTTCAGCTCAGTTATTCAAATATTCTAGGTTCTTTTCTAAAAAGATCTCTTCCTCTATTTTTTTTAAATGAATGATTAATCTTGAAAGCTAATTGTATTAGTTTTCTTACTCCATAGTTTAAGAAAAGTATTGAAGTTGAACAAACTTTGTTGCCTTCAATCTTCGTATAGATTTCTGATCATTCTTTAGTCTGTTGTTGCAATATTTTGAGTTTTGAACTTCCTAGTGCCCTGTTTATCTCAGTATAATTCAATCAGTGGACGATTGATGAATTATGTATTCAATGATATTGTACATTGATAAGTAGGTGGTATTTTTCCACAGCGTGTCAAATTATGATATTGCTATCAAGATTCAACCGTGTAGTTTCGAGTCAAACTCATTGATCCATATTAAGCACGCTTAACCTTGCTGAAGGTTTTGCAAATGGGGTAACAACTCAAGCGGGCTTAACCTTGGAGAAAACTCCCTGGTTAAGCGCGATTGAGCTGGAGCAGTACCGGGATGGGTGACCTCCCGGGACGGACCAGTGCTTCACCTCTATGAGCATCACCTAGATGCAATGAGTGCTGAGTGGACCATTCGATATCATGAGAGATGGGTTCTGGTGAACCACTACTCATGAAACATGGGTCAATGAGTTTGACTCGAAACTACATGGTTGAATCTTGATAGCAATATCATGATATTGTACATGTTAACTGGAATGGATGTAATCAGATAATCTTTTATTTTTATATTATGGATGTATCTCATGAATCTTTGTAATGAATGGATATCATTCTTGATTGATGTTAGAATTAAAATGTTTCATGGTTTTTGTTAATTTGGATAATGGGAACTACGTACAATGCATTCGTGAAAATTAGAGGATATAGGTTAGTAATTGAGTTTATGATTATTTTAAATCATGCAACTTCACACTTAAAAAAAAAAATGTTCCATTTTTAGTTGTTCGAGTGTTCTCCTCTAGGGTTCATGGCAGGGGCAATACAATATGCTTTAGTCTAGGTCTATAGCCCCATTGTTTTAGGTTGAAGCTATCGATTGTACCAACTATATTCATAACTACACTCCCCATAAGGTAGTTCAAAATTTCCCTCCATATGAGGCTTTGTCCATAATCAATCTTGATGTTACCTTCTTCAGAGTATTTGGTAGTGAAGCTTGGTCATTCATACCAAATGGTCGGCATAAGGCAATGCAAATGAAGAGTCGACAAGAGATCTTTGTTTTTTATTGTGAGGATGTGAAATCTTATAGTTTATTTGATCCTATCACAAGGGATGTCCACTTTCTTAGAGATGTCCAATTTGATGATTCTTTCACATAGACACATCCTCCATCATCTTCTTCTTCCTCACTACCTACTTTTCCTTCTTCATCTCATGATGATACTTTAGTACTTGAGGATACTTTAGATGATGGTCCTAATCCACTAGCATCACCACCTCCTACCACTCATATTTTTCCCAAGTGTGTTAGAGGTGTTGTTAAGGAGGCTAGTTCTTTAGTTGGTGATCCTACATCCTCTAGACACACCCATTCATAGAATTCCAACATTAGTCTTTTGAGTCATGCTATATCTCTAGATTCATAGAGTTTTTTAGAAACTTTAGGAATTATTACAAAATGGGATAATGTTGTGGTCCAAGAGGATTATTCTTAATTGATGGAGAATAATATGGGATTTATTTACTCTTTCTATAAGAAGAAAGGTGGTATGGTGCAAGTGGGTGTACTGCACTAAATATGCAGTTGATGGTTTCATTGAAAGATACAAGGCATGTCTTGTGGCTAAGGGTTTTTCACAAGTTGAGGGTATTGACTACTCTGAAACATTTTCCCTTGTAGCCAAAATGGATTTAGTTTTCCTTATTCTTTCTATTGTTGCATCACATAGATGGCCAGCTTATCAAATGAACATGAAGAGTGTCTTTCTACATGGTGATCTTTATGAAGAGTAAGCGCTATTAGCTAGCATAAAATTCTATGAGGTACAACTAATGTAAGTAGCTAAAAAAATAGTTAAAATTTGGTATTACAACAAACATTAATTTCTAATGTAATTATCATTGTCTTTGCCAAGTAGAAAAATTGATGAGAGAGGTTGACCATAGTATGCATTGCTTGGAGAGAGTTGTGTGTGAGGAAAGAATCTTTGTGTGGAGGTAAATTCCTAAAAAATTCTCTTTGGATCCTCTTTCAACTATCCTATGTACACATCTCAATTTTCTTCAAAAACCTTCCAACATCTTGCAATCAACTGAATGCTTGGATATATATGTAGAAACTTGAATTTGACCACCCCTATATGGTCAAATTCACTCCTTCCATTCCTCTATCTCGCATCCTTTATCTGCATTAATTAAATAATTTATTATTTGATTAATATTACCCTATAGCCTAATGTCCCTAAGGTATTTAGTAAATCAATTAAATACCTTATTCCCTCTTTCCTCTCTAAATTAAATAAATACCCCAATTTATTTAAATTAGTCATTTTTTCTTTATGAATTTAAATCAATTTTTAAATTTATTCTTTCTCTCTCCTTGTCACATCCTCCATAATCCTCTCTAATCCAGGTTAATTTAATTAACTTGTGATTAGGATGTGCACACCCCTAATCATCATTAGGGTCACATCCTCCATAATCTCCCACTTGCTCCTAATTCTTCATTAATCTACCTAATCCCATGTTTGCACAACCTTAATCACTTGATTAGGTCAACCCAATCCCATGCCATTTATGGCATGTGTCCTAAGTCAACCTTATTAAATGGGTGATCCCACAATACTGGTTTACAATTTTTGGCCAAACTGGACACTAAACTAATTTTTTTCTAATTAAATCTTCACTTTCAGACACCTATAGCGACTAAACCATGAGAAATTTGAAGATGATGCAAACTAGTGATTTGTGAGATTTTCTCTATAGATTATATATATTTTTTTTTCAAAATTTTTGGAATCATATTGCACTTATTTTTCTATCTCCTTCAAAAACTAGTTTTTTTTCAGTAAACACCATTTTTAAGGAGTGATGTTCACCGTATACAACATAAATTTTTTTCCATAAAGGATAAAATTCTATTTTTTTTGAATTTAGATTTGTAACTATGATATCTAGCGCTTTCATTTGGTTTCATAGTGTTTTATTGAATATTTTTTCCTTAATCAAGTTTCAAAGCTAAACCATTTACAATTCAGACATAGGCATATTCTATACAACATAACTTTTTTTGTATGTATCAAAATTTAATTTTTTTTGTTGGATCACAAACTTCAATATCTAGTGCATTGATATTTTTCAATTTTTTTTTGATAATCTTCTATTTTTTCACATGTGCAGAACAAAGAGCTTGATTTTCGATGAAAAACCTACATTCACAAGAAATAAAAAATAAATATAATAATAAAATTAATTTATTTAAAATTATACTTTTTGGGAAGCTTATAATAAGGACTACATACAAAAAATAAATTTTAAATGAATTCATTTGATCCCCCAAAAGGTAAATCAAAAGTGGTTTTTAATTAGCATTTTGATACGTGTAAAGGAGACTTCATATGGTTTAAAACTAGCAGGGTTATATCCAAGGGGGGTTGATCTAAGGTGGTTTGATCAAACCCTATTCAATTGGAATCCTTTAAATGGAACTTTTCAAGGCTTAAATCATTATATTTTCTAAAAATATATGATTTCAACAAAAAATAGGATCTCCTAGAAATTGTAAACCAATATTGTGGGATCACCCAAATGCTTTCTCCTTTTGGAGAAGGCACCCCTTTCCCCATGTGAATTTTTAATTCACATTTAATCCCCCAATGAATTTCAAGGAATTTTTAATTCCTTCTCCCATCCCCATGTGAATTTTTGAGGAATTTTTAATTCCTCACATTTCCTATCACCCACATGTGGACAAGGACCTCCTTTATGAGGAGATCTTGTCCAAATCTGAAGGTACTATGTAGTACCTCCACATCATCTCCACCTTGCTATCTCACCTCTCACATGTCAAGATATGAGGGATTGTGAGTTCTCAACTCACCCTAGCCCTTGATCTTGTCCATCATGGCTTGATCTTAGCCATCCATTGTTTAGTGGCACTTCCCCTAAAAATGGTGGAATTTTCCCTCATTTGCATTCATCACTTTTGAAATCAACTTTAGCACACTTAGCAATCACTCAAGCATCCAAGCACTCATCTACCATTGTTGTAGCACCTTTTGCACTCACATATTGCATCCATTGCAATACCCATTTGCACCATTGCATTCACCATATCATTACCATCATTTAGAGCTAGGTTTTATGCTATTTTTCCAACAAAGTAGCACACATTCAAGCAATCAAAGGGCCAACCAAAGTCATCAACTCAAACAAGGTAAAAGGTTCCATTTTCTTGCATTTTGTTTGAGTTCATCTAAGGCCTAATCTTGAGTGTTTGTCTTGTGTCTTTTATTTTTGCATTAGTTTATTTTTTGCACTTTAGTAGATTAAATTCACTCGCATACATTTCTAGCATGCCCGGTGGGACCCACGTCACGGGTCTACATTTTATTTTTTGTTGTTTTTTAAGTTTTTCAAGTTCATATTTTTGCATGCAAGAGTGAATCTGCCCCAAGGGGTGAACTCCCTAGGTACATAGGAAAAACTGCATTGGGATAGGAAAACATGACTTTTCCCTTTTGTGAAAAGGGGTGGACTTGAAATAGCAAGCAAGATCACTTGACACAGAGGAAGATACGTGGAGGGTCTCCAAGAATAGGTGATAGTGTTGATCATAGAGGAGAGATTGAGGCAGTTACAGAGGCAATTGCAACTTCACCCATCCACTTGAACAGGCGACTATGAATTCACTTATCCATCCAAACAGGTGATTCTGATCTTCAACACAAGCGAATTTTTCTCACATAGAGGCATATTTGAGGTATTCCATAACCATTAATTTTCTAATTTGAGCTTCAATTTGGTTTGGATTTTGGCTACTAATTCGCTAACTCATCTATTTCTGAGTGTGTGATTTTACTAATGTTTGAATAGTGAACCATTTTTCCAAGACTAGTGGTAGAAACTACTAACATATCTTCTGCAGGACGATCAATCGAAGACCACTAGATTAGTTTTGTCTACTGTGCTTTTTTCACACTAATCTAGGCAAACATAGTTTAATTAAAGGGTCAAATTACATTGTTTGATGTGTTTGGGAACAAGTTCTTGACATATCCACTCCCCTTGCACCTTTTGGTAATATTGGGTGACGAGAAATTGCAACTTGTTTAGTCTAGTCTAGTCTACCCAGGAAGTGCTAGTGCATCTAAGCTCTCCCCTTGCACTACGTGCGATCCTAGGGACTAGCTGAAGTGTCTAATATTTCCTTCCCTTAGCAAGACCTCCCTGGGATTTCATCACCCAAGGGACAATCCGAACCACATGTTACCGGTAGGGCATATAAAGGGGGGAGAACTAAATTTGTACCCCAATCCAATCATGTCATGTCTAGTGAAGCATCAAAGCTAGGGTGATACCTAGATAAGACATGTAGGGTTGGTTTGAGTTTTAGTACCTCACTGGGGCTCTCGATCCATGCTTGTGATAGACTAGTGTTCATGGTTGTGCATCATGTACCTAGCATATATCAAAGACACGTGAGATAGCCTATATAGCCTAGATAGAGACTCATGTTTTAGCCGTGAATTGGTATAGTTCAAGGGATGCGCACCATACCATAAAGTTACTCATCATGTACTCCCTTGGGTTGAGATAAAAATCCGCATGGTGGACTACGATAGTCTCTAAGTGAGAGTATGAAGGTGAGCCCATGGAATCTATTGATGACCTTGTGCCAATAAATCGCTAGCTATCCATCTTCATGATAAAGGGTGATCTAGAGAACCACCTTGGTATCATGGAGTATTAACTTTGGGTTTCCACCCAAGGTGATGGGCTTACATCAAATTTGTAAACCTTCAATACTAATTTTAGGATTGCGTTGTTTGGCGTGTCTTCTTTGTGCGATACCAGTGCTTATTATCAGTTCGAATCAGTCCAACCTTTCTGCCTATTGTTTGCTATGTTTCTTGTCCTTTGCCACAATTTGGCCCTACCCTCAATGGTGAATTTGATTCTTATAGAGGTGAATTTGCATTGTGGATAGGTGATCTTGCCCAATGTAGATAGGAAAAATGTACTGATTGATCCTATACACCTAATCCTAATTTTACTAACACCAGTTTTCCCTGAATCATCTCCTTTACTAAAAACTTAATCGAATAACCCTTATTTGGTTAAATTCATCACATTTCATCTCTTAATTAAATAAATCAATTTTATCTTATTAAGTTATCATCTTCTCTTAATTAAATAAATCATTTTATTTAATTAATCCTATAGTCCCTCTTTTAATTAAATAATTCATTTTATTTAATTAATCTCTATAGTCACCTCCCTTAAATTAAATAAATTAATCTTTATTTGATTTAATCTAACACCATCCTCTTTAATTAAATAAATCAAACTTTATTTAATTAATTCTAAATTCATTATTCCTCTCACTTTGATTTATTTAAATCCTAAAATCTAAATCAAATTGTCAAATCAGCTAATCTCCATTTAAATTAATCAAATCCCAATTAATCCTAATCTTAATCACTCAAATCTTCTAGCTTTTGCAACCTGCTCATGAAAATCAATTTAATTAATTTATAAATCTTCAATTTTCATTCAAAAAGGCATCAAAGGATGGAATATTCCTCAAATTTGAAATCTCCCCCCAAAAATACTTGTCCATCCAACAAGGCATTAAAGGCCTCTTACATGTCCTTTTCCTTGAACCAAGTGGAATTTACTCCATTTTCTTCTCCCTCCAACATGTCACTTTTAAATTTCAAATTTGAATCTAATGGAATTTATCATGCACATTGACCAAAATGTGCTCCATCCCTCTCCAATATCATGTTGACAAGTGGCATTTTGTTATTGGTTGATCTTCAATCCCACATTCATACTATTCTTCAATCCTCCATCATTCTTTCTTATAAATAGAGGCCTCCTCTATTGTATCACTCCTCCACAATCTTCTGCACAATCCATGTAAGATCATGATGCACAAGTTCATCCATTGTTCATCAAGTTTTCATCATCCATTTTTAGCATTTCATAGCTAGGTTATGGAAAAAATTTGTCAAGGAGCATCACTCTTCATCCATTAATCATCAAGCTTACAAGGAATTGAGAAAGGGTCATTTTCCACATCAAAATGCCACCAATTCCCCCATGGGATTGAGAGTTTTTTTTGTTTTCAGCAAGATTAGATAGTTTTTTTATTTGTATCCTTCATGTTATTTCTTGTTCATTTCATCTCAAATGAATCTTATGGGGAATGTTGATTTAGATTTGCATATTGGACTAATAATGTGTTTGTTCTTTGTGTTTGTGCAGGTCTAGGATCACCATTCACATTTTGGTGCTAGGAGGGTGGAATATTTCAAAATTTACACATTTTTTGGTCAAATTCTACTATTTTTTGTCTTTCTAGGTCAAACAACGCTGCTGGGTCAAATTGCGACGCATTTGCGGTCTCTATTTTTCCAAACAACGCCACTAGTTTCACTAGAGCGCCACTCAAATCCTCAAATGACACTGATATTGTTCCAACATCACTGTTTGAACCCAAACAACACCGTTGCCTCTATGTTTCAAAGGGCGCCACCTTTGCTCTCTTGCTTTTTCACACAATCTTAAAATGGAGGTATCTTGGTCATATTTTGGTCTTTTTCAGAGCTTTTTTTTTAATGGGGTAGAATTTCATAAGCTATCTAATGGTGTAGGTGTTTATCAACTTTTATAGAGTTAATTTTTTTCAAATTTTTACCTAATGTCAAATCTCAATGAAACTTGGTCTAAATTTTAGGGTTTTTATGCTTAATCATTTATCTAACCCTCATATCTTCTTGTTTCTTGATTTTATCTAACATTTGGAGCTTGGATTTCAAGTTTTAAATGAGCATGGAGCATGGAAGTGAAAGAAAAATCATTATCACATGATTGTAGCAAGTGTTTTTAAACACTTTGGGGAGCAATTATAATCCCATTTCTAAGGAATTTGTCATCTTCAAGCTTTTTAGGACTCAATAATTCTCATTTGAGCTTAAAAAGAACCTTAGGAACTTACTAGAGTTTGTTTTGGGGTTTTAAAATTGAACAATCTTCACATTTCAATCTTGGTGCTTAAAAAGAATCCTCTTTTGCTTTGAAGGTTAAAATGAACATGTGCTTTTGTGCTTTTGTAATATTTTATACAAAGTAAACTCATTTAAAAGGGCATATGCACTTCTCTTGCGCCTCACAGTGATTTTGAGAATTAAAATTCTTTTAGTGATATTAAGTTGCATAAAATATTTCCTCCACACTTTAATTTGGATTCTTAAAATTGAACAAAGTTTGCAAGTGTGGGTGGAGTATATCGCATGTGTTCTCTCTTTGTTTCTAAACAAAGATTGATCAAACTATGAATGTGCTTGCTCACTTTTGTTTATCCTTAGAGGGCCTGTCTAGTGGGAAAAAGTAATCACCCTAGGGAATGACCCAACTAGGAACATGCTAAAGCCAAACAACTTCCACCCAATATATAAGTGTGGGTACTTGAGGAAAGTTCAAGTATCACGAGGATTGTTCTAACAAGAAGGGAAACAATGGTCTATTTTTGTATGGATGATCCCCCATGAATGGAATGCCTATACTAGAACCTTTTGTTTAGAAGCATAAATCCTTATCTATTTGTTGGTGCAAGAACGATCATTCTGAAGCCGTCCCACATTTTTGTGGTTCTTAGTAGAGATGAAAAGTATTCCATGGGAGTTTCATGGGTACTAAAGCTTGGCTAACCCGAGAAGTGTGTTTCGTGGAGGGGAGCTAGTGTGGTCAAGCTTCTAATCATCTGCTAAGAATAGGCACAGCTAGATTTATCCAAGTGGGAACTCAAAAAATATTGTCTCATTATATCCTAGGGTTGTGCATCATTTTGGAATCAAAATGCTTTGCTTGGATCTAAAACATTGGAAAATAAACATTCAACATGAACATCAAATTTCAAACCCTTTAGGAGGAGCAAATACCTTTGAAAAAATTTAAGTGCCATTGCTTTCCCTAGGGATTCTATCCTTAGAGGCTTCAAAGTATTTGAATTTACATCTCAATTTGCTCTTACTAAAGTCAACATTAGGAAAAAATTTCCTTAATTTCATTGATTTCCACATAAGGGACTTTGTGGGATGAAAAGAAGTTGGGACATTAGACATCTAGTTTGAAAATCTAATCAAAAGATTGTTTGTGGTAATAACAACTTATTAATCAAGATGAAATTAATTGAACCCCACACATGTGCTTGTTTATCTTTTGTCTTATGGTCTTTTGAGCAAACATTGATCTTTTGGTTTGAAGTACTCTTAGGGAAAAGCATGTTCTTCAAAACCTTGGTCCTGTAAACAAGTCTCTCTTAGGTTCATTTAGGATCAAAACAACCAATCATTTCATCCATCTCAAACATCAATCAAATCCCATCTCACAAAAAATTCTTAGAAATCTTGGAAAAATCCTTCATATTAGACTTTTGGAAAATCCTTTAAATCAAAATCATCTTGTTTGACTAAGTGTGTGTAGATGCATACTTCTTCATACTCTTAGTTAAATTATCACCTTGTGGACAAGTTTATTCCAAGATAACATCCAAACATCTTGGGGTTTATAAGTCCATTATCCAAATCAAATCCAAATCAACTCCAAAATCAAAAATCCAAAAGTCTTAAAGTCTAGTATCCTCCAAGGTTCCTAAAATTTCAACACCCATATCATTCACTCCTTTCATCCTTCATCTCATCATTGGCCCTAAATCCCGTAGAGGTCAACAAGGTCAAAACACAAGAAAAACATGGAATATAAACTTGATTCATACATCATGATTGATCTAAATCAACCAAACTATCAAATCCTTATAATGTCGATTGATTATCGAAACTCACATTTATACAATCCATACATGGGATCATTATCTCCTACAAATCTTAATGGTACAACAAATGTGAGTATGCCCAATCTAAATTTTGGAACACCTTTCCCTATGGTAGATTTAAATCAAAGTCCAAACCTACAAATCTATCAACCAAACAATCAATGCATGAGCCTTCAACAAAACAACATTATCCCACCAAATCTATACATGCCAAAAGTGAATATACCAAGTACAACTTTACCCAACATGAACATTTCAAATCCACACTTGGTAAATTTTGGGATAGATATGTTTGTGAATCACACAAATGTTGTTCAAAGTCCAAACAAAATGTTAACGACTCCATGTATTAATCCAAGTCAAGGTAACACCATGTAAAATCAAAGTTACCTAAATCAAGGCAATGTGATTCCCAACCACAACAATGTTCAATTTCAACCTATCATGCTAAATCTAAACATCATCCCAAATCAGAAAATTGTCCAAATTCAATTTGTCCATGATCCCACACAAACACCACAAGTATACAATCCAAATCTACTTGAACAAAAACCAAATCAACTATATCAAGGGTGCCAAGATCAAAATCAAGATCAAATTTTGATAGATCAAATTGCTACACTTACCAAAATAGTTGATTCATTGCACCAAGAGACATCTACACCCAAAAATCAATACACTCTTCCATTGGTTAAACCATGTCATCAAAGCATTGAGTTGTATCCACAACCACATCAAGAACAATATCTCCAATATCAGCAGGTTGGACATCAAGATCAACAACATCAACAACAAACCCAACCCCCGCATCTCAAAGACCAATCACCACATCTCTAAAATCAATCACCACAAGGTTAATTTAAAGAAAAAATCTCACAAGGTAACAAACAAAAATACACACCACTTGGGGAACCAATTAAATCGGTCACGCAATAGTTGGTACAAGAAAATCTCATCAAAATACCCATTTATGATAATTATCAAGATCCCCAAGTTAAACCACCAGGGTATAATGAGAAGCAACTTTGTGATTTTTGCAAAATAAAGAGACACACAACATCAACTTGTATTTGACTCAAAAATCTCATCCAAGACCTTATTGATCAAAAAATAATAACTATTGGGGACAATGATCAGGGGTCAACCACTAGTGATAGCAATGGCAATCTCTCCACCACAATTGTTGAAAACAATGATCAAAATCTATCCATCAATGAGCACCTTGAATATGTTTCTACCTCATTTGATGATCGACTCAACATACATCAAGAGTCACTTTTTAGTCATAATCAAAACCCCTCAACAATATTCGACAATGATATGTTTCAAGGAGTCTTAGAATTATTTGATCCTATTGACACAATCCATGATCCATCAGCCAATTATCATATTGAAAATGCCTCTACATCACCTAATGAGTTAGAGGATATATCTCAACAATTTAATCCAAAGCATGATCAACATCTTTCACCAAAGTCTAGCAATGGTCCTTTCCAAGACATATTGGCATCCTTTGACCTCATGGTTATAGATAGTTAAGATATCCTCAACTCAACATTTGATCCAAGTCCATTGAAAGATCAAGAGGATATTGAGAAATTTCCCATGCCTAATGAAGGCATCCAAGAACCCTTTGTAAGCAATCTATCCTTTGAAACTAACCCATGTCAAGAACTTGATCCAAAGCATGTCAAAAGAAATTCCAAAATTAATCAAGATCAAGAATTCGTATCTCCAAGATACTACAATGATCTAATGGACACTCTCTTATCTATACAAGATATCGCAAATGATGATCATATCCATATAGCACATATTCCCCCATCTACCCATGAGATGCTTACTCCTAATGGACATGTAGATGATCTTCATTCAAAACAAGAGTCTCATACTTTTGATATCATTACCAAGGAACAAGAGTCTCCTACTCTTAACATTTGTACACATGATCAAGATATAGAAAAATCTAGAGACATATAAAAAATGAATCATGAGGAAGACTTCTACATGGATAGTGAATCATCAACACCTCTTGAAGAAGCATTAAAATCTGATATTCCACAAGATCAAGCCAAAGATATGAATCGGGAAGTTTTCCCACTTATGGAGGATCCTATCACTTATAAACTTGGATCACTTACCATTTTTAGGGCAAGCTATCTTATCAATGAAGAAGCTATCACCTTTGAAGTTTCACAATAGAGCAGAGAAGGATTAGCACCTTGCTTCCAAGGTAAATCATAGATCCTATTGCAAATAAAATTTTTCAACAAATAAATTATCAGGGTAGAGGATTAGGCCTACATGAATAGGGTATCCTAGAACCAATGCAGATTATTGGAAATCCTAAGAATCAAGGTCTTGGTTATTCAATACTGGAGGCAACTTTTTCTCAAGCAAATGTCAACATAGGAAGCATAAACAATCCTTATGATGAAGTCAATGCCAATACTACAACCAACCAAGTCATGAATCTTCATCCACCCATCACCCCATCCACGAATTGGGACCAAGATCAAAATAAGAATTTGAATGAAATTAAAAATAACATTATCAAAGAAAAAGAAGTTGAAAAGCATAATGGACAAGTCAAATACAAGTGGATACCAAAGAAAGATTATCCCTATCAAACTCCATTAGTCAAAGAAACTATGGGGAAAAATAAAAAAAGGGAAAAGTATCCATCAAAGATGTCCACAAAAGCAAAAGAAAGCTTTTCAAGCAATGTACAAAGTATATCAAGCAGTTAGTCCTAATTCTATGCATACTTCTATATCCACCCATTATTTCTCATCTTCCCAAGTTTGGAGAGTCAAATGTTCCCAACTATCAACCAATCCATCTCCTATTCCTAAACACACAACACCATCCACACCTCCATGCATGATATCCAATTCTCACATTGACCATGTGTTGGTAACGACCCTTCATCATAAGGATTTAGAAGGCACTCTATCACGATGTACACACAAAGACAAAGTTAACTCTGGTATCAACAAAGCAGATCAGGAATCTCAAAAGTTGCATTCAAGTGCACGTATCTTGGAAAAGTAGCTTCTTCAAGTAGGATATCAATGGCACATCATGACAGAAGAATCTACATCGACACTACTAGGTGATTCAACATGAGCATAAATTTTTCACGAAAAATAGAAAAATAAAAAAAATATAAAATCCAAAAATAAAAAAAAAAAGGATTGAAAATAGTAGGGTATGTGTAGGATCATGATGGGCCAAAAAGTGGCAATATGATGGGTATGTAGACTTTTTCTTTTACCCAAAATTGATGAAACGAAAAGGGTTTTAAAGAGATTCTCAACTTTCCACCAATATAAATTATGCTTTACTTTGAATTAAATAAGTAATTATTATTCATTTTCTATTCAAATTATGACTAAAGTCCTGATTGATAGACTAATTGAAAAACATCTATAGCTTTCAAACGGTATCACATTTTTGAATCCAAAACATGGGTCACATTCTATGCTTCACATACTATAGGATTAAAAAATAGAAAATTGAATTTCATGAAGTTTTGACCAAGTTAAGGTGGTTAGACATACAAGTTTTTATATTTTTAAAAGTTGTAATAAAAATTCATAATTAATTGTTTACTTCAAAAAAATTACAAAAGAAATATGCATCACATCGACATGAGTCCTCTACTTATATGAAATTTTAAATTTTTCACCAAATAGATTTTTTCTTTCTTTAAACAAACCTAGTAGTTTAGAAACTACATTCAATTTTCTACAGATTCTATTCTTACATATTTTTGAAATAATATAGATAACTTATTCAAATTTTTACGTCAAGTTTCCTAACTCTGATTTTTCTGATTTTTTTGCCACTTAAGGGCCTATTTTTTCCACGATGATCCTGCACATACCCAGTAAAGAAAAAAGTATTCCTCTACTGAAAACCACTTCGGTGGTGTTTTGGATAGGTACCATGATGAAAAACTAGAAAATAGGCGTCATGTGTAGAATTGAGCACCTACGTGTGCTAATTCAGGTGAAAGCATCTCATCCCATCCATCTTATCCATAATAAATCCATTCATCCGTAAACCATTTATACAATCCATTTTCATCCATCTACTTCCACAGTCCAAATTATCTTGATCTTGGTAAAAATTTTGGTGCACACTTTACACTTGCTTATGGTAAACATCTTGACATGGGTCATTTTCATTGATCCTATCCTACCCAACATTATTTGAGCCATGAAGCCTTATCCAATGAAGCATTCCTCTATTTGAACACCTTATCTTATTGCAAGATAATCCATATCCCTCCATCCATACATCTATCCAAAAATCCACCCATGGAATTCCATACATTGCTAAACACTAGGGGAGGATATTTACATCTTGCTTCGGGAATAAATCTTGACATATATCCTCCAACTTATGTGGTGATCCGAACAATGGTAAAATGTAAGATCAAATTAGTCAAAGCATTTATGATCCAAAAATCCAAATCACTAGCCTATGGCATATTTTGATGAGAGGATGCTCATTATCTAGCTTTATCTTTCATCAAACATCAATCCAAACAATCAATATCAATTGCATCTAACACGTTCTTCAACGTCACATCAAATCATTCAAAATAATTTTGTTCCAAAACCAAGCTTCAAAATCCTTATCAATCAAATCCAATCAATTCATCATCACCTCAAGATATCCTTCTCAATCCTTGTGTTGCTTAACACTATCTTTGCATTATTGTGTATCCTCAACAATGTTATCATCAACACTCCATCAATCAAATCCAATCAATCCCTTATCATCTCAGTCCTTAGGTTGCTTAACACTATCCTTGCATTGTTGTGTATCCTCAACAATGTTACCATCATTAGTCCATCAATCAAATCCAATCAATCCATCTTCATCATGGGATATCCTTCCCAATCCTTGTGTTGCTTAACACTATCCTTGCATTGTTGTGTATCCTCAACAATGTTATCATCATCAATCCATTGATCCGATCAATCAAACTTAGTTTGGTTTTCAACAAAATCCCAAAACAGATCATTGATATCATTATACATATCCATACCCAAAAACATCCAAATCACATCAAAAAATCCACAAACAAGTCAAAAATAGAAAATGTCAAAAAAAAGTTATTCAAACTATGCCATCTCTAAGCTTAAAGGTAGGCAAGGCTAATCTTTGATCAGCCCCTGAGACACAAAAACATTAAAAACATTCAGAAAACACAAAATCTAAAAATATTCAGAAAATCTTAGAAAACCCCAAAAACATTGGAAAATTTGAAAATAAAAAAGATTGGCAAAATCTCAAAAATACCAAAAACAACCTCAAAACATTTCAAAAACATCAAAAACATCCAAATATTTGAAAAAATCTATTTGCACCATCTCATGATCACCTATAATAAACATCACTCATAATAAATCATTGTCATCCTCAACCTTTGGTGAAACAATCAGAAACAAGTCTAGCAAATTGAAAGTGAAAACTTAAGCATCAAGATCTTAAGTCTAAATCAGTAGGTAAACAAGTTGGTCAACTCTTGGTATTAATAGCCTATCATCCAATAAAATCTCATCATCATCTAATAACATCATGTCCTAGGATGAATCCTTCCTACAATGGACATCAACATCAAGCATCACCGTAGTTTAGTCTTGGCTAGTGGTATGAAGAACATTAGCTTGTTTGTTTACTTGATCTTTGTCTTTTGACTTATCTTATTGCGCTCATTCCAATGACCTCTCAATGATGTCCAAACAAATGGATTTAGAGAGAAAGGAATGGGGCAATGATCACTATCTTTTATCTGCTATGCTTGTTGGATATTCTTGTAATGTAACCTTGCTCATGCATGCTTTGTTTGGGTGTAGGGAGGGTGTTTTAGGTGTCTTGTTGACCACATAGGAAGGCTTTCCTTTCTATGTTTTGGTCTGAGATGTTTGGAATATCTGAACTACATTTTAAATGAGGTTCCAGATGTCAAGTGTGAACAAGAGTACTCCTATTTGATTGTCAAGTCAAAGTCCATCACACTAGGTGCAACGCCATCCTGATTCTTTATACCTTGATGTATCGTACCTATGTGTGTTATCAAACATAAGGTAAGTAAGCCCTTTTAAAATACCAATTCTTGATAATAAAAACATCATCATCACTCATCATCATATCTAATAAATTCTTAATAACTCATGGACTTGTTGGACTCCTGCATCGTCTCAAACTCAATGCATCGTCTCAAACTCAAGGGTTCATCCATCTTATTCTTCTACTTATTCTTCTTATTCTTCTATCTTTACCAATATTTCTATCCAAATTTGTGTGGTATCTCAAAATATACATGAGGCTACCCATGGTTGATGACTGTCTACATCATCAGAATTTTCTCCATCAAACATTCAAGCTGAACTAATCTTGAACCTCTTTGTCACGAGATCACCCAAAAATCCAAATTTTCAGCCCATCTCTCAACGAGGCAGTATACCAGCGTAATTCTCTCGCTGGGCCAGCAATGGGACATCTCAAAAATCAATTTTTTTTTTGAATTTTGATCTCAGCAAGGTTATTCTTTGAACCAGTGCACCGGGTACATTGCTTCAAAGAGGGGAAAAATGTAGACACAAAAAATGTACAAATTGATCCTATACACTTGATCCTGATTTTACTAACACAAGTTCAACCTGAATCATCCCCTTTACTAACAATTTAATCAAATAACATTTATTTGGTTCAATTCATCACATTTCATCTCTTAATTAAATAAATCAATTTCATCTGATTAAGTCATCATCTTCTCTTAATTAAATAAATCATTTTATTTAATTAATCCTATAGTCCCTCTTTCAATTAAATAATTTATTTTATTTAATTAAACTCTAAAGTCACCTCCCTTAAATTAAATAAATTAATCTTTATTTGATTTAATCTAACACCATCCTCTTTAATTAAATAAATCAAACTTTATTTAATTAAGTCTAAATTCATTATTCCTCTCACTTTGATTTATTTAAATCCTAAAACCTAAATCAAATTGTCAAATTAGCTAATCTCCATTTAAATTAATCAAATCTTGATTAATCCTAATCTTAATCACTCAAATCCTCTAGCTTTTGCAACTTGCTCATGAAAATCAATTTAATTAATTTATAAATCTTCAATTTTCATTCAAAAAGGCATCAAAGGATGGAATATTCCTCAAATTTGAAATCTCCCCCCAAAATTACTTGTCCATCCAACAAGGCATTAAAGGCCTCTTACATGTCCTTTGTCTTGAGCCAAGTGGCATTTACTCCATTTTCTTCTCCCTCCAACATGTTCGTTTCAAATTTCAAATTTGAATCTAATGGCATTTATTATGCACATTGACAAAAATTTCTCCATCCCTCTCCAATAGCATGTTGACAAGTGGCATTTTGTTATTGGTTGATCTTCAATCCCATATTCATCCTATTCTTTAATCCAAAGATGAATCCATTGACCTTGGATAAGTGAAGTTGTCACCTAGAGAGGAAAATTTGCACTACACAGAGGCATATGCACTTCCCATACAAAATCTAGAGAGTTACTCCTTGCCACTGGAAGCTTATCATTTTTCGAGTCTGTTGTCGCGATCAAAATTTTTTTATCACCATCCATCCGCTCGTAATCATCACTTTAGTCTGTCTGCATTTTCCAAAAGTCATCATAGGTTCATCTTAGAACATCCCTAGATTGCATTTTTGTCATCAGTTTATCAATCCCAATCCACTAGACTTTGTTTTAGAGGTTTTTATCCAAGTTGGCTTAGGTGCCTGATCATGATCGTCATCCTTCATACTTAGAATTGTTATCCATCCTAAGTCATTGATCTTCCATGGTCCAATCAATCTGCTTCCATCTTGTGGTAGATTTGGTGTCATAATCATCCTTTTTGTTATATAATTTGATCGTCAACATCTTATCTCATCTAGTTAAACCTATGAACTTGGTTTAGAGTCGATCCCATCATCCAATCCAATCAATCGTTTCATCGCATCAATCAATCTAATTGAATCCAACCACATCAACTATCTAATCAATCCAATCAATCAATCTATCATCTTATCCAATCAATCCTTTAGTCATCACTTAGGTCATTCATTTAAGTGCATCCTAGAGCATAGCATCATCTTAGTTCACCTAGTAGTTTTTCATTTTCATGCACATTACCACTTGATTGCAAGCAAAGAAACTCATGGTTGAACAACAAGCACAAGGTACCTATCCTCACATTCCTTAGGATCCCACCAATGGTGGCTCATCGCAATCCAATACCGAAATCCACACTACGTTGCCTCTTGCTAACGAGAGCATGGTAAATCAATCGAAAGTCACAATGGATGAATATCTTAACAATCCTATTAATTTCCAATGGTAGATTGTCTCGTTAATGAGCGTGGGGATAAGATCCTCACCACATTGCTCTTGAAGGGCGTTAAGCCACTGTCGGGGTTCAACTTATCCAAGTATGTCAACATCACACCTCTGACACCTCTGATGTCACAAGACCCTCAGAATTCACAAAGTAATCTAGGCAATTCATACATCCCTAAGGTTCCACCACAAGAGGGTTGGTATCAACCTAGATTTGGAAATGCCATTCTCTATTAGGTTGTACACCCTCCTCGGGTTCCAATTTCAGTTATGGGAGCACTTGATCCAAATATTCCAAAAGGCCTTGATCCTAATCATCCTTTTTCTTTTGGTATTCCACAAGGTCTTCCCAATCCACCAAGCATGAACACCCCACAAAGCTCATCTCTCATGCCATCTGCACCACCTCTTCTACCTAACCATCTAGGTCAACTGATAGTAAATATTTTGGGAAATCCTTTTGTGGCACCACCTCCACCTCATAGATCTACACTTGCATCCAACTTACCACCACCTCCATTCACATCTCAACAACTGCCTCAAGGAAATATCCAATCCTTGCATCAGCATTAGGGTAACCGACAGTAGGAAATGCCATTGCAAAAACCTCACTAGTAGGTATCACAACAACCTCCATCTCAACCTCTATAGCATACCACCATGCCACCTCAACCTTCATAGCATACCTCAATTCGTTCACAACCCCCACATCAAACATAAGTTATGTCACAGCCTCAACAACAACCTCCACACCAGCCAAAAGGTGTCCCATCAAAAACCCCTCAGTAGCTACAAATGTCCACTCACTAGCCAACCTCATCTTATCAGTTGCCTCCTCACCAACCATAAGTCCTTCAACAACCCCAAATTCCATCTTAGCCTCTTTAGCAATAACCACCATCTTACCAACAACCATCTCAGCATAGACAAGTCCCGACACAAAAGCTAGGCAACCCTGTTGCTCAATACATGTATCACCCACAAAGAACATATGCTACATACGCTACTCTATCCAATCCTAATCCCAATTACCTTCACCACAATCCTCAACAATCCTTGCAACAACCATCTTACACAAATCCCCAACAATCACAACTGAATCCTTATTACCAACCATCCAATCCGTAACAACCTCTGTATGCTTCCCAACAACCAATGGCTACTTATAATTAGCAGTCCATCCGTATTACTCCTAGAAACAACCATTGTATCAAGAGGGTGCCTCCACCTCCTATTACCAAGCACCTCCTTCATATCAATAGGGTGCTTCTACATCATACTATCAACCCCTGCCATCTTATCAACAATCTTATTCCAATCCACAATCCACATATCCTAATCAGTATCAGTAAATCTCCTCATATCATCCTCTGCCATCATACGATCAAACCATTCTGACTCTATCCACATCATACTAGCCATATGATCCTCATAGTCAACCCAATCCAACCAATCCTTCATCTTCCACACTTGTCAAAAAGGGGTGGGAAGAGATAAAAGCCACATTAAAAGACTTGCAAGCAGGGACATCCAAAAAGTTTCAAATTTGGAGAGATTTTCCCCTATCCTTTTGATCCTTTGATCTCACTTGTTCCTTTTCCTAAGCATTTTGAAATGCCAAAGTTTGACAAATACAATGGAACCAAAGACTCAAAGAACCATCTACAAGAATTCTACACACATTGCCAAGAAGTCCTGCACAATGACAATTACCTCTTATGGTTATTCCCTAGGAGTCTAATGAGGGTAGCCCTAGATTGGTTTATGGGTCTTCCAAAGGGATCAATATCTTCTTTTGTAGATCTTTGAGAGAAATTTGTAACACTTCTCCTTCAACTTGTAGAAGGACATTGATACCTTAGATCTTCTGAAAGAAAAACAACGTGAGGGAGAAATTTTTGCAAGCTACAGGTACAAATATGGTGCGCCTTGGCTAGTCGACTGAAATCCCCTCTCAGTGATAAGGACATGGTGACCATTTTCGTAGAAAAATACCATCTAGAAATGGCACATAATCTCAATCTTCATTGTGTCACAACCTTTTTAGAGGTCATAGAAAAAGGTACTATCATTGAAAGGGCGCTCATTTCTAAGGGACAAGTCAAAATTTATAATCTAATAAGGATAAATCGTCTGGGGATAAGTCCTACTATTGGAATAAAAAAAAGAAATTTGTTAATGACGGTGTCAATGATACCAAACATGTCCAAGTATCCAACACCTCACAATGGTTGCAATATGTTCCTAATCAACCATTAGTCTCTAAGATCATATCAGTGCCACGAGGGGCACCACGTCCTCCCCAACAGTCCAATCAATAGAGTCAAGGGAACAATAAACACCCATTCACTCCTTTGGGGGAATCTTTAAGTTTTGTCTTGAATAAGCTTCTCCAAGTGAGTTATCCAATATTTTATCCTGTGACTAAGCCTTTCAATGAGTCCAAACAAAAGCTTTCTTGGTAAACTGAAAACAAGTACTATGATTTCCATAAAATAAAAGGTCATTCCACTAACAAGTGTCAAGGACTTAAAATGTATATCCAAGATCTTATAGATCAAGGAGATATAGTAGTGGATGCTAACTAGGCATCATCATCCAATGCCCAACTACAAATATATCAAAATGCTTTCCCAAAGCACAATCAGGGTGCTAGTATGTCCACTACTAATATTAGGTCAAGCAATAACAATAACCAAAATAATAGCACAAACAATGTCAACTATAAGAATGTACCCTATAACTATGATGACATAGTTATTTTTATTAACCAAGTAGAGCCTTGCGTATCCATGATTCATGTTAAAGGAAAAGACCTGTAATGTGCTATTACGACCTGCCACACTCGCATAACCATTCCTAGATCTTCCACGTCATCCCATCCAACTCTTGTAAGCTCTCAATATAATATTCTTGATCACCTTGGAAAGACTCCAGCTCAAATATCCATCTTGGATTTTCTTAAGTCTTTCCCTTGTCCATCAGGAAATCCTCACCAAATCTCTTCAAGATACTCACACACCTAATGATATAGATCCTACTCAATTCCAATCCTTGGTAGGATATCTAGCATCCCCATATTAGTTGGGCTTCAGTCAAAATTATATGCCTTCCATCGATTCAAACCGTAATTGTCCCCTTCACATCAAAATCCTTGTATCTTGTCATAAAGTGAAAAGGGTCCTGTTAGATAATGGCTCTGCCCTCAACCTTTGTATGTTGAAGCTCATAAAATAGGTAGGGTATACTCATACTGACTTAAATAGTTAGGTCATCACCATCAAAGCTTCTGACAATGCAAAACGAAACTTTGAAGGAATCATTTGTCTTCTTATTTAGGTTGGCCCTGTTGTGTAGTATACCACGTGCCACATCCTTGATTTGGACCTCCCATACAATATCCTCCTTGGACACCCATGGATCCATGCCATGTAGGCCATCTCGTCCACCTACCATCAATGCCTGAAATTCCCATTCAATGGGATGAAAGTAACCATATATGCAAATCTGCAACCCTTTGAATATTGTCATGCTTGAGAAGCTCCTTCACTCATTCCCACTACTATCCAAGAGTTGAAGTGGGGGAACCTCAAGCATCATATTCCAATCCATCTTCCAATCCATCATCCACCACATCATCTCTACCATCATCCACATTTGAATCCATAATTACTAAAGTCCATATCATGGATAAAGGTTGTGGGGAGTACGAGATGCACACGACTTTAAATGTGGCAATCATGCCACCATATCCTAGTACTTATGGCCAACCTTCTTAGTCTGCACCAAACGAAGAAGAGAAGACAATAATGCTCAGTTCTAAGAATGTGGGGTCTAGCACTTTTCGATCTCTTGGAATATGACAAGATCAACCAGATGATGATATCAATCGGTGGATATACAGAGAAGAGCCTGAGCCTTGACCCCCTCTTATTGAGTATTTCCAGGAGACTTATCCTCATTCGTCCAAGTTAGCTGAAAAATATAATTATCAAGGGAGAGACCTTGGTGTAGAAGAATAAGGAAGATTTTAGTCTGTTGACACACCTTTGCGACATAGATATTTGGGCTTAGGCTATGATACGAAGCAAAAGGGTCCTGCACCATCAACTAGTACTTCTAATAATGTCAATGCGGGTAATTATTTCCTTGAAGATATACCCGAGGAAGAGGCCATCATACTCACATATGATGATGTTAATCTCCCTTCCATGTTTGACTTCCTATCCATCTTTACCATCAGCCTTTCCCTTCGCCATCCCGAACTCATTGATTGGTACTTACAGGGTAGTGCACCTATCGATACCTTTCCTTCAGTGGAAAATTACGTGCATCTCATGGGATTGGGGGGAAGATGAATACCCTAACCACAAGAGTAAGAAGAAACAAAATAAAGAAAGGGTCATCTAGTGAAAACCTCTTTGAGGCACTTCTTGACTAATCAAAAATCTAAATAAAGGGTGTATCCAACTGTGAAAACCTTGATGAGGCACTAGAGGATGGGGATGTTCATCTTCCCCTTGTTGGAACTCAGTTGTCTGAACGGTCTTCCATCTTGATCAAAGAAACTCAAGAAGTCAATTTTGGAACAAAAGAAGGCCTTAAGATCACGTACGTAGCCAAATAATTTTCTGAGGAAGAACATTCTATCATTGTCAACCTATTGAAAGAAGGAATCATCAACTTCACATGGACCTATTCAGACATGCTAGGATTAGATCCCACCTTTTTGGTACACCATTTGGATGTTCATTTAGATGCCAAACCTGTTAAATAGATGCTAAGAAAAATGCATCCCTAGGTGGCCTTTCTTGACAAGAAAGAGTTGGAGAAATTGTTAGAAGTTGGGTTCATAAGACCTATCAACTATTCTCACTGGATATCCAACATAGTGCCTATTGCCAAATCAAATGGAAACATCATAATCTATAAATATTTTTGGGATCTCAATAAAGGTTGTCCTAAGGATGATTTCCCACTTCTAAATATTGACATGTTGGTGAACCTCATAGTAGGACATGAGATGCTATCCCTTATGGATGGTTTCTTTGGCTATAAGCAGATCAAAATTGCACCAGAATATCAACATAAAACTGCCTTCACCACTCGTTAGGGAACCTTTTGCTATAATGTCATGCCCTTCAAACTCAAAAATGTTGGAGAAACCTATCAACATGCTATGACTATTATCTTCCATGACCTCATTCATATCATAATGGAAGATTATGTCGATGACTTATTAGGGAAGTCCAAGACCAGAGAAGAGCACCCTATGATTTTGAAGAAAATATTTGAGCGGTTAGAGCACTACAAGCTACGTCTAAATCCCAATAAGTGTGTATTTGGGGTTACATCCGAAAATATCTTGGGTTTCATAGTCTCTAGAAGGGGTATCGAGGTAGATCCATCAAAGGTAAAAGAAATAATGGAAATCCCCACCACATAATCTCAAGCAATTAAGAAGCCTTTAAGGGAAGCTACAGTCCATCAGGCGGTTCATAGCCTAGCTCACTGACAAGTTTCAATCATTCACACACCTCCTGCACAAAGATACCACCTTCAAGTGAGATCTAGAATGTCAACAAGGCTTCAACAATATCAAGGAGTACTTGGCTCATCCACCTATCTTAATGCCTCCCATCCTAGGTAAACAAATTCTATTGTACATCTCAGCTATGTCGATTGCACTGGGGGCATTATTAGCTCAACATGATGAGTCCTCTAAAGAGTGTGCTATCTATTACATCAACTGAACACTTGTAGGCTATGAGGTCAACTACTCCCTGATGGAAAAGGCTTGTATAGAAGTGGTCTTCAATTCACAAAAGCCTCATCATTACATGCTCAGTCATCCCATCAAGCTGATATCAAAAGTTGATCCACTTAAGTATCTGTTGTCCAGGATTTATTTAATTGGCCACATGGCCAAGTGGGTCATGTTACTAAGTGAATTTTACATAGAGTACATGGATCATAAGGTGATCAAGGGACAAGTTATGGTAGATTAGTTGGTCGATGCTCCTTTGGTGGATGCATATCCGTTGGTAGCGAAATTTCCTGATGAAGGAGTCCTTACAGTCACATAAGTAGATACATGGATGCTCTACTTTGATGGGTCATATACACATAATGGAGTTGGTGCAGGTGTCTTATTCATCATCCCTCAAGGTGATTACATCCCAAAGTCATTCAGATTAGCATTTCCATGCACCAACAATATAGCAGAGTATGAAGCTCTTATCACTAGCCTTAGAATTACCATCCAATGGAACATCACTCATCTACGAGTCTTCAGTAATTCCCAACTGATTATCAAATAGGTCAATGATGAGTTTCATACAAAGGATGACAATTTGTTACCCTACAAATGCATGGTGGATGACTTTAAGAAATATTTCACCTTCATTCAATTTGAGAAAATTCCTAGAGTCCAGAACAAGGTGGCTAATGCAATAGCTACAATCGGTTCCCTCATCGACATGCCCAAAGATTGAATGGACTATGAGTTCCTTGTTGAAAAACTTTTAATCCTATCATATGATGTCCCTAATAGTGAGATGGTGTGCAATATCGTAGGTTCTAAATCACCTTGGTACCATGACATTTACACCTATCTTCATGATAATATCCTACCACCTAACCTTACTCGAAGTCAACGCAAATCTTTTATCCAACGTACTTCCCGCTATACCATAATAGGAGATACACTTTATCATCATGGGTATGATGACAATTTTCTTATGTGTCTGAATGAATTAGAAGCCTGGACTATGTTAAATGAGGTACATAGTGGTGTCTATGGGGCTCATTTTAATGGCATGGCCTTGGTAAAAAGGATTCTTAGAGCTGGTTATTATTGGCATATGATGGAGCATGACTCTTGTGAGTTTATGAAGAAATATTTACCTTGTCAGCAACATACAAATTTAATCTATGCTCCCGCACACAATTTACAACCAATCATAGCACGATGGCCTTTTTCTCAATGGGGTTTTGACTTGATTGAAAAGATTTACCCTCCATCCTCCGATGGCCACATTTTCATCATCATAGTCACCGAATACTTTACCAAGTGGGTGGAAGCAATTCCACTCTCCCAAATAATGGGTACTTAGATATCCAAATTCATCCTTTTCCATATTCTCTGTGGATATGGAATCCCTTCCAGCATCATCACTAACAATGGGAATCCCTTCAAAAATCATTTTATGAAACAACTTTGTGAGACATACCATATCCAACATCATTTTTCCATGCCCTATTACCCTCAAGGTAATGGTCAAGTGGAGGCAACCAACAAGACGCTTATCAAAATCCTTAAAAAGGTGGTTAATAATACTAGTCGAGATTGGCACCTTCATCTTCATCCCACCCTTTGGGCATACCATACATCTATCTACACTCCCACTGGTGCCACTCCGTACTCTCTTATATATGGTGTCGATCCAATCTTTCTGATCGAAGTCTAGATCCCCTCACTTTGAATATCCCTGAAGAACCTAATTAGTGATGAGGACGCCCGGGTTGAATGCTTAAGTCAACTTGAACTCCTGGATGAAAAGTGTATCAAGGCCTACAATCATCTACAAGCATACCAACATCATCTTAGGAGGAGCTACAACAATAACGTTCATCCTTTCCAGTTTAATGTTGGTGACCTAGTCCTCAAAGAGAATCAGTGCACCTAGCAAGATAGAGACAAGAAAGGAAAGTTTGAGGCCAATTGGCTAGGTCCTTATGTTGTCACAACTAAATATGGTTTTGGGGCATATAGGCTTGCTACACCTAAAGGGGAGCCCTTAGAGGAACCTATCAACATCATGGACTTGAAGAGGTTTTATACCTAAGTCAGCTGGGTTATCTTATTCTAAAAATACCAAAAATCAAAAAAGTCAAAAAAATCCAAAAATAGTAGAGAAATAATTCATCCTATGGTGAAAACCACCCTTGGTGGTACCTTGGATAGGTACGTTTGGTGAAAACTTGTCAATAGGCGACATTCATAGAGGGCTTAATCATTATCTACCTTGTGTCCTAGTCACTTTATACTTACATTCATCGTATCCCCACATCATGTCCATCTAGTCCTTTCATCCGCATCCACTTATCTGTCGCTTGGTATATTTTTGTTGAGCATTGGATGATTCACATCGGCTATTCGCAATTCTAAGCTTTTATCCTAAATGTAAGCTTTTGTCATATGTGTGCTAGTTTTTTTTGTCAGTCTTGCGTTCTTATCTAGGATCCTTCATCGTGTTGGTCATTATTAGATCTCATCTCATCTTTTGTCCTTTGTTGAACTACATTTCCCCTATGCTTTCACGTAGGCAAGGCCAATCATTTGATCACCCCCCGGGGCATTTATCTATCCAGTATTTTTCATCCATTGAGGTCTCCATTGTCCTCTTTCCATTTTTATTCATGGTCAATCGTTAGTCTTTTATTGAACTACGAGGGCTCTACGCTTTCACATAGGCAAGGCTAATTTGTGATCAGCCCCCAAGCCCCTAGGTCTTTAGGGTGCATCTTGTTGTTGTGTCGTGTCATCAAGTATGTCCCTACCTAGCTGGTTCTTAACAAGAAAAATCCATTAGGATCTAGAGGTCCAATTAGTTTCAAATATCTTGAGTCATGTTGATCATCTAGTCTATCCTCCATCTTTGGTCTTAATAGGATTGTATCTTTCCTAATTAGACCACATCAATCCCATCCACCATTTTGATCCTGTGGCAAAGGACATTTGAAATTTATTGCGATCTTTTGATGCTTTTTTTCTTTTTTTCATCATTTGAGCTTCCTATTATACCTCGTTAGGGTCGCCACGATTCATTATATCATGGTGTGCTTTGACTTGTAAACTTAGGGGAATATCTTGATCTTTTGTCTTTTTTTGTCTTCCTGGTTGTCCCACATGGTACCCACCAAGATCCTTGTGGTCTTGTGTTATGTTGGGGAATCCTTTTATGCTTGTGGTTATCCCAATACCTGGCCCGACCAAGGCCCTTGTGGCCTTGGGATGTTGGGATAGCCTTCTTATCTGTTGTGTTTGTTTTACGCATTAGACACTAATTTTCCTTGGTTCCTCATACCGTGGCGTATCATGTCTTATGCTATAGCAAAAATAAGTGCTCTCAAAATTGAAAAATAGCATTAGGATTGCATTTCATTTATCATCCCATTGCATTACATGTACCTCCATCCATCCTTTCCCTAGCCTATGGTTAGTGGTTTTGGTTGTGCAAATACTCATCTTTCAAATTCTCTTCTTCTTAGGATTCCTTAGGTTTTGACAGGTGCAGTATCGCACCCATCATTTCTCATCTTGATTTTGTGATACATTATCACACCCATCATTCACTTAGGATTGCATTTATCATTACGCCGACAATACCAAGGTCATCTCCACTGTCAAATCCCTGGTCTATGACGTGCAAAATGAGAAAAACAAATGATATTGACACATAAGTATAAGGAAAAGCATGGGCGACATAGAAATAGGTGAATCCAATTGTTTGTTAATCTAGATTGATGTCATACTAAATGAAGAAAGTACAATTTAATCCCAAATGGCGTTCATTTCATCTCATTTTTCATTTATCATTATCATGTTCATTTTAAGTTGTTTAGATTAATCTCGATTGGTTATTTTAAGCATCTTAAGTTAATCCCATTATCATCACATTGCATTACCATTTTTAGGTTGTTTAGAGTTATTATTCTAAACATCTTATTCCATCTCACTGCATTTATGGCATTACATTACATTCATCACATCCATCCATAACATTATTACATATGCATACACCACATTTTTCAATCATTGCATCCCATTACATTTTCATACCATAATCACATCATAATAACACATCCATGACATGCATCATAAAATTAAAAGAAAATTGATTGTACCATGTGCACACATACATTGCCACCTACATCACAAATCATTAGTCTCATATCCATAGCATATAAAATCATAAATCATCCATCCCATCCTATATCACACAGTGTTAGACATAATGCATTTAATCCATATCATCCACATAGACATAAACATAAATCATTATAGTCACATGCATATATCATAATCATCATCATCATAACCATCTGCATATCTCATAATCACCATCATACACATGAACATAAATAAACATCCATCACACAATAACCACATAGTGTCAGTAATGTCCATCACATATCATATAAATATAAAAATTTCATGTCCATCACATGTCCATCATAATCCATAATAAACCGATAAAATTCCATACTGAGTCCATCATAAAAGCATAAAAAAGTCCATCGTGTCCATCAAAACCCATTAGATAACATACAGGTACATAGCTTTGATCAAATATAGAGACTACATCTCCCAAATGAATAAAGAATAAAGAATAAACTAATAAATGAATGAAATACTATCTAATATGTACTAAGGAGCATGTAGTCTTTGTCTCTGTATGTCGCTCATCCACTTTGCATCTGTCAGAAACTAGGATCATGTCTCCTATGTCCTCTCTACCTTGAGCTACCCTCATCTAATCTCTAAGGGGAGTCTACCCCTAAACCTCTTCCTCTAGGGGAAGTCTCATGGAAGCTACTATATCCCTGTGTGTGTGTCACTCCTAAATGGGATGGTGCTAGCATCTAGGGTGCACATCTGACATATGGAGATACTATCCATGTTGGATCTAGGATGGCCTGATGATAAGAAAACATATAGTAGCCTACCTCTGTCCTCACATCTGCTACCTTTTCCACCTGAGCCCTAACTAGATCTCTCTCAATCCTATACTTGTCTTGCAGCCCTATGATCAATCTCCTCTCTTGCTCCCATGCATCTTGAGCCATCCTCATTTGATCCACTTGTGCTCGCAATCGTGACATCTCCTATATTATTGCATCCCTCTCACCCTACAGGGCTTGTACCTGTGCCTCTACTACCTCTGCTCTCTCCAGCACTTCCCCTGCATCCCGAATTGTCACCTTCGTACACTCAGCTTTGTCTCTAAGCTCCTCCCTCTCCCTCCTCAACTCATCCAATCCCCTCTGCATCTTTGCTATTTACCCCCTAAGGTCAACTCTCTCAACATGGGCCTCCTGTACATTCTACGATGCCTCATCTACCAAGGCCCTATAGTCCCTATCTCCCTCCGCCTATAACTTGTCTACCTCACTCTGTAATCTATCCCTATCCTCCTTAGACTCCCTTAGTCTATGCTCTGCAATCCTCAATCAAGCCAAGGCCCCTGTAAGTAAAACCACAGGATCCTTGGGTGGCGGCAGTACATATGGTACTATCACTAAAACATGTATATCTGGAGCCTCCATCTCCATCGACTACCCATCTCCTCTCACCTCTCCCTCTCCTCTGGCCTCCATCTTCACATCTCCATCAACCCCAGTCCTTTATCGGCGTCCTCTTCTCCTCCTCCTCTATTGTATGGCTAGTATCCTCTTACCATTTGAAGCATACCCCAGGACACCCACAATTGAATATACTGTGGTAATCCATCCTGACCTCCCCTCTACCCACCATGTTGAGTAGTACACTATCATCCTTGTGTCTACCAACCCTCCCCTCCATGGGTACTATTGTTGGATTTAAAATTGACACTGAGAGGGGGGGGAATCAGTGTCTTAACAGATTTGACCAATTTTCACATATTCAAAACATAGCTCAGATTTGATCTCAATATTATTCTAATTAATGCATTCATGAGTTGAATGTAATCATTCATAAACAGAATTGAGAAAAGTAATAAACCCAACAGTGAACAAAAACAACATAGAAAAGTAGAGAGCATAGAGAAGAACCAAGATACAAAAGATTTGCCGAGTGGAAAACCCTCCTGGGGTAGAAAAACCACTCCTAAACTGCCTTACTGGCTTAATCTTCAAAACCACTATTAACAATGCCTTATAGGCTAACTTTCTAAACACCAACTCAAGGAGCACCAACCCCTCATTTAGAGACACCAATCTCAAGGAGTACCAACCCCTTATTTAGAGACACCAATCTCAAGGAGTACCAACCCCTTACTCAGATTACAAAATTACAATAAAAATATATCAGAGGATCTCTCTATTTACAGTTAAGTTCATAACACTCTGCTTCTAATACTCTAAGAGCAATGTCCCAGTATTACATCTAGTTCCCTCTCTTGATTACAGCCAGATTAACTATCTCTCAGAATTACATGCCAACAACATTTCCACTATTTTCAACATTGGTTTTTATATACATTCCAAGTGTGTCAGTTATCAAGAAATCTTCAACAAGCGTTTTTCAAAAGATTCTGAAACTCTTGCTATTTTTAGATATAAAGCTGATTCATAATGATCTGTAGATTATGGTAAAAATCAGAGAAACGCCTATCCATAGAGCTTTTAATTTCTACGCTGAATCAGGAGATTTCAAATTGTAACTGAAAGATTCTCATCAAAGTCATGATAGCCCACAAATAGAAAATCATATTCTCTAAAATCTCAGAGAATATTTTCCAGAGATTTGATACCAACCAAAGATGTCGCCATGCAACTAAACTTAGAAAAATCCATTAAATAAAAAATGCACGGCTCAAAAAGAAACTTGATGAATATCCTATTATGAAACCGTTCTGAGATTTGATGCCAATCCATGATGACGACCATAGAGTTTTGAGTCTTCGTAACAATTCACTGAGACAGTCACATAGTTCTACCGAAGGCAACTAAATCGCCAGACAATCCCTTTAGATATCGCTTTTGCCAAGAGCCATCAGAGTCAGGAAGAACACATAATGAATACATCATGTCTCATCGATAGGCTTCCTTAGAGTATTATTCATTCACTGTCGCTGTAGCCTAAAGATTCTCTTACCGAATGCATCCTTCTATCTGTCACTGTGACATCCTACTGTCGGGGAGACGCTTTGTAGATTTCGCTGTGTTTCACCGAAAGACTTTATCATTTATAACTCGTGTAACATAATTGTTTTCTTACCGGCAAGCCTTCTAACTTGTATTTGTCACTATAGCTTACTGTCATCGAGGAAACCTCTCGTAGATTAGATATTGTCATACCAAAACAACCCGAAAACATTAGATCGCCAAGAGAATACAATTCTCATACCGACAACCCCTTTTGTTGTATTCACTATCGTTGTAGCCTTTTGAGCCTTGTTCAATATTTCTGGTCGATGAGACAAACAAAACCTATGCAGAAGGAAAATTTATCACTGATCGATATCCACTAAAAGTCACTGTGACATATCATTATTGGTGAGATGTTATGAAAACTACGCTATGTTTCACCAAAGATACCTTTACTACAGGCGGAGTCGGCGTGACACATGAACATCATTGTGACCTTATGCCGATGACCCAACTCCGGCCGATGTGCATCCTCCCACCACTGGTCGGTGAGACACCAATAGACTCGGTGAGACCCTGCCGTGAACAATAAAACTTACGCCGATGAAAACAACACTATGGGGTCGACAAGACTTAGTCACCATTATGCCGATAAATGCTTGCAAGAGAAATCTGATCGTTGTGACAAACCTGATGTCTTTCCGAAAGAACTCATTAGACTTAGTCGCCAAGACTTAACGGGTTCACTGAGACTCTACATCGAAACTCATGAGTCTGACCAAAATCCCATGTGATCATTCTTGTTCGCCGAGACTTCCAAAATGTCCTGCCGAATGCAATTCTCCAACGCTGGTCGGTGTGACATTGCAATCTCGCTGTGACTTCATACCGATAGTTTTATACTATGCCGATATCCTTCCACATGCACTAGTCAGTGAGACCAAAAGGAGTTTGTTGAGATGCTAAACCGAATACTCCAAGTCTAGCCTTAGTGAATCCCATATGAGATGTCGGTGAGACAAAACCACTTCATTGAGACATATTCCAAAAACCATGACTCTTGCTGATATGCACTTTCTTGTCCATGGTCAGTGAGACAAATGAAACTCACCAAGACCTCCTACCATAGATCATAACTTACGCCGATGGGATCCCAAAGTGCATCTGTTGCCGATACATCTTGAATGTTAGCCTAACCATTTGATTCTGGCTGATGAATCATTCCATGTGCACAAGTTGGGGAGACATAGAGAACTCAGTGAGACACCACCCCGATAGCCACAACCTTTGCCGATATGATTTTTCACTATCGCTGAAACAATGTAGATGTTCTGCCGAAGGCTAATAGTAAGAAAATTTTGATCCTTGTGACACTGAATGAGTCTTGTCGATAGGAAATATAGACTCATACAAGCAGAAATACAAAATGGATCAAGGAGACCCTAGTTTCTTCAAACTGAAAAGTGTAAGCCCAAAAGAGAGACAACAAAAACCATTAGACAAATGAGATGTCAAAACCAAGGTAACTGTAAAGCCTTCAAAAATGTAAGTTCAAAGAATGTAAGCAAATGGCTTGTAATCATGTTAAATACACCAATGGTATGCAAGGAGAACCATCCTGACAAAGAAACCATCTGTCAAACTCTGTCAGCCAAATAAATAGCATTCATAACATGAACCAGAGATCTTATCACCATGAAATCTCTTATCACCATGAATCATAACAAGTAACTATCTATAATAGCCAAGAGACATTAAAGAAGTGCCATAATAAATCATAAAGATCCAAACTGAGACTGATCAACAAAGAGAACCAACTGAAAGGGATTTTGACATCAAGGAAAAACTATATGATCACAACTGAGATCCAACAAACTCCCCCTTTGTCCTTGATGGCAAAACACAAATGACTCTCCCCCTTTTTGCCTCAATGACAAAGGATAGAGGAGAAGAATGTGCAATGCCAGAAAACACAACTGAGAAGCCAACCAAATACCATAAGAACCGGCTGCAAATAGAGCAATGGTGTAGAAGACATATTGTATAACTTCACATCACCAATGCAAAATAAAGCATCATTCTGTAACATCACAACTTCACTCACTTCAAATGCACAGAAATTATCAGATAAATCAGCAATAACAACCTGTGCAATAACTCCAACTTCGAAATCAGAAACTTAATAACATCATGTAGATAATCTTTCTCCAAGGCAGCATACCAAAGCTCTCTCCTTTTGTTTCTACCAAAACATGAATTCATGCAGCTTTCATTTATATAACTTTCACTCACTTTCACACAAAGCACTCAATTTAAAAGTTCAAAAATAAGTCCTAGCCATTCATGATGAGGTTAAAACTACCAGTCACTTTCCTTCATTTAAACACAAATAATAGAGCATATCCCATGAACATACACAGTTCTCATGACTGTTGTAGCAACCTACTTGGATCACTGTATCATACTCAGAAGACCAAAACACTCAATTCCTTCAGAACAACTTGCAAAAGACATTGTAACTATCTTCATTCAACACACAATCTTAACTCAGCTTCTTCAAGCAACACCGAATAATATCATCACATAAATAATTCATAACAACAAACATGTTTTTCAATCACTGTTCTCCAATGATAATTCCATCGACGTCCCTTCAAAAAAAAAGGTTTCTTAATATTAATATGTTGAGGAACTCACCTATATATTTCCACACCACTCAAAGATGTCATAAGGACATACCATTATTTCCAGAGCCCAAGCATCCAACAAGTTCAATTAAAAAACAAAGTGCACAATCATTTCAAAAACTTCTGAAAACTATCAACCTTAAACCAAGCAAAAACATTTCTTAACATCTTATACCACCAAAAGTAAATGCAAGACGCCATACCTCATTCTAGACTCCATAGGGGTAAAATATATTACCATAATAGACTCCCCCTGAGTCTTTGCTTCTTCTCAAGACTTGGAAGGCAACACTTGTGCAAGGAGTGCACAAGGGGTTTTCTCATAAGAATCTTTATTGCTCTTCTTTTCATCTTGATTGCTCTTTCTTCTCCACTCCAATGAAGACTTTTTCACTTGTTTGCTTGAAGTACCTGTCTTTCTATTGAATTTGCATTGCTGTACTTTATGTCCAATGTTATTACATCTGAAACAAATGTCTTTATGATTGTTCTGAGAAATAGAAGACTTCCTATTTCTAGCTTTGTTCCCTACATAATTATCACTTGTATTCTTTCTACAATTTATTCTTAAGTGACCAAAATTATTATAGTTGTAACACACCACATTCTCATTTTGAGAGACATTTGAATGATTCTTACTTGACCATCTCATGCAATCAATTGCCTTATGACCACAATCATTACAAACATAACAATATCGTTGAAAAGAATGATTATACCTAAATGAATGATCATGCCAAGGATTTGAAGATCTGAAGACATTTTTCCTTTCTCTATGAATACCTTTAGATTGTCTTTTAGTGTCAATGTTATCCTTTGATGCAGCAATATTGTAACCAAGATCAACCTTCATTCTTGGTGTTTGCTTGGCTGTAAACTTCTTTCCATCTGAAGTAGTAAACACTGTTTCATGTTTAGATTTGTCTGCAGAGCTTTGTCCAACCTCATATCCCACTCCTGTAGGATCTTTAGAATGTTTTTGCCTGCCCAACATCTCATTCAATATATTAGTACTGTGATCAAATTTCTGAATTTTACCAGATTGAACTTTAACACTTTCTATCTCTTTTCTTAAAGCAACTACTTCTTCAAGTTTTAGATAGTCAATCTTTTTAATCTCCAAATCAGACCTTACAACATCAACTATCCTCTTACATTCTTCAATTTCAATTTTCTGAGATATAATCATATCATCCTTAGTAGTTAGTTCTTTTCTAAGCTGCTTAATTGTGTCTAAGGCACACATGAGTTCACCTTCCAAATCAACCTTGCTTTCTAGTTCATCATATTCCTGTTCAGAGTCAACTTCACCCAAAGAATGATCTACCTCTGAACTAGTTTCTTGATCATTTAAATGATCATTAATGGTCTCCTTGGACTTCTTTTCAAAATTATAAAGGTTTACACCTTCGTCACTTCCAGATGTTACACAACTCATTTCGGTATCAAAAGATATCTCCTCTTATAACTCACTATTCTGATTCATTTCAGTCAACTTGTCCCAAACTTCCTTAGCACTATTGTAATGAATGACTTTTGTAATGAGTTTATTTGGCAAGTTATTAAGAATAGCATTTATAGCTCTGGTATTGAATTCAAGAGCTTTCATCTCCTCAAGAGTAGAAGGAGATGTTGTAGATGTAGTACAACCCTTTTCTACTGCTACCCACACTTGAGATCTGAAAGAGAGTAAGTATGTTTCCATCCTATGTTTCCATATAATAAAGTTTGTTTCTTCAAACTAAGAGTTCCAGATCTAGGATACTCTACCATTTCATAGCTACTATTTATGAACTCTTCCTCGTTATTCCTTATACTAGATTTAGGTTGAGCATGATGAATAGCATTTTGCTGAGAACATCTTTTTCCCTTATTCCTTCTGTTCTTTCCCATATTAACCAAACTAATCCAAGAAACCAGGAACAATCCTAGGTGGTTTAGACCTATCAGAGGACCCTATGCTCTGATACCAATTGTTGGAGTTAAAATGACACTGAGAGGGGGAGAATCAGTGTCTTAGCAGATTTGACCAATTTTCACATATTCAAAACATAGCTCAGATTTGATCTCAATATTATTCTGATTAATGCATTCATGAGTTGAATGTAATCATTCATAAACAAAATTGAGAAAAGTAATAAACCCAACAGTGAACAGAAACAACAACAACATAGAAAAGTAGAGAGCATAGAGAAGAGCCAAGATACAAAAGATTTTCCGAGTGGAAAACCCTCTTGGGGTAGAAAAACCACTCCTAAACTGCCTTACTGGCTTAATCTTCAAAACCACTATTAACAATGCCTTATAGGCTAAATTTCTGAGCACCAACTCAAGGAGCAGCAACCCCTCATTTAGAGACACCAATCTCAAGGAATACCAACCCCTTATTTAGAGACACCAATCTCAAGGAGTACCAACCCCTTACTTAGATTACAGAATTACAATAAAAATATATCAGAGGATCTCTCTGTTTACAGTTAAGTTCATAACACTCTGCTTCTAATACTCTAGGAGCAATGTCCCAGTATTACATCTAGTTCCCTCTCTTGATTACGGCCAGATTAACTATCTCTTAGAATTACATGCCAACAACATTTCCACTATTTTCAACATTGGTTTTTATATACATTCCAAGTGTGTCAGTTATCAAGAAATCTTCAACAGGAATTTTTCACAAGATTCTGAAACTCTCTTGCTATTTTTAGATATAAATCTGATTCATAATGATCTGTAGATTATGGTAAAAATCAGAGAAATGCCTATCCATAGAGCTTTTAATTTCTGCACTGAATCAGGAGATTTCAAATTGTAACTGAAAGATTCTCATCAAAGTCATGATAGCCCACAAACAAAAAATCATATTCTCTAAAATCTCAGAGAATATTTTCTAGAGATTCGATACCAACCAAAGATGTCGTCATGCAACTAAACTTAGAAAAATCCATTAAATAAAAAATGCACAGCTCAAAAAGAAACTTGATGAATATCTTGTTATGAAACCGTTATGAGATTTTATGCCAATCCATGATGACGACCACAGAGTTTTGAGTCTTCGTAACAATTCGCTGAGACAACCACATATTTCTGTCGAAGGCAACTAAATCGCCAGACAATCCCTTTAGATATCACTTTTTCCAAGAGCCATCAGAGTCGGGAAGAACACATAATGAATACATCATGTCTCATCAATAGGCTTCCTTACAGTATTATTCATTCGTTGTCGCTATAGCCTAGAGATTCTCTTACCGAATGCATCCTTCTATCTATCGCTGTGACATCCCTGTCGGGGAGACGCTTTGTAGATTTCGCTGTGTTTCACCGAAAGACTTTATCATTTATAACTCACTGTAACATAATGGTTTTCTTACTGACAAGCCTTCTAACTTGTATTTGTTGCTATAGCTTACTGTCATCGAGGAAACCTCCCGTAGATTAGATATTGTCATACCGAAACAACCTGAACACATTAGATCGCCAAGAGAATACAATTCTCATACCGATAGTCCCTTTCGTTGTATTCACTATCGCTATAGCCTTTTGATCCTTGTTCAATATTTCTGGTCGATGAGACAAACAAAACCTATGCGGAAGGAAAATTTATCGCTGACCGATATCCACTGAAAGTCACTGTGACATATCATTATCAGTGAGATGTTATGAAAACTATGC
Organism: Sequoia sempervirens; assembly: GCA_007258455.2. Classification (NCBI taxonomy): domain Eukaryota; kingdom Viridiplantae; phylum Streptophyta; class Pinopsida; order Cupressales; family Cupressaceae; genus Sequoia; species Sequoia sempervirens. The sequence goes on along the minus strand of VDFB02075321.1, from coordinate 326,509,289 downwards.
TATGTTTCACCGAAGATACCTTTTCTACAGGCGAAGTCAGCGTGACACATGAACATCGTTGTGAGCTTATGCCGATGACCCAACTCTGGCCGATGTCCATCCTCCCACCACTGGTCGGTGAGACACCAATAGATTCAGTGAGACCCTGCCACGAACAATAACACTTACGCCGATGAAAACAACACTGTGGGGTCGACAAGACTTAGTCACCGTTATGCCGATAATTGCTTGCAAGAGAAATCCGATCGCTGTGACAAACCTGATGTCTTTCCAAAAGAACTCATTAGACTTAGTCACCAAGACTTGACAGGTTCCCTGAGACTCTACATCAAAACTCATGAGTCTTACCGAAATCCCACGTGATCATTCTTGTTCGCCGAGACTTCCAGAATGTTCTGCCGAATGCAATTCTCAAACGGTGGTTGGTGTGACATTGCAATCTCGCTGTGACTTCATACCGATAGTTTTATACTATGCCGATATCCTTCCACATGCACTAGTCAGTGAGACCAAAAGGAGTTCGTTGAGATTCTAAACTGAACTCCAAGTCTGGCCAAAGTGAATCCCATATGAGATGTTGGTGAGACAAAACCACTTCACCGAGACATATTCCGGAAACCCTAACTCTTTCCGATATGCACTTTCTTGTCCACGGTCGGTGAGACAAATGAAACTCGCCAAGACCTCCTGCCGCAGATCATAACTTACGTCAATGGGATCCCAAAGTGCATCCGTCACCGATACATCTTGGATGTTAGCCCGACCATCTGATTCACGCCAACAAACCGTTCCATGTGCACAAGTCATGGAAACATACATAACTCGATGAGACACCACCCTGATAGCCACAACCTTTGCCGATATGATTTTTCACTGTAGCTGAAACAATGTAGATGTTATGCTGAAGGCTAACAGGAAGAAAATTTTGATCGTTGTGACATTGAATGAGTCTTGTCGATAGGAAATATAGACTCATACAAGCAGAAATACAAAATGGATCAGGGAGTCCCTAGTTTCTTCAAACCGAAAAGTGTAAGCCTGAAAGAGAGACAACAAAAACCATTAGACAAATGAGATGTCAAAACCAAGGTAACTGTAAAGCCTTCAAAAATGTAAGTTCAAAGAATGTAAGCAAATGGTTTGTAATCATGTGAAATACACCAATGGTATGCAAGGAGAACCATCCTGACAAAGAAACCATCTATCAAACTCTGTCAACCAAATAAATAGCATTCATAACATGAACCAGAGATCTTATCGCCATGAATTATCTTATCACCATGAATCATAACAAGTAACTATCTATAATAGCCAAGAGACATTAAAGAAGTGCCATAATAAATCATAAAGATCCAAACTGAGACTGATCAACAAAGAGAACCAACTGAAAGGGATTTTGACATCAAGGACAAACTATATGATCACAACTAAGATCCAACAACTATGTTAGTGGGACATGATCCCACATCGCTCGTGCATAGTCTATCATAATCGGTCACCCCATAGTGTTGTTGGCTCCCTAGCGATCCTCTAGAATCTTTGTGGCCCTAGAAGAATATCCTGCTGAATCCCAAACTACCATGTAACCCTATCTAGTCTATGGAGCTCCACAATGAACATACCCTGTCCAATTAGGTAACAGACTAAAAATAAATAACCTATGTGCCTCCTATCATCATCCCTCACCCATGGAAGCATCGTGCCACGCACAGTCTCCATGTAATATATCTCAAATTGTCCAATCTCTCCCACCATCCCTCCAAGTCCCCCACTAACTAATAATGTAGTTTGAATCCGTACACTGTCCCCCACTAGTACACTATTGGTAGTGTCTTATCTCTGACTCCAACAACCAAGATATCTGGCCTGGACACATTGATGTGCTGCCATGCCCACACCTATAGTAGTTTCACATGGGTGACACTCAACCATCATCTATAATAGAGGATGTGCATATCCTTGTATAGCTATGCTAGTACGCACTCTCCCCATGCAAACTCCCCCTCTCTCCTCTCAATAATGTGTCTAACAATCTCAATAATCTTGAGGTTGCAAAAGCATCCACTCCTATCTAATAACAGGATCTTGTTGATTAATCTGTAGAGGTACAATGGTAGGGCTAGTACATGTAATCCCAGACAGGCATCAAGATCTAGCTCCCTCCCTTGGATTAGCATCTCCACTAGTTTAAACACTACCTGTAGAATCTCCTTGATTGGTCAAGTACGGGCCTAGATGACTAGGTGCCCTCAGACTAGAAACCGTAGAATCCTCCATATGTCCTCCAATGTCATTGTCATCTCCCTTGTCAGGAGATGGAAGGTTGATGTCTCTAAACTCAATCTCTCAATCAATGCTATCATAAGTCCTCAGTGTTCTCAGATGTTGGGATACCCCAACATGTGCAACAATCTCGCTTGTGCCAATGATACATGGTCATGGGCATTTATCACCCCTTGTGTCACCTCCAACACCATTGAATGCCTCTCCCGCATCCTCAGTGATTCAAATTTTTGCATCCATATAGAACGAATCATCATCTTTTCTCATATTTAATTTCTTTTCTATCATTTTCATCCCTGGGTTGGGTTTGGAAAATTTTCCTTTGTGTCAGGAAAATTCACCCTTTTCCCTTTTCCAACATGTTCGCCTATCTAGCTAGCATGCTCGCCCCTTTGTTTCCCTTAGAGGAAAAGTTTCCTTCGCCCTTTTTCCCTGAGGGGAAATTTTGAATTCACCCCTGTGTTTTTTCCTTCCAGAGTGGAAAATTCATCCTCGCCCTTTTCCTTTGATGGGTGGATTTGAATCCACCTATTTTTCCTTTTGGTGAGATTTCTTTGGCCCTTTTCTAGTATCGGAAAATTCGTATTCACCTGTTGCTAGTGCATTCACCCCTACGTTGTGCGATCTCACACTTCTGCTTAGAGAGGATATTTCAAAATCACCCCTCCCCAGCGAATCCCCCTCAACATTATGCATTACCGCCTCTTTCCTTGGAGAGGTGATTTCAAAATCACCCCTCCCCCAGCGCATCTGCCCCTGCATAGTGCAACCTCACCCCTTTCTTTTCCATGCCTCTTGGATAGGTGAATTTTCCTTGTGGACAAGTGAATTCACCCATTTGTGGTGAATCTGTGCCCTAAATCTACTCGATCCCCAAAATAAATTATGCTTCAAAATTTTGAATGAAATCACAAAGTGGGATTTCAAATCCTACCTAGTGTGGTACTGCTCGGTAGTAGTAGTACTAGTGTAGCTCCTCGCCTCAGTGGATGAGCTCATCATCCATGAATCCCTCATCACCTCTCTCATCAACCATCCTCGTCACTCTTTCTCTCTCTCTCTCTCTGCCTAGTCAACTGCCAAGTGTGCAAAAGGTAAATAGTAATTTTTCAAATTTACTATTTATAATTTTGAACTTTTGCACTTATTTAGCCTTTTAAATTTTGGGTAATTTTTACCCTTTATTTAACATTTTTATTAATTCATTCACCCCTTTTCTTCTATGGGTTTCCATTCGCACCCCATTTATCTGTTTTCCTCTATTCAAAAGCCATTCTTCATGGTTTTTCGAGCTTTATTGTGTGGTACCCTCTATTTCTCTATATCGAGAAGTTGCCCAGGGCTCCTTTTCCTTCCCCATCTGCCCTCTTGAGGTGGCATACCTTGCCATTTTCCTCCACTATTCCATCTATCCATTTTCTTGCAACATTGGGGCATTCTCCTTTATTTTTTAATGATTAGAAAGCCTACACAACTTTTTTTGCACTTGGTTTTCCCCGTGACATTGGGGCATTGTCTAGCATTCTTTTCCTCTATCGAGTCATTTGTATTTTATTTTTCTTCAAAACACTGTTATTCTAATAGTATTTCAAAGAGGGAAAAATCTAGACACCTGAATTTGACCACCCCTATATGGTCAAATTCACTTCTTCCATTCCTCTATCCCACATCCTTTGTTTGCATTAATTAAATAATTTATTATTTGATTAATATTACCCTTCAGCCTAATGTCCCTAAGGTATTTAATAAATCAATTAAATACCTTATTCCCCATTTCCTCTTTAAATTAAATAAATATCCCAATTTATTTAAATTAGTCATTTTGTCTTTATGAATTTAAATCAATTTTTTAAATTCATTATTTCTCTCTCGTCATATCCTCCATAATCCTCTCTAATCCAAGTTAATTTAATTAACCTGTGATTAGGATGTGCACACCCCTAATCATCATTAGGGTCATATCCTCCATAATCTACCTTGCCCCTAATTCTTCATTAATCTTCCTAATCCCATGTTTGCACAACCTTAATCACTTGATTAGGTCAACCTAATTCCCATGTCATTTATGGCATGTGTCCTAAGTCAACCTTATTAAATGCTTTCTCCTCTTTGAGAAGGCACCCCTTTCCCCATGTGAATTTTTAATTCGCATTTAATCCCCCAATGCATTCCAAGAAATTTTTAATTCCTTCTCCCATCCCCATGTGGATTTTTGAGGAATTTTAAATTCCTCACATGTCCTATAACCCACATGTGGACAAGGACCTCCTTTAAAAGGAGATCTTGTCCAAATCCCAAGGTACTATGTAGTACCTCCACATCATCTCCTCCTTGCCGTCTCACCTCCCACATGTCAAGATGTGAGGGCTTGTGAGTTCTCAACTCACCCCATCCCTTGATCTTGTCCATCATGGATTGATCTTGACCATCCATTGTTTAGTGGTACTTCCCCTAAAAAATGGTGGGATTTTTCCTCATTTGCATCCATCACTTTTGCAATAAACTTTAGCGCACTTAGCAATCACTCAAGCATCCAAGCACTCATCCACCATTTTTGTAGCACCTTTTGCACTCACATCTTGCATCCATTACAATACCCATTTGCACCATTGCATTCACCATCTCATTACCATCATTTAAAGTTAGGTTTTATGCTATTTTTCCAACAAAGGAGCACACGTTCAAGCAATCAAAGGGCCAACCAAACTCATCAACTCAAACAGGGTAAAAGGTTCCATTTTCTTACATTTTGTTTGATTTCATCCTAGGCCTAATCTTGAGTGTTTGTCTTGTGTTTTTAATCTTTGCATTAGTTTAGTTTTTTCACTTTAGTAGGTTAAATTCACTCACACACAATATGTAGATGTGGTCAATGCTTATGAAGTTTCCCATATGCATAAAATGGAATTGTCTCTATTGTTTGCTTTAGTGTTAGAAATGAGAATAAGAATTTGTAAATGTCACCAATATATAGCTATACTACTCCATGTTTGGATTTGGCTTGGTGATTAGATAGGTGAGGGTGCACAAAGGTGGGTGAATCACTCAAAAATATGTGCAAGGGGAATGACTCTTACAAAGCAACAACACCCTAAATATAGAGGTGTGGTATGACCTGGTAAATTCCAATGGAAAAGATCATGAGAAGTCACATATATGAGCATCAATTAGAGATGAAATGTGTGCACAACACATCTTCCACCCCAAGTCTAGCTCTCTAGGAAGAAAGAACCGTGAACCAGGCTGACAAGCCAAAAAACACCTACAAAAAATAGAAATTTGCTACCAAAATGGGGTAATGGGTAGAGGGTAGTTTAGCCCTCTCATAAAAAAACTTGCAATTTTTTACAAAAACTTGTATATTATGGATTTGTACAGTATTGTATTGTACATCAAGGTATAGTTACAAAAAAAATGCAAATTTTCAAATTACCATTTTTTTGTGAAACAAAAGCTAGTTATTTTTTTATTGGGCCTTTTGAATGCAATGATGGTATGACCCATTTGTCTCTATGATGCTTCATTGATAAGTCTAAAATATTGATTCACCAAAAATCGAGAAAGAACTTGCAATTCAACGCTTTGATACCATGTTGTAGAAACAAATAATTAATAAAAATATTCAAATTACCATAAAATGAATCAAACATAGGGTAATCCCACAATACTAGTTTACAATTTTTGGCCAAACTGGACATTGAACTAAACTTTTTTAACTAAATCTTCACTTTCAAGCACCTATAGCGGCTAAACCATGAGGAATTTGAAGATGATGCAAACTATTGTTTTGTGAATATTTTTTTGTAGATCCTAAATATACTTTTTTCAAAAAAATTGGAATCAAATTGCACTTCTTTTTCCATCTCCTTCAAAAAATAGTTTATAATAGTAAACACCATATTTAAAGAGTGACGTTACTGGCTAACACATAACTTTTTTTCTAGGATAAAATTATAATTTTTTAAAATTTAGATTTGTAACTATGATATCTAGTGCATGGAATTAGTTTCATAGCATTTCATTAAATATTTTTTTTCTTAATTAGGTTTCAAAGTCAAACCAGTTACAACTTAGAAGTGATTCACTGGCTAAAGCATACATTTTTTTGTATGTATCAAAATTCAATTTTTATTTTTTGTTGGATTAGGGGCATCAATATCTAGTGCACTAATATTTTTCAATTTTTTTTTGATAATCTGCTACTTTTCCACATGTGCAAAACATAGAGCTTTATTTTCAGTGAAAAACCTATGTTTAATCAAACTAAAAAATAAAATACTTAATAAAATTAAAACATATTAAAATTATATTGGATGGATAGATTGTTCCAAGGACTACCATCATCCAGTTGGGTCTATGAAGTCTCCTCCATTTTCATCCTCAACCCATAAAAATATATATATATGAAAGCGTTTTTGCAATTTTCCTTCCTCAATGGAATTGTAAACTAGTATTGTGGGATCACCCCATAATACAAAATCCAAATAACTATCATAGAATTTGTAGAATACAATGATCACTCCTTGTTTATATAGGACAAGAAGGAGGTAAGAAGGTAAAACAAAAATACTCACTAACCCTACAAGTGAAACAAAAAGACTAGCTAACCCTCCAAGTGATATGACACATGTAGAACACTTGGGACAAGTGTAAAGGTATGTGCCAAGTGTCTATAAGGTGAGACAACTAAACCACTAAGTGAACTTAAGCTAGTGTGAATAGGATTGCTAGGTGTAGGAACTAGATAAATTATAACTAGATGTATAAAGACATTTTTCACACTAACGGTTTTATTAGATTGTAGACATGAAAAATATACCGAAATACTTCATGCTGATTCACTAACATCGTTTCATCCTGAATCACCTTCTCAACTTATCATTACTCTTCGTCCCTTAATTAAATAAATAATCATTTGTCTGATTAAGGCATTGTCTCTTGTTAAATAAATCAATCAATCTGATCTAATTAACCTTTTGTCTCTATTTAATTAAATAATTCATTTTATTTGATTAAATTTCTAAAGTCATCTTATTAAATTAAATAAATTAAACCTTGTTTAATTTTGTAGACATGTAAAATGTATCAATTGGCATTACACACTTGATTTCGACTATTGACACCATTTCATCCGTAATCATCCCTCGGTCTAACCATTTAATCAAATACCCTTATTTGATTAAATTCATCATTTTTCCTCTCTTAATTAAATAAATCATTTATCTGATTAAGTCATTCTCTCTTGTTAATTAAATCAATCAATCTGATCTAATTAACTTTAGCTCCTTTATTTAATTAAATAAATCAATTTTTATTTAATTAATCTCTAAAGTCTTTCATCTCATTAAATTAAATAAATTAAACCTTTTATTTCATTTAATCTAACCAATCATCCCCTTTAGCTGAATAAATCAAAATATTTATTTAACTATCTCTAAAATCGTATTCCTCTCATATTTGATTTAAATCAATGCATAAATCTAAGTCAAATTTGTCACATCATCTAATCCTTCATTAAATTAATTTTCCCTTGATTAATTTAATTCTAATCCATGTCCCATCCTCTAGCTTTTTCCACTTGCACATGAAAATAGATTTAATTCATTTATTAAATCCCTATTTTCTCTCAACATGGCATAATAGAGGAATATTCCTTCAAATTTGAAATCTCTCCAAGTGGACTTTGTCCTTCCAACAAGACATTTATTTCATCTTTGCATTGAGCCAAGTGGCATTTAAGACATTCCTTTTTCCCTCTTACATGTCATTTCACTATTTTCAAATTCCACCTAAATGCATTTATGGGCACATTCATCAAAATGTGCACATCCTTCATCCACTTATCTCTTGACAAGTGGCACCTTACCATTGGTTGAAAGTTAGTCCCACATTGCTTCATTTTGGGAATTTCTCCAACTTGTCATTCTATAAATAAGAGGCTTATTTCTTCATTTTATCATCCACAATTTGAGCAAACTTACTATACTCAAATCCATTCTCAAGCTTTAGCATTTTATCCATTTCATCAAGTCTTAGCTAGGTTATGCAGGTTTTTCACCATGGAGCATACTTCAATCTTCAACAAAGTGGACCACTCTTCATCAATCATCAACATTGCATCATTGGAGTTGGGAAAGGGCCAATTTCACATCAAATTGGCACCAATTCCCCCATGGGATCAAAAGTTTGCTTGTTTAATTAGGATTCAATATATTTTATTGCTTTCTTATTGTGTTCTTCATTTCATTTCCTAATTTAATCTTTGTAAATGGATTTCATGGGGAAATTAGATTCTAACTTGCATTTCAATCTTTTAATGTGTGTGTTCATTGTGTTTTGCAAGTACTAGGATCTTGGCTCTAAATTTTGGTGCTAGAAGGAGGGCAGACTAGAAGTTTAAATCACATTTTTTCATCAAAATTTTGTGCTTTTTCTATTTTTTGTGTGTCAATAGGAAACTCCACCGCCAGCAGGCTAGCATCACAATATAGAACCACTGGCATCCTAGCATCACCATATAGCACCACTTCATACTCCAAATAGTGACTCTTTGTCTTTCCTACCCATAATTCAAAATATCAAACTACACCGCTGGGTCTATTCTCACATGCTGGAATTTTTTAATTTCAAACTCTACCACTAACCAAAAGAGGGACAATCATACTCTTTATCCCTGTTGCATAGGGATGCTCACTGGTAAGTGGCGCTATATAGCACCGTTGGAGGGCTTCAAACTACACCGCCTATGCAGACTCCACTTAAGGGAAGTAAAAAGTGAAATTTAGTTTCTTTATGACATGTGCATTTTTAAAGTTTGATCATTTTTGTTATTACTAATTTTCCTGACCTCTGTTTTGCAGATCTAACTGGTTTTCTTGTAGGTTGGCTTGACCAAAAGTGAAGGAGAAAAGAGGCATGATGACATCATTTTCTCATAATACCAAGTGTTTTTGAACACTTTAGTGTTTGTTTAACACTCTTAGAGAAATCACAATTTCTCTTAAGAAATTTTGTTATCTTTCATGCATAGGACCTACTAAATTTATTTTGGGCTCTAAAAAGAACATTTCAATTGTTACTACAAAAGGGCTTAAAAAGAACTTTAGGACAAACTCACTAGATTTGGTTTAAGGTTTAACAAGAACAAGGAAATTTTTGCATTTGCTTTGGTGCTTAAAAAGAAGTCATTATTGCTTTGTGGGTTTAAAAAGAACATGTGCTAATTTTTTTTGTAATTGCTTACTCAAAGTAATACCATTGAAAAGACACATGCACTTGTCTGGTGCCTCACGATGATCTTGAGAATCAAAAGGCTTTTTGGTGGTCTTAAGTTGAGTAAAAAAATTGCCTCCACACTTCATTTTGGGATTAAAATTGAACTCATCTTACGAGTGTGAGTGGAACATATTGCATGTGTTCTCTCTTTGTTTCTCAACAAAGATTGATTGAACTACGAATATGTTTGCTCACTTTTGTTTATCTTAGAGGGCCTGCCTTGGGGAAAAAGTACTCACCCAAGGGAATGACTCAATCGGTAACACACTAAATCCAAGTGTATTTCCAATTGGGATATAAAAGTGGGTATTGGAACAAAGGCCAGTATCACGTAGTTGGTCCTGACGAGAAGGGCAACAATGGTCTCTCACCGCATGGGTCAATCCCTACAATCAAAAAGTTTGAATTAAAACCCTTGTTTAGAAAGGCCAAAATCCCTATCTATTTTTTGGTGTAGGAACGGTCATTCTGAAGCCACCCCACACTTTTACGATTTTTAGTAGAAATGAAAAGTATGCCATGGGAATTTCATGGGTGTTGATTGGCTGCCCCATATAAGTGAGTGTCATGGAGGGGAGCCAGTGGGGTCAAGCATATAACCGTTCACTAAAAATAAGTGTAGCTAGACTTGTCCAAGCGGGGACTCAAAAAATATAGTCTTTCGTATCCATAGGATTGTGCTTGTTCTTGGTTACAAAACACTTTGCTTGCTCGTAAACATTTGGAAACAAACATTCAACATTGTCATCAAAAATTCAAACCCTTTAGGAAGCAAATACAATTGACCAAATACATGAGTTGTTGCTTACCCTTGCGATTTTATCCTTAGAGGTTTCTAAGAACTTGGATTTATATCTCAATTTTCTCACTAAAGTTAACAATAGGTAATCCTTGCCTTGATTTCATCAAAGTTCCACATGACATACTTTGTGGGATGAGAAGAAGTTAAGACATTGGACATCTAGTTTGAAAAGCTAATCAAGAAGTGTTTGTGGTAAAATTAAGTCATTAAGAAAAGACTAAAAACAATTGAATCCCACACATGTGTCCCAAATGACTTCACGCTTGATCAAGATCAAGAAACAAAAGGTAAAATCTCTTAGTTCAAAAGATCACCAAAAGCGTCTCTCAACGCTATACGAATTCAGACGAAGACTACTTTTTAACTTTTATAGAAGAGCTTCAAGAAATAATCCAAATTTGTATGAGTTCTTTTTTCAACAAAATCCAAATCTTTTTTGGGAAATTTCACACCTTGTCTAGAGAAAAGCATGTTCTTCAAAACTGAGGTCTAGTAAGAAAGTGTCTTTTTAGGTAAACATAGGATCAAAATCAAACCTTCATCCATCTTTCGAACATCAAACCAAAATCATCTCATCATCAACTCTTGAAAATCTTGGAAAAATCCTTCATGTTAAACTTTGGGTAAATCATTTGAAACAAATCCAAATTATCTTGTTTGATTAGATGTGTGTAGATGCATCCTTCTGCACACATTTAAGTCAAAATTGTCAAACCTTGTGAAAAAGTTTATCCCTTGATAACATCCAACATCTTGGTGTTTAGGAGTTCCTAATCTAAAATCAAAACCCAATCAAAAATCATCTTGTTTGGTTAGGTGTTTTTAGATGAATCCTTCTTCTCACACTTAGTCAAATTAACATCCTGAGGAAAAATTCACTCTAGTACAACATCTAAACTCTTAGAGTTTATGTGTTAACAATCCAATCCAAATAAAATCAAATATAAATCCCAAATCAAAATAAAACATCAAAATCCAAAGTCCTAAAGTTTAACATCTCCTTCAAGATTTCTCAAGAGTTCTAATCTTCCATATCATCCATCTTTCATTTCACCATCATACTTTTGATCCTTAAATCATGCTAAATTTTCTCTTTTGTACCTAAAGTTAGATCAATCCAAAGGATTAGAGATTCATCTCCCACATTCTTGAAGATTGATCCCTATTTTATGGTGCAAACTAGATCTCAACACAAGAGGAACATGGAATCCAACAAAGAAACCTCCACTTCATTGACCTAAGCCAAACAAATTATGAGATAAATCTGGTTAGATAAAGCGATCCTCTAAGTAAATTTCCTTCATCATTGCAAAATACTCAAAAGGAAAGTCAAGTAGAGGATATCACTAACAATCCATTTGGAATGACAAAAGATGAGATCACTGAGATGGTTCAAAATCTAGAAAATCATAGAATCATCAACATCATGATGAGACTCAATCCCTCACTATACATGCTTGAATTAGCAAAGAAAGGGGCTAAACTCCCTTCCGATTTCGATGTGAGTACCATTGTAGAAACACCTTTAGGGGTCATGCCTATGATTTAATCCATACCCCCAATCTCATCCACACCTCCATTCCAAAGCATCACTCAACCCATCCCCCAAATCACATCATCCATTGCTCCGACTCAACCATCGTCAACAAAGGGAGCATATTTTTTAACGCATTACAAAAACACCACCTTGTAAATAATCAAGAGTTGGACGCGGACACCATCTTGGGGAAATCTATCCCAAAAAATCCATCACATCCATATGTCCCCCTCACCTTCCATGATCCTAATGACCCATCATCATCATTTCACGCAACACCTCTCCCCATAAACTCGCAAGGAGAAGGAGACTTATTTAGACCAGGGGGCATCTATGACACTACATCTTCATCATTCCCCCAAGGGAGTATGCCACTCACATTTCCACCACTTCCACCATTATCCACACCACCTCTTGGTTTAGGACTTCCCCCTTTAGCAAACATCAATCAACAAAATCAAATCAACCCACCGATCATCAATCAAAGCACCATACCAATTCCCCAAATCTTTCCATCTATATTGCAACAATAGATGGCAACCATCCCGATAACACAAGTCACCACCATCACATCATCGACCATCCCCAAAACATCTTAAAACATGGTCTCTCAAGGACCAAGAATATCGATCACACCATCCACCACTCAAATCTCACTCATTAATATGATGGTTCCTCTCATCACCACAACAAACACCATTCAAAATTCACCTCCACCACCACTACCACCAATCTCAAACACATCAAACTAATATAGCATTGCATTGCAAGCCACTTAGTAGGCTACCTATCAAAAGGAACTCCAACAAATCCAAAACTAACAAGCTACACAAATAGTTGCTCAACAAGTTGCCCAAGCTACCCAAGCCACTCAAGCCACACAACAAGCGCTACAAGCACAAAAAGCACAACAGGCTGCACAATCCCAAGCCTTATTACAACAACAAGCACAACAAGCAGCTCAAGCCACTCAAGCAAGGCAAGTTGTACAAGCTACACAAGCTTCCCAACAAGCACAAGCACAAGCGCAAGCATAGGCACAAGTACAATGCCTCGCACAACAACAAGCAATCCAACAACAAGCATATCAACAAGCATTGAAACAATATCAAGAACAACAAGAAGCAGTATGATTAGCAGCCCAACAACAAGCATTGTTGGCACAACAAAAACAACAAGCTCAACAACAGGCACTATTAGCACAATAGCAATAGGACCAACAATAAGCATTGTTGGTACAGTAGTAATTGCAAGCATACTTAGCACAACAGAATGTGAAAACACCATCCATCAACATGCCAACCAATCTTCCCATCCCACCAACAATTGAACCACCTCAAAACACTTTCATTCCACCCCCTGATCTGCAAAAAAATGTCAGAACACAAATCAAGTTGCTCTCACAACAAGTGCTCGATCTTCAGTCAGGGAAAACCACGAAAACACCAAACAACTTGTGTCGTTATCCGTTCGATAGGATTCTTGTAATGAAACCATTCCCGAAGGGATTTGAGATCCCCAAATTTGATAAATAACATGGGACAGGAAACCCTAAAGATCACATCAGGGAATTCTAGGTTCATTGCATGGAAGTTACATATGACGATACCTATCTGATGTAGTTGTTTCCTAGAAGTTTGGTTGGCCACGCCATGGAGTGGTTCTCTCACCTTCCTCTTGGCATCAAGAAGTTCCAAGAAATAGTAGACACATTCATCAAAAATTATGCATTCAATATCAGAATGGATTTCAGTCTAGAGGAACTATCGGCTCTGAAACAAGGTAAGAATGAATCATTTTCCTCTTTCTTACAATGATGGCAATCCAAGGCCAATCAGAGAAAATGGGTCATGCTAGAAGAATAAAAAATTTGCACTATCATATCCAATCTCGACGAAAACTTGGCATTCCATCTCAAAGTCCAAGGTATCACTACGTACGACCAGCTGATCTCCAAGGTGGTCAACATAGAATGAGCCCTTATGATACAACCTAGAGGATCACCTACATATCCTGAACAACAAAACAATCGCCCATCCACCAGTTACAATGACAAACCTTGCACATGGGAAAGAAACAAAAATGTTACCAATGATGGTGTTGTTGATGCCAAAGTTGTCATTAGTGCCCCTTGGCAAAAAACACCCACAACCCAACATCAACCCCAAAAACCATCATCAAAACAATCATCAAGCTAATGCAGTGACACAACAACCAAAAAATCAAGTGATCAACAACGTAAAAAATTAAAGGGGACCACCCTAGTGAAACAAAAACTCCCCCAAGAGGAAGTAAACTTCTCTTGGGGAAGCACTCAAAGTCATCATGAAGAAATGAATAAATGAAAACCTCGTAAAGGCTCCCCCTTATGAGAATTACCAGGAACTAGAAGTGAAACCACCCTAGTACAATGAAAACCAACTCTGTGACTTTCACAAAATCAAAGGGCATACCACTAACAGATGCATGAGGTTGAAAAACCTAATCCAAGACCTCATTGATCAAAAAATCATAAATATGGAGCAGCCAACAGGAAATCAAAACCTTAAAATATACACGAATCTGATGCCTAATCATAATAACAAAGGGAACAATAACACGAATAAGGGGATGGGCACCTTCAAAAGTATGAATCATGTGTATGACCATGTTGTTGCATCCTTGGATGAATATTGCACTACTATCACCATCAAAGAATCCCATGCTGATTGTGGAGTCACCACAAGAAGCGACAAAATTACCATTGCAGGATCATCTCAACCAAACAAAGCACCCAATCCCAACTCAAGATCTGTTGCCAATGGTTATAATTTCCTCAATCAACTAGAAAGAACCCCAACACAAATATCCATCATGGAGCTGCTAAAAAATTTATCCACCCACAAGAAAATCCTTGAGGAAGTATTGGCTTCATCCACCATCCCTACAGATCTTGACATGGAACAATTCCAAGCTATGGTCAGAAACATCATTACCCCAAATCTCCTTATGTTCTTTGATCAAGATTTTCCCGCTCAACCATCTCACAACTGCGTGCTCCATTTGGAAGTTCTAGTATAGAAAAAAAAAGGGTCAAGTGAGTCTTGGTGGATGGAGGTGTAGGTTTGAATAATTGTTCCCTCAAGCTCATTAAGAACCTGAAAATCTCAGAGGATTCCATTGACAAAGGAAAAGGTATTAAAATCAGGGCATATTATGACCAAGAAAGAGTGTCCCAAGGCGCAATTCAACTCCCTATTCAAGTAGGGCCAGCTATTATAGAAACTACATGTTTGGTTCTAGACCTCGACTTGCCTTATAAAATTCTCCTGGGATGTTCGTGGATCCATGCAATGAAAGCAGTAGAATCAACCTTCCATCAATGTGTCAAATTCATGTATCAAGGACAGGAGGTCACTATACATGGGGATCTTGAACCATTCTCTTACTACAAGAACCTAGAGGAAAAATACTACAAAATCCCTCAAGTGCCAAAAAATGATGAAGGCCAATCAACACTATACACTGATCTAGCCACTCTCGCTTCCACTTTTGTGACAAGGACAACCACCACTCTTTCCATCCCCACCATATCTAATTTCAAAGTCATTATCCAGGACAATGGTTTCAGAAACTAGACAATTCCCAAAAATTCTTTTGTGGTAGGAGAGTTACCACAATCTCCTAGATCACAAGGACGACTGCAATCAAATGAAGCCTCCACATCACAAAAATCCACTAAAGGATATTCCAACTTCAGAAGTTGGGGAGATCTCAGCCAAGAAGTAATAGAAGAGGACCTATCCCATCTCCTGTATCAAGACAATAGATTGGCATCCGATCTACCTATGTAGGATAGTAGCAAAGGTTTGAAAATGATGCTCACAATGGGCTATGACAGAAACAAAAAGTTTGGCCAAAATGACAATGGGATTCTAATACCCAACATTCTGAAGATGCAAATGAGAAATATTGTCCTTGGATGTACCCCTCTGAGTATAACCATACATGGCTGAAATACCCCGGTTAAGAAAGCCAAAACTCCTTAGCAAATGGCAGTCACCCTGCAATTGCTTGTATCCACTAGTCTCCCCTTAGACAATTTTACCTTTGACATCAATGAGGTATGTAATAGTGAGGATGACGAACCCGAGAGAGGTATACCTGCACTTTTTGAAGACTCTAACCTCTTTATGATTAGCACCCTATCCTATGAGTTTGAAAACCAATCCCATGAAATCCGCCTATTCTACCCACAACTCATCGATTATGACCAACGAGGACCACCAATTCTTGACACATTAAAAAATGATGAGGAACTTTTAGAATTCATGGTACTATAGTATAATATTCCATGTGGGGATCACAAAGAGAGATTCATCATCGTGCTATACACACATGCATATTATGGGGAAATGATTGAATCCCTCAGTCGCAAAAGTGAAAAACTAAGAATAATCTCTAGGTCCTTGAGTGAAAACCACACTGTGGCACTCTCTAACCCAAAAATATTAAAAAGAAAGGATGCATCCAATAGTGAAAACCTCTCTGAGGTGCACGAGGATGGGGGATTCAATCTTCCTCTTAGAGCTCTCCATCAAGAAAAATCAACAGTCCTAGCTGAAAAATGCAATCTGGTTAACTTGGGAACAAAGGAGACCCCACACATCACATTCTATGTGGAATCATTACTATCAAAGGAACAAGAGCCCCTAGCATCCTTCTTAAGAGAGAGACAAGTTAATTTTGTATGGAGCTATGCATACATGCCCGGGCTTGATCCAAAAATTATAGTTCACCATCTAGCAATCTACCCTAAAGCAAATCCTATCAAACAAAAACTAAGGAAAATGCATCCTCAAATTGATTTATTGGTCAAGATGGAATTGAAGAAGTTACTTGATCTAGGATTTATAAGACTAATTGACTACCCTAAGTGGGTATCAAATCTGGTTCCTATTTCAAAACTAGACGAGGGAATCTGAATCTACACGGATTTCAGAGACCTAAACAAAGCATGTCTGAAAGATGATTTCCCATTGCCTAACATTGACATGATTGTAGACATGATAGCAGGACATGAAATTCTCTCTCTAATGGATAGTTTCTCTAGGTACAGCCAAATAATGATTGCCAACAAATACCAACACAAAATAGCCTTCACTTGTCCATGGGGGACCTACTGTTGGAACATGATTCCATTCAACCTAAAGAATGTTGGGGCCACCTACCAAAGGGCCATGACGTTGATCTTTCATGACATGATCCACAAAATTGTTGAATATTACATTGATGACATACTAGAAAAATCCAAAAAGAGGAGAGATCACATATCAACCTTGAGTGCTATTTTTTATAGGCTAGAGGAGTACAAGGTTCGCTTAAATCCAAAGAAGTGTGTCTTCGGCATACAATCAAGAAAGTTGCTAGGATACATAGTGTCAATGAGGGGTACTGAAATAGATCCAGCAAAAGTAAAAGCAATCCTTGAGATGGAAGCACCCAAAACATTGAAATAGTTGAGAGGTCTCCAAGGAAAGCTTCAGTCTATCTACAGATTCAGAGCACAACTGGCAGACAAGAAAAACCCATATTCTCACCTACTTTACAAGGGAGTAGCGTACAAGTGGGATGACAAGTGTTAGGAAGCATTCAACAAAATCAAAGAATATCTGGTCACACCTCTGGTCCTCATGCCACTAATCCCAAGAAAACTACTAATCCTCTATGTGTCAGCAACAAAAATAGCCCTCTATGCTCTCCTTTCTCAGCATGACGAAAATGGGATAGAGAGGGCCATCTATTACATCAGCCGCACAATGGTTAGGCATGAGTTAAACTACTCATTCATAAAAAAATCATGTCTAGCAGTAGTGTTTTCTTCACAAAAATTTAGACATTACATGTTGGCACCCAAAATCAAACTC
>VDFB02075321.1:326256217-326491386 GCA_007258455.2 Sequoia sempervirens | reverse complement strand
ATAACCAAAATAATAGCACAAACAATGTCAACTATAAGAATGTACCCTATAACTATGATGACATAGTTATTTTTATTAACCAAGTAGAGCCTTGCGTATCCATGATTCATGTTAAAGGAAAAGACCTGTAATGTGCTATTACGACCTGCCACACTCGCATAACCATTCCTAGATCTTCCACGTCATCCCATCCAACTCTTGTAAGCTCTCAATATAATATTCTTGATCACCTTGGAAAGACTCCAGCTCAAATATCCATCTTGGATTTTCTTAAGTCTTTCCCTTGTCCATCAGGAAATCCTCACCAAATCTCTTCAAGATACTCACACACCTAATGATATAGATCCTACTCAATTCCAATCCTTGGTAGGATATCTAGCATCCCCATATTAGTTGGGCTTCAGTCAAAATTATATGCCTTCCATCGATTCAAACCGTAATTGTCCCCTTCACATCAAAATCCTTGTATCTTGTCATAAAGTGAAAAGGGTCCTGTTAGATAATGGCTCTGCCCTCAACCTTTGTATGTTGAAGCTCATAAAATAGGTAGGGTATACTCATACTGACTTAAATAGTTAGGTCATCACCATCAAAGCTTCTGACAATGCAAAACGAAACTTTGAAGGAATCATTTGTCTTCTTATTTAGGTTGGCCCTGTTGTGTAGTATACCACGTGCCACATCCTTGATTTGGACCTCCCATACAATATCCTCCTTGGACACCCATGGATCCATGCCATGTAGGCCATCTCGTCCACCTACCATCAATGCCTGAAATTCCCATTCAATGGGATGAAAGTAACCATATATGCAAATCTGCAACCCTTTGAATATTGTCATGCTTGAGAAGCTCCTTCACTCATTCCCACTACTATCCAAGAGTTGAAGTGGGGGAACCTCAAGCATCATATTCCAATCCATCTTCCAATCCATCATCCACCACATCATCTCTACCATCATCCACATTTGAATCCATAATTACTAAAGTCCATATCATGGATAAAGGTTGTGGGGAGTACGAGATGCACACGACTTTAAATGTGGCAATCATGCCACCATATCCTAGTACTTATGGCCAACCTTCTTAGTCTGCACCAAACGAAGAAGAGAAGACAATAATGCTCAGTTCTAAGAATGTGGGGTCTAGCACTTTTCGATCTCTTGGAATATGACAAGATCAACCAGATGATGATATCAATCGGTGGATATACAGAGAAGAGCCTGAGCCTTGACCCCCTCTTATTGAGTATTTCCAGGAGACTTATCCTCATTCGTCCAAGTTAGCTGAAAAATATAATTATCAAGGGAGAGACCTTGGTGTAGAAGAATAAGGAAGATTTTAGTCTGTTGACACACCTTTGCGACATAGATATTTGGGCTTAGGCTATGATACGAAGCAAAAGGGTCCTGCACCATCAACTAGTACTTCTAATAATGTCAATGCGGGTAATTATTTCCTTGAAGATATACCCGAGGAAGAGGCCATCATACTCACATATGATGATGTTAATCTCCCTTCCATGTTTGACTTCCTATCCATCTTTACCATCAGCCTTTCCCTTCGCCATCCCGAACTCATTGATTGGTACTTACAGGGTAGTGCACCTATCGATACCTTTCCTTCAGTGGAAAATTACGTGCATCTCATGGGATTGGGGGGAAGATGAATACCCTAACCACAAGAGTAAGAAGAAACAAAATAAAGAAAGGGTCATCTAGTGAAAACCTCTTTGAGGCACTTCTTGACTAATCAAAAATCTAAATAAAGGGTGTATCCAACTGTGAAAACCTTGATGAGGCACTAGAGGATGGGGATGTTCATCTTCCCCTTGTTGGAACTCAGTTGTCTGAACGGTCTTCCATCTTGATCAAAGAAACTCAAGAAGTCAATTTTGGAACAAAAGAAGGCCTTAAGATCACGTACGTAGCCAAATAATTTTCTGAGGAAGAACATTCTATCATTGTCAACCTGTTGAAAGAAGGAATCATCAACTTCACATGGACCTATTCAGACATGCTAGGATTAGATCCCACCTTTTTGGTACACCATTTGGATGTTCATTTAGATGCCAAACCTGTTAAATAGATGCTAAGAAAAATGCATCCCTAGGTGGCCTTTCTTGACAAGAAAGAGTTGGAGAAATTGTTAGAAGTTGGGTTCATAAGACCTATCAACTATTCTCACTGGATATCCAACATAGTGCCTATTGCCAAATCAAATGGAAACATCATAATCTATAAATATTTTTGGGATCTCAATAAAGGTTGTCCTAAGGATGATTTCCCACTTCTAAATATTGACATGTTGGTGAACCTCATAGTAGGACATGAGATGCTATCCCTTATGGATGGTTTCTTTGGCTATAAGCAGATCAAAATTGCACCAGAATATCAACATAAAACTGCCTTCACCACTCGTTAGGGAACCTTTTGCTATAATGTCATGCCCTTCAAACTCAAAAATGTTGGAGAAACCTATCAACATGCTATGACTATTATCTTCCATGACCTCATTCATATCATAATGGAAGATTATGTCGATGACTTATTAGGGAAGTCCAAGACCAGAGAAGAGCACCCTATGATTTTGAAGAAAATATTTGAGCGGTTAGAGCACTACAAGCTACGTCTAAATCCCAATAAGTGTGTATTTGGGGTTACATCCGAAAATATCTTGGGTTTCATAGTCTCTAGAAGGGGTATCGAGGTAGATCCATCAAAGGTAAAAGAAATAATGGAAATCCCCACCACATAATCTCAAGCAATTAAGAAGCCTTTAAGGGAAGCTACAGTCCATCAGGCGGTTCATAGCCTAGCTCACTGACAAGTTTCAATCATTCACACACCTCCTGCACAAAGATACCACCTTCAAGTGAGATCTAGAATGTCAACAAGGCTTCAACAATATCAAGGAGTACTTGGCTCATCCACCTATCTTAATGCCTCCCATCCTAGGTAAACAACTTCTATTGTACATCTTAGCTATGTCGATTGCACTGGGGGCATTATTAGCTCAACATGATGAGTCCTCTAAAGAGCGTGCTATCTATTACATCAACTGAACACTTGTAGGCTATGAGGTCAACTACTCCCTGATGGAAAAGGCTTGTATAGTAGTGGTATTCAATTCACAAAAGCCTCATCACTACATGCTCAGTCATCCCGTCAAGCTGATATCAAAAGTTGATCCACTTAAGTATCTGTTGTCCAGGATTTATTTAATTGGCCACATGGCCAAGTGGGTCATGTTACTGAGTGAATTTTACATAGAGTACATGGATCATAAGGTGATCAAGGGACAATTTATAGTAGATCAGTTGGTCGATGCTCCTTTGGTGGATGCATATCCGTTGGTAGCGAAATTTCCTGATGAAGAAGTCCTTACAGTCACATAAGTAGATACATGGATGCTCTACTTTGATGGGTCATATACACAATGGATTTGGTGTAGGTGTCTTATTCATCATCCCTCAAGGTGATTACATCCCAAAGTCATTCAGATTAGCATTTCCATGCACCAACAATATAGCAGAGTATGAAGCTCTTATCACTAGCTTTAGAATTACCATCCAATGGAACAACGCTCATCTACGAGTCTTCAATAATTTCCAACTGATTATCAAATAGGTCAATGATGAGTTTCATACAAAGGATGACAATTTGTTACCCTACAAATGCATGGTGGATGACTTTAAGAAATATTTCACCTTCATTCAATTTGAGCAAATTCCTAGAGTCCAGAACAAGGTGGCTGATGTAATAGCTACAATCGGTTCCCTCATCGACATGCCCAAAGATCGAATGGACTATGAGTTCCTTGTTGAAAAACTTTTAATCCTATCATATGATGTCCCTAATAGTGAGATGGTGTGCAATATCGTAGGTTCTAAATCACCTTGGTACCATGACATTTACACCTATCTTCATGATAATATCCTACCACCTAACCTTACTCGAAGTCAACGCAAATCTTTTATCCAACGTACTTCCCGCTATACCATAATAGGAGATACACTTTATCATCATGGGTATGATGAAAATTTTCTTATGTGTCTGAATGAATTAGAAGCCTGCAATGTGTTAAATGAGGTACATAGTGGTGTCTGTGGGGCTCATTTTAATGGCATGGCCTTGGTAAAAAGGATTCTTAGAGCTGGTTATTATTGGCATATGATGGAGCATGACTCTTGTGAGTTTATGAAGAAATATTTACCTTTTCAGCAACATACAGATTTAATATATGCTCCTGCACACAATTTACAACCAATCATAGCATGATGGACTTTTTCTCAATGGGGTTTTGACTTGATTGAAAAGATTTACCCTCCATCCTCCGATGGCCACATTTTCATCATCATAGTCACTGAATACTTTACCAAGTGGGTGGAGGCAATTCCACTCTCTCAAATAATGGGTACTCAGGTATCCAAATTCATCCTTTTCCATATTTTCTGTGGATATGGAATCCCTTCTAGCATCATCACTAACAATGGGAATCCCTTCAAAAATCATTTTATGAAACAACTTTGTGAGACATACCATATCCAACATCATTTTTCCATGCCCTATTACCCTCAAGGTAATGGTCAAGTGGAGGCAACCAACAAGATGCTTATCAAAATCCTTAAAAAGGTGGTTAATAATACTAGTCAAGATTGGCACCTTCATCTTCATCCCGCCCTTTGGGCATACCATACATCTATCTACACTCCCACTGGTGCCACTCTGTACTCTCTTATATATGGTGTTGATGCAATCTTTCTGATCGAAGTCTAGATCCCCTCACTTTGAATATCCCTGAAGAACCTAATTAGTGATGAAGACACCTGGGTTGAATGCTTAAGTCAACTTGAACTCCTGGATGAAAAGTGTATCAAGGCCTACAATCATCTACAAGCATACCAACATCATCTTAGGAGGAGCTACAACAATAACGTTCATCCTTTCCAGTTTAATGTTGGTGACCTAGTCCTCAAAGAGAATCAGTGCACCTAGCAAGATAGAGACAAGAAAGGAAAGTTTGAGGCCAATTGGCTAGGTCCTTATGTTGTCACAACTAAATATGGTTTTGGGGCATATAGGCTTGCTACACCTAAAGGGGAGCCCTTAGAGGAACCTATCAACATCATGGACTTGAAGAGGTTTTATACCTAAGTCAGCTGGGTTATCCTATTCTAAAAATACCAAAAATCAAAAAAGTCAAAAAAATCCAAAAATAGTAGAGAAATAATTCATCCTATGGTGAAAACCACCCTTGGTGGTACCTTGGATAGGTACGTTTGGTGAAAACCTGTCAATAGGTGCCATTCATAGAGGGCTTAATCATTATCTACCTTGTGTCCTAGTCACTTTATACTTACATTCATCGTATCCCCACATCATGTCCATCTAGTCCTTTCATCCGCATCCACTTATCTGTTGCTTGGTATATTTTTGTTGAGCATTGGATGATTCACATCGGCTATTTGCAATTCTAAGCTTTTATCCTAAATGTAAGCTTTTGTCATATGTGTGCTAGTTTTTTTTGTCAATCTTGCGTTCTTATTTAGGATCCTTCATCGTGTCGGTCATTATTAGATCTCATCTCATCTTTTGTCCTTTGTTGAACTACATTTCCCCTATGCTTTCACGTAGGCAAGGCCAATCATTTGATCACCCCCCGGGGCATTTATCTATCCAATATTTTTCATCCATTGAGGTCTCCATTGTCCTCTTTCCACTTTTATCCATGGTCAATCGTTAGTCTTTTATTGAACTATGAGGGCTCTACGCTTTCACATAGGCAAGGCTAATTTGTGATCAGCCCCCAAGCCCCTAGGTCTTTAGGGTGCGTCTTGTTGTTGTGTCGTGTCATCAAGTATGTCCCTACCTAGCTGGTTCTTAACAAGAAAAATCCATTAGGATCCAGAGGTCCAATTAGTTTCAAATATCTTGAGTCATGTTGATCATCTAGTCTATCCTCCATCTTTGGTCTTAATAGGATTGTATCTTTCCTAATCAGACCACATCAATCCCATCCACCATTTTGATCCTGTGGCAAAGGACATTTGAAATTTATTGCGATCTTTTGATGCTTTTTTCTTTTTTTCATCATTTGAGCTTCCTATTATACCTCGTTAGGGTCGCCACGATTCATTATATCATGGTGTGCTTTGACTTGTAAAATTAGGGGAATATCTTGATCTTTTGTCTTTTTTTGTCTTCCTGGTTGTCCCACGTGGTACCCACCAAGATCCTTGTGGTCTTGTGTTATGTTGGGGAATCCTTTTATGCTTGTGGTTATCCCAATACCTGGCCTGACCAAGGCCCTTGTGGCCTTGGGATGTTGGGATAGCCTTCTTATCTGTTGTGTTTGTTTTACGCATTAGACACTAATTTTCCTTGGTTCCTCATACCCTGGCGTATCATGTCTTATGCTATAGCAAAAATAAGTGCTCTCAAAATTGAAAAATAGCATTAGGACTGCATTTCATTTATCATCCCATTGCATTACATGTACCTCCATCCATCCTTTCCCTAGCCTATGGTTAGTGGTTTTGGTTGTGCAAATACTCATCTTTCAAATTCTCTTCTTCTTAGGATTCCTTAGGTTTTGACAGGTGCAGTATCGCACCCATCATTTCTCATCTTGATATTGTGATACATTATCACACCCATCATTCACTTAGGATTGCATTTATCATTACGCCGACAATACCAAGGTCATCTCCACTGTCAAATCCCTGGTCTATGACGTGCAAAATGAGAAAAGCAAATGATATTGACACATAAGTATAAGGAAAAGCATGGGTGACATAGAAATAGGTGAATCCAATTGTTCATTAATCTAGATTGATGTCATACTAAATGAAGAAAGTACAATTTAATCCCAAATGGCGTTCATTTCATCTCATTTTTCATTTATCATTATCATGTTCATTTTAAGTTGTTTAGATTAATCTCGATTGGTTATTTTAAGCATCTTAAGTTAATCCCATTATCATCACATTGCATTACCATTTTTAGGTTGTTTAGAGTTATTATTCTAAACATCTTATTCCATCTCACTGCATTTATGGCATTACATTACATTCATCACATCCATCCATAACATTATTACATATGCATACACCACATTTTTCAATCATTGCATCCCATTACATTTTCATACCATAATCACATAATATTAACACATCCATGACATGCATCATAAAATTAAAAGCAAATTGATTGTACCATGTGCACACATACATTGCCACCTACATCACAAATCATTAGTCTCATATCCATAGCATATAAAATCATAAATCATCCATCCCATCCTATATCACACAGTGTTAGACATAATGCATTTAATCCATATCATCCACATAGACATAAACATAAATTATTATAGTCACATGCATATATCATAATCATCATCATCATAACCATCTGCATATCTCATAATCACCATCATACACATGAACATAAATAAACATCCATCACACAATAACCACATAGTGTCAGTAATGTCCATCACATATCATATAAATATAAAAATTTCATGTCCATCACATGTCCATCATAATCCATAATAAACCCATAAAATTCCATACTGAGTCCATCATAAAAGCATAAAAAAGTCCATCGTGTCCATCAAAACCCATTAGATAACATACAGGTACATAGCTCTGATCAAATATAGAGACTACATCTCCCAAATGAATAAAGAATAAAGAATAAACTAATAAATGAATGAAATACTATCTAATATGTACTAAGGAGCATGTAGTATTTGTCTCTGTATGTCGCTCATCCACTTTGCATCTGTCAGAAACTAGGATCATGTCTCCTATGTCCTCTCTACCTTGAGCTACCCTCATCTAATCTCTGAGGGGAGTCTACCCCTAAACCTCTTCCTCTAGGGGGAGTCTCATGGAAGCTACTATATCCCTGTGTGTGTGTCGCTCCTAAATGGGATGGTGCTAGCATCTGGGGTGCACATCTGACATATGGAGATACTATCCATGTTGGATCTAGGATGGCCTGATGATAAGAAAACATATAGTAGCCTACCTCTGTCCTCACATCTGCTACCTTTTCCACCTGAGCCCTAACTAGATCTCTCTCAATCCTATACTTGTCTCGCAGCCCTATGATCAATCTCCTCTCTTGCTCCTCTCTTGCTCCCATGCATCTTGAGCCAAGGCCCCTGTGAGTAGAACCGCAGGATCCTTGGGTGGCAGCAGTACATATGGTCCTATCACTAAAACATGTATATTTGGAGCATCCATCTCCATCGACTACCCCTCTCCTCTCACCTCTCCCTCTCCTCTGGCCTCCATCTTCACATCTCCATCAACCCCAGTCCTCTATCAGCCTCCTCTTCTCCTCCTCCTCTATTGTATGGCTAGTATCCTCTTGCCATTTGAAGCATACCCCAGGGCACCCACAATTGAATATACTGTGGTAATCCATCCTGACCTCCCCTCTACCCACCATGTTGAGTAGCACACTGTCATCCTTGTGTCTACCAACCCTCCCCTCCATGGGTACTATTGTTGGATTTAAAATGACACTGAGAGGGGGGGGAATCAGTGTCTTAACAGATTTGACCAATTTTCACATATTCAAAACATAGCTCAGATTTGATCTCAATATTATTCTAATTAATGCATTCATGAGTTGAATGTAATCATTCATAAACAGAATTGAGAAAAGTAATAAACCCAACAGTGAACAAACAACAACATAGAAAAGTAGAGAGCATAGAGAAGAACCAAGATACAAAAGATTTGCCGAGTGGAAAACCCTCCTGGGGTAGAAAAACCACTCCTAAACTGCCTTACTGGCTTAATCTTCAAAACCACTATTAACAATGCCTTATAGGCTAACTTTCTAAACACCAACTCAAGGAGCACCAACCCCTCATTTAGAGACACCAATCTCAAGGAGTACCAACCCCTTATTTAGAGACACCAATCTCAAGGAGTACCAACCCCTTACTCAGATTACAAAATTACAATAAAAATATATCAGAGGATCTCTCTGTTTATAGTTAAGTTCATAACACTCTGCTTCTAATACTCTAGGAGCAATGTCCCAGTATTACATCTAGTTCCCTCTCTTGATTACAACCAGATTAACTATCTCTCAGAATTACATGCCAACAACATTTCCACTATTTTCAACATTGGTTTTTATATACATTCCAAGTGTGTCAGTTATCAAGAAATCTTCAACAAGCGTTTTTCACAAGATTCTGAAACTCTTGCTATTTTTAGATATAAAGCTGATTCATAATGATCTGTAGATTATGGTAAAAATCAGAGAAACGCCTATCCATAGAGCTTTTAATTTCTACGCTGAATCAGGAGATTTCAAATTGTAACTGAAAGATTCTCATCAAAGTCATGACAACCCACAAATAGAAAATCATATTCTCTGAAATCTCAGAGAATATTTTCCAGAGATTCGATACCAACCAAAGATGTCGCCATGCAACTAAACTTAGAAAAATCCATTAAATAAAAAATGCAAGGCTCAAAAAGAAACTCGATGAATATCCTATTATGAAACCATTCTGAGATTTGATGCCAATCCATGATGACGACCACAGAGTTTTGAGTCTTTGTAACAATTCACTGAGACAGTCACATAGTTCTACCGAAGGCAACTAAATCGCCAGATAATCCCTTTGGATATCGCTTTTGCCAAGAGCCATCAAAGTTAGGAAGAACACATAATGAATACATCATGTCTCATCGATAGGCTTCCTTAGAGTATTATTCATTCACTGTCGCTATAGCCTAAAGATTATCTTACCGAATGCATCCTTCGATCTGTCACTGTGACATCCTACTATCGGGGAGATGCTTTGTAGATTTCGCTGTGTTTCACCAAAAGACTTTATCATTTATAACTCGTGTAACATAATTGTTTTCTTACCGACAAGCCTTCTAACTTGTATTTGTCACTATAGCTTACTGTCATCGAGGAAACCTCCCGTAGATTAGATATTGTCATACCGAAACAACCCAAAAACATTAGATCGCCAAGAGAATACAATTCTCATACCGACAACCCCTTTTGTTGTATTCACTATCATTGTAGCCATTTGAGCCTTGTTCAATATTTCTGGTCGATGAGACAAACAAAACCTATGCAGAAGGAAAATTTATCACTGATCGATATCCACTGAAAGTCACTGTGACATATCATTATTGGTGAGATGTTATGAAAAATACGCTATGTTTCACCGAAGATATCTTTACTACAGGCGGAGTCGGCGTGACACATGAACATCATTGTGACCTTATGCCGATGACCCAACTCCAGCTGATGTGCATCTTCCCACCACTGGTCGGTGAGACACCAATAGACTCAGCGAGACCCTGCCGCGAACAATAAAACTTACGCCGATGAAAACAACACTATGGGGTCGACAAGACTTAGTCACCGTTATGCTGATAAATGCTTGCAAGAGAAATCTGATCGTTGTGACAAACCTGATGTCTTTCCGAAAGCACTCATTAGACTTAGTCACCAAGACTTAACGGGTTCGCTGAGACTCTACATCGAAACTCATGAGTCTGACCGAAATCCCACGTGATCATTCTTGTTCGCCGAGACTTCCAAAATGTCCTGCCAAATGTAATTCTCCAACGCTGGTCGGTGTGACATTGCAATCTCGCTGTGACTTCATACCGATAGTTTTATACTATGCCGATATCCTTCCACATGCACTAGTCAGTGAGACCAAAAGGAGTTTGCTGAGATGCTAAACTAAATACTCCAAGTCTGGCCTTAGTGAATCCCATATGAGATGTCGGTGAGACAAAACCACTTCATTGAGACATATTCTGAAAACCCTGACTCTTGTTGATATGCACTTTCTTGTCCATGGTCAGTGAGACAAATGAAACTCACCAAGACCTCCTGCCACAGATCATAACTTACGCCGATGGGATCCCAAAGTGCATCTGTTGCCGATACATCTTGAATGTTAGCCCGACCATTTGATTCAGGCTGATGAATCGTTCCATGTGCACAAGTTGGGGAGACATAGAGAACTCAGTGAGACACCACCCCGATAGCCACAACCTTTGCCGATATGATTTTTCACTGTCGCTGAAACAATGTAGATGTTCTGCCGAAGGCTAACAGTAAGAAAATTTTGATCGTTGTGACACTGAATGAGTCTTGCCGATAGGCAATATAGACTCATACAAGCAGAAATAAAAAATGGATCAAGGAGACCCTAGTTTCTTCAAACCGAAAAGTGTAAGCTCAAAAGAGAGACAACAAAAACCATTAGACAAATGAGATGTCAAAACCAAGGTAACTGTAAAGCCTTCAAAAATGTAAGTTCAAAGAATGTAAGCAAATGGCTTGTAATCATGTTAAATACACCAATGGTATGCAAGGAGAACCATCTTGACAAAGAAACCATCTGTCAAACTCTGTCAGCCAAATAAATAGCATTCATAACATGAACCAAAGATCTTATCACCATGAAATCTCTTATCACCATGAATCATAACAAGTAACTATCTGTAATAGCCAAGAGACATTAAAGAAGTGCCATAATAAATCATAAAGATCCAAATTGAGACTGATCAACAAAGAGAACCAACTGAAAGGGATTTTGACATCAAGGACAAACTATATGATCACAACTAAGATCCAACAAACTCCCCCTTTGTCCTTGATGGAAAAACACAAATGACTCTCCCCCTTTTTGCCTCAATGACAAAGGATAGAGGAGAAGAATGTGCAATGCTAGAAAACACAACTGAGAAGCCAACCAAATACCATAAGAACAGGCTGAAAATAGAGCAATGGTGTAGAAGACATATTGTATAACTTCACATCACCAATGCAAAATAAAGCATCATTCTGTAACATCACAACTTCACTCACTTCAAATGCACAAAAATTATCAGAGAAATCAGCAATAACAACCTGTGCAATAACTCCAACTTCGAAATCAGAAACTTAATAACATCATGTAGATAATCTTTCTCCAAGGCAGCATACCAAAGCTCTCTCCTTTTGTTTCTACCAAAACATGAATTCATGCAGCTTTCATTTATATAACTTTCACTCACTTTCACACAAAGCACTCAATTTCAAAGTTCAAAAATAAGTCCCAGCCATTCATGATGAGGTTAAAACTACCAGTCACTTTCCTTCATTTAAACACAAATAATAGAGCATATCCCATGAACATACACAGTTCTCATGACTACTGTAGCAACCTACTTGGATCACTGTATCATACTCAGAAGACCAAAACACTCAATTCCTTTAGAACAACTTGCAAAAGACATTATAACTATCTTCATCCAACACACAATCTTAACTCAGCTTCTTCAAGCAACACTGAATAATATCATCACAGAAATAATTCATAACAACAAACATGTTTTTCAATCACTATTCTCCAATGATAATTCCATCGACGTCCCTTCAAAAACAAAGGTTTCTTAATATTAATATGTTGAGGAACTCACCTATATATTTCCACACCACTCAAAGATGTCATAAGGACATACCATTATTTCCAGAGCCTAAGCATCCAACAAGTTCATTTCAAAAACAAAGTGCACAATCATTTCAAAAACTTCTGAAAACTATCAACCTTAAACCAAGCAAAAACATTTCTTAACATCTTATACCACCAAAAGTAAATGCAAGATGCCATACCTCATTCTAGACTCCATAGGGGTAAAATATATTACCATAATAGACTCCCCCTGAGTCTTTGCTTCTTCTCAAGACCTGGAAGGCAACACTTGTGCAAGGAGTGCACAAGGGGTTTTCTCATAAGAATCTTTATTGCTCTTCTTGTCATCTTGATTGCTCTTTCTTCTCCACTCCAATGAAGACTTTTTCACTTGTTTGCTTGAAGTACCTGTCTTTCTATTGAATTTGCATTGCTGTACTTTATGTCCAATGTTATTACATCTAAAACAAATGTCTTTGTGATTGTTCTAAGAAATAGAGGACTTCCTATTTCCAGCTTTGTTCCCTAAATAATTATCACTTGTATTCTTTCTACAATTTCTTCTTAAGTGACCAAAATTATTATAGTTGTAACACACCACATTCTCATTTCGAGAGACATTTGAATGATTATTACTTGACCATCTCATGCAATTAATTGCCTTATGACCACAATCATTACAAACATAACAATATCCTTGAAAATAATGATTATACCTGAATGAATGATCATGCCAAGGATTTGAAGATCTGAAGACATTTTTCCTTTCTCTATGAATACCTTTAGATTGTCTTCTAGTGTCAATGTTATCCTTTGATGCAACAATATTGTAACCAAGATCAACCTTCATTCTTGGTGTTTGCTTGGCTGTAAACTTCTTTCCATCTGAAGTAGTAAACACTGTTTCATGTTTAGATTTGTCTGCAGAGCTTTGTCCAACCTCATATCCCACTCCTGTAGGATCTTTAGAATGTTTTTGCCTGCCCAACATCTCATTCAATATATTAGTACTGTGATCAAATTTTTGAATTTTACCAGATTGAACTTTAACACTTTCTATCTCTTTTCTTAAAGCAACTACTTCTTCTTCAAGTTTTAGACAGTCAATCTTTTTAATCTCCAAATCAGACCTTACAACATCAGCTATCCTCTTACATTCTTCAATTTCAATTTTCTGAGATATAATCATATCATCCTTAATAGTTAGTTCTTTTCTAAGCTGCTTAATTGTGTCTAAGGCACACATGAGTTCACCTTCTAAATCAACCTTGCTTTCTAGTTCATCATATTCCTGTTCAGAGTCAACTTCACCCAAAGAATGATCTACCTCTGAACTAGTTTCTTGATCATTTAAATGATCATTAATGGTCTCCTTGGACTTCTTTTCAAAATTATAAAGGTTTACACCTTCTTCACTTCCATATGTTACACAACTCATTTCAGTATTAAAAGATATCTCCTCTTATAACTCACTATTCTGATTCATTTCAGTCAACTTGTCCCAAACTTCCTTAGCACTATTGTAATGAATGACTTTTGTAATGAGTTTATTTGGCAAGTTATTAAGAATAGCATTTATAGCTCTGGTATTGAATTCAAGAGCTTTCATCTCCTCAAGAGTAGAAGGAGATGTTGTAGATGTAGTACAACCCTTTTCTACTGCTGCCCACACTTCAGATCTGAAAGAGAGTAAGTATGTTTCCATCCTATGTTTCCATATAATAAAGTTTGTTTCTTCAAACTGAAGGAGTTCCAGATCTAGGATACTCTACCATTTCATAGCTACTATTTATGAACTCTTCCTCGTTATTCCTTATACTAGATTCAGGTTGAGCATGATGAATAGCATTTTGCTGAGAACATCTTTTTCCCTTATTCCTTCTGTTCTTTCCCATATTAACCAAACTAATCCAAGAAACCAGGAACAATCCTAGGTGGTTTAGACCTATCAGAGGACCCTATGCTCTGATACCAATTGTTGGAGTTAAAATGACACTGAGAGGGGGAGAATCAGTGTCTTAGCAGATTTGACCAATTTTCACATATTCAAAACATAGCTCAGATTTGATCTCAATATTATTCTGATTAATGCATTCATGAGTTGAATGTAATCATTCATAAACAAAATTGAGAAAAGTAATAAACCCAACAGTGAACAGAAACAACAACAACATAGAAAAGTAGAGAGCATAGAGAAGAGCCAAGATACAAAAGATTTTCTGAGTGGAAAACCCTCCTAGGGTAGAAAAACCACTCCTAAACTGCCTTACTGGCTTAATCTTCAAAACCACTATTAACAATGCCTTATAGGCTAAATTTCTGAGCACTAACTCAAGGAGCAGCAACCCCTCATTTAGAGACACCAATCTCAAGGAATACCAACCCCTTATTTAGAGACACCAATCTCAAGGAGTACCAACCCCTTACTCAGATTACAGAATTACAATAAAAATATATCAGAGGATCTCTCTGTTTACAGTTAAGTTCATAACACTCTGCTTCTAATACTCTAGGAGCAATGTCCCAGTATTACATCTAGTTCCCTCTCTTGATTACGGCCAGATTAACTATCTCTTAGAATTACATGCCAACAACATTTCCACTATTTTCAACATTGGTTTTTATATACATTCCAAGTGTGTCAGTTATCAAGAAATCTTCAACAAGTGTTTTTCATAAGATTTTGAAACTCTCTTGCTATTTTTAGATATAAATCTGATTCATAATGATATGTAGATTATGGTAAAAATCAGAGAAATGCCTATCCATAGAGCTTTTAATTTCTGCACTGAATCAGGAGATTTCAAATTGTAACTGAAAGATTCTCATCAAAGTCATGACAGCCCACAAACAAAAAATCATATTCTCTAAAATCTCAGAGAATATTTTCTAGAGATTCGATACCAACCAAAGATGTCGTCATGCAACTAAACTTAGAAAAATCCATTAAATAAAAAATGCACAGCTCAAAAAGAAACTCGATGAATATCCTGTTATGAAACCGTTATGAGATTTTATGCCAATCCATGATGACGACCACAGAGTTTTGAGTCTTCATAACAATTCGCTGAGACAACCACATAGTTCTGTCGAAGGCAACTAAATCGCCAGACAATCCCTTTAGATATCGCTTTTTCCAAGAGCCATCAGAGTCGGGAAGAACACATAATGAATACATCATGTCTCATCGATAGGCTTCCTTACAGTATTATTCATTCGTTGTCTCTATAGCCTAGAGATTCTCTTACCGAATGCATCCTTCTATCTATCGCTGTGACATCCTACTGTCGGGGAGACGCTTTGTAGATTTCGCTGTGTTTCACCGAAAGACTTTATCATTTATAACTCACTGTAACATAATGGTTTTCTTACCGACAAGCCTTCTAACTTGTATTTGTCACTATAGCTTACTGTCATCAAGGAAACCTCCCGTAGATTAGATATTGTCATACCGAAACAACCTGAACACATTAGATCACCAAGAGAATACAATTCTCATACCGACAGTCCCTTTTGTTGTATTCACTATCGCTATAGCCTTTTGATCCTTGTTCAATATTTTTGGTCGATGAGACAAACAAAACCTATGCGGAAGGAAAATTTATCGCTGATTGATATCCACTGAAAGTCACTGTGACATATCATTATCGGTGAGATGTTATGAAAACTATGCTATGTTTCACCGAAGATACCTTTTCTACAGGCGAAGTTGGCATGACACATGAACATCGTTGTGAGCTTATCCAATGACCCAACTCTGGCCGATGTCCATCCTCCCACCACTGGTCGGTGAGACACCAATAGACTCAGTGAGACCCTACCACGAACAATAACACTTACGCCGATGAAAACAACACTATGGGGTCGACAAGACTTAGTCACCGTTATGCCGATAAATGCTTGCAAGAGAAATCTGATCGCTGTGACAAACCTGATGTCTTTCTGAAAGAACTCATTAGACTTAGTCACCAAGACTTGACAGGTTCACTGAGACTCTACATCAAAACTCATGATTCTTACCGAAATCCCACGTGATCATTCTTGTTCGCCGAGACTTCCAGAATGTCCTGCCGAATGCAATTCTCAAACGGTGGTTGGTGTGACATTGCAATCTCGCTGTGACTTCATACCGATAGTTTTATACTATGCTGATATCCTTCCACATGCACTAGTCAGTGAGACCAAAAGGAGTTCGTTGAGATTCTAAACTGAATACTCCAAGTCTGGCCAAAGTGAATCCCATATGAGATGTTGGCAAGACAAAACCACTTCGCTGAGACATATTCCGAAAACCTTGACTCTTGCTGATATGCACTTTCTTGTCCACGGTCGGTGAGACAAATGAAACTCGCCAAGACCTCCTGCCACAGATCATAACTTACGTCAATGGGATCCCAAAGTGCATCCATCGCCGATACATCTTGAATGTTAGCCCGACCATCTGATTCACGTCGACAAACCATTCCATGTGCACAAGTCATGGAGACATACATAAATCGATGAGACACCACCCTGATAGCCACAACCTTTGCCGATATGATTTTTCATTGTAGCCGAAACAATGTAGATGTTATGCTGAAGGCTAACAGGAAGAAAATTTTGATCGTTGTGACACTGAATGAGTCTTGTCGATAGGAAATATAGACTCATACAAGCAGAAATACAAAATGGATCAGGGAGACCCTAGTTTCTTCAAACTAAAAAGTGTAAGCTCGAAAGAGAGACAACAAAAACCATTAGACAAATGAGATGTCAAAACCAAGGTAACTGTAAAGCCTTCAAAAATGTAAGTTCAAAGAATGTAAGCAAATGGTTTGTAGTCATGTGAAATACACCAATGGTATGCAAGGAGAACCATCCTGACAAAGAAACCATCTGTCAAACTCTGTCAGCCAAATAAATAGCATTCATAACATGAACCAGAGATCTTATCGCCATGAATTCTCTTATCACCATGAATCATAACAAGTAACTGTCTATAATAGCCAAGAGACATTAAAGAAGTGCCATAATAAATCATAAAGATCCAAACTGAGACTGATCAACAAAGAGAACCAACTGAAAGGGATTTTGACATCAAGGACAAACTATATGATCACAACTGAGATCCAACAACTATGTTAGTGGGACATGATCCCACATCGCTCGTGCATAGTCTGTCATAATCGGTTACCCCATAGTGTTGTTGGCTCCCTAGCGATCCTCTAGAATATTTGTGGCCCTAGAAGAATATCCTGCTGAATCCCAAACTACCGTGTAACCCTATCTAGTCTATGGAGCTCCACGATGAACATACCCTGTCCAATTAGGTAACAGACTAAAAATAAATAACCTCTGTGCCTCCTATCATCATCCCTCACCCATGGAAGCATCGTGCTAGGCACAGTCTCCATGTAATATATCTCAAATTTTCCAATCTCTGCCACCATCCCTCCAAGTCCCCCACTAACTAATAATGTAGTTTGAATCCGTACACTGTCCCCCACTAGTGCACTATTGGTAGTGTCTTATCTCTGACTCCAACCACCAAGATATCTGGCCTAGACACATTGATGTGCTGCCATGCCCACACCTATAGTAGTTTCACATGGGTGACACTCAACCCTCATCTATAACAGAGGATGTGCATATCCTTGTATAGCTATGCTAGTACGCACTCTCCCCATGCGAACTCCCCCTCTCTCCTCTCAATAATGTGTCTAACAACCTCAATAATCTTGAGGTTGCAAAAGCATCCACTCCTATCTAATAACAGGATCTTGTTGATCAATCTGTAGAGGTACAATGGTAGGGCTAGTACATGTAATCCCAGACAGGCATCAAGATCTAGCTTCCTCCCTTGGATTAGCATCTCCACTAGTTTAAACACTACTTGTAGAATCTCCTCGATTGGTCAAGTACGGGCCTAGATGACTAGGTGCCCTCAGACAAGAAACCGTAAAATCCTCCATATGTCCTCTAATGTCATTGTCATCTCCCTTGTCAGGAGATGGAAGGTTGATGTCTCTAAACTCAATCTCTCAATCAATGCTATCAGGAGTCCTCAGTGTTATCAGATGTTGGGATACCCCAACATGTGAAACAATCCCGCCTGTGCCAATGATACATGGTCATGGGAATTTATCACCCCTTGTGTCACCTCCAACACCATTGAATGCCTCTCCCGCATCCTCAGTGATTCAAATTTTTGCATCCATATAGAACGAATCATCATCTTTTCTCATATTTAATTTCTTTTCTATCATTATCATCCCTGGGTTGGGTTTGGAAAATTTTCCTTTGTGTCAGGAAAATTCACCCTTTTCCCTTTTCCAACATGTTCGCCTATCTAGTTAGCATGCTCGCCCCTTTGTTTCCCTTAGAGGAAAAGTTTCCTTCGCCCTTTTTCCCTGAGGGGCAATTTCAAATTCACCCCTGTGTCTTTTCCTTCCAGAGTGGAAAATTCATCCTCACCCTTTTCCTTTGATGGGTGGATTTGAATCCACCTATTTTTCCTTTTGGTGAGATTTCTTTGGCCCTTTTCTAGTATCAAAAAATTTGTATTCACCTGTTGCTAGTGCATTCACCCCTACGTTGTGCGATCTCACCCTTCTGCTTAGAGAGGATATTTCAAAATCACCCCTCCCCAGCGAATCCCCCTCAACATTATGCATTACCGCCTCTTTCCTTGGAGAGGTGATTTCAAAATCACCCCTCCCCCAGCGCATCTGCCCCTGCATAGTGCAACCTCACCCCTTTCTTTTCCATGCCTCTTGGATAGGTGAATTTTCCTTGTGGACAAGTGAATTCACCCATTTGTGGTGAATCTGTGCCCTAAATCTACTCGATCCCCAAAATAAATTATGCTTCAAAATTTTGAATGAAATCACAAAGTGGGATTTCAAATCCTACCTAGTGTGGTACTGCTCGGTAGTAGTAGTACTAGTGTAGCTCCTCGCCTCAGTGGATGAGCTCATCATCCATGAATCCCTCATCACCTCTCTCATCAACCATCCTCGTCACTCTTTTCTCTCTCTCTCTCTCTTGCCTAGTCAACTGCCAAGTGTGCAAAAGGTAAATAGTAATTTTTCAAATTTACTATTTATAATTTTGAACTTTTGCACTTATTTAGCCTTTTAAATTTTGGGTAATTTTTACCCTTTATTTAACATTTTTATTAATTCATTCACCCCTTTTCTTCTATGGGTTTCCATTCGCACCCCATTTATCTGTTTTCCTCTATTCAAAAGCCATTCTTCATGGTTTTTCGAGCTTTATTGTGTGGTACCCTCTATTTCTCTATATCGAGAAGTTGCCCAGGGCTCCTTTTCCTTCCCCATCTGCCCTCTTGAGGTGGCATACCTTGCCATTTTCCTCCACTATTCCATCTATCCATTTTCTTGCAACATTGGGGCATTCTCCTTTATTTTTTAATGATTAGAAAGCCTACACAACTTTTTTTGCACTTGGTTTTCCCCGTGACATTGGGGCATTGTCTAGCATTCTTTTCCTCTATCGAGTCATTTGTATTTTATTTTTCTTCAAAACACTGTTATTCTAATAGTATTTCAAAGAGGGAAAAATCTAGACACCTGAATTTGACCACCCCTATATGGTCAAATTCACTTCTTCCATTCCTCTATCCCACATCCTTTGTTTGCATTAATTAAATAATTTATTATTTGATTAATATTACCCTTCAGCCTAATGTCCCTAAGGTATTTAATAAATCAATTAAATACCTTATTCCCCATTTCCTCTTTAAATTAAATAAATATCCCAATTTATTTAAATTAGTCATTTTGTCTTTATGAATTTAAATCAATTTTTTAAATTCATTATTTCTCTCTCGTCATATCCTCCATAATCCTCTCTAATCCAAGTTAATTTAATTAACCTGTGATTAGGATGTGCACACCCCTAATCATCATTAGGGTCATATCCTCCATAATCTACCTTGCCCCTAATTCTTCATTAATCTTCCTAATCCCATGTTTGCACAACCTTAATCACTTGATTAGGTCAACCTAATTCCCATGTCATTTATGGCATGTGTCCTAAGTCAACCTTATTAAATGCTTTCTCCTCTTTGAGAAGGCACCCCTTTCCCCATGTGAATTTTTAATTCGCATTTAATCCCCCAATGCATTCCAAGAAATTTTTAATTCCTTCTCCCATCCCCATGTGGATTTTTGAGGAATTTTAAATTCCTCACATGTCCTATAACCCACATGTGGACAAGGACCTCCTTTAAAAGGAGATCTTGTCCAAATCCCAAGGTACTATGTAGTACCTCCACATCATCTCCTCCTTGCCGTCTCACCTCCCACATGTCAAGATGTGAGGGCTTGTGAGTTCTCAACTCACCCCATCCCTTGATCTTGTCCATCATGGATTGATCTTGACCATCCATTGTTTAGTGGTACTTCCCCTAAAAAATGGTGGGATTTTTCCTCATTTGCATCCATCACTTTTGCAATAAACTTTAGCGCACTTAGCAATCACTCAAGCATCCAAGCACTCATCCACCATTTTTGTAGCACCTTTTGCACTCACATCTTGCATCCATTACAATACCCATTTGCACCATTGCATTCACCATCTCATTACCATCATTTAAAGTTAGGTTTTATGCTATTTTTCCAACAAAGGAGCACACGTTCAAGCAATCAAAGGGCCAACCAAACTCATCAACTCAAACAGGGTAAAAGGTTCCATTTTCTTACATTTTGTTTGATTTCATCCTAGGCCTAATCTTGAGTGTTTGTCTTGTGTTTTTAATCTTTGCATTAGTTTAGTTTTTTCACTTTAGTAGGTTAAATTCACTCACACACAATATGTAGATGTGGTCAATGCTTATGAAGTTTCCCATATGCATAAAATGGAATTGTCTCTATTGTTTGCTTTAGTGTTAGAAATGAGAATAAGAATTTGTAAATGTCACCAATATATAGCTATACTACTCCATGTTTGGATTTGGCTTGGTGATTAGATAGGTGAGGGTGCACAAAGGTGGGTGAATCACTCAAAAATATGTGCAAGGGGAATGACTCTTACAAAGCAACAACACCCTAAATATAGAGGTGTGGTATGACCTGGTAAATTCCAATGGAAAAGATCATGAGAAGTCACATATATGAGCATCAATTAGAGATGAAATGTGTGCACAACACATCTTCCACCCCAAGTCTAGCTCTCTAGGAAGAAAGAACCGTGAACCAGGCTGACAAGCCAAAAAACACCTACAAAAAATAGAAATTTGCTACCAAAATGGGGTAATGGGTAGAGGGTAGTTTAGCCCTCTCATAAAAAAACTTGCAATTTTTTACAAAAACTTGTATATTATGGATTTGTACAGTATTGTATTGTACATCAAGGTATAGTTACAAAAAAAATGCAAATTTTCAAATTACCATTTTTTTGTGAAACAAAAGCTAGTTATTTTTTTATTGGGCCTTTTGAATGCAATGATGGTATGACCCATTTGTCTCTATGATGCTTCATTGATAAGTCTAAAATATTGATTCACCAAAAATCGAGAAAGAACTTGCAATTCAACGCTTTGATACCATGTTGTAGAAACAAATAATTAATAAAAATATTCAAATTACCATAAAATGAATCAAACATAGGGTAATCCCACAATACTAGTTTACAATTTTTGGCCAAACTGGACATTGAACTAAACTTTTTTAACTAAATCTTCACTTTCAAGCACCTATAGCGGCTAAACCATGAGGAATTTGAAGATGATGCAAACTATTGTTTTGTGAATATTTTTTTGTAGATCCTAAATATACTTTTTTCAAAAAAATTGGAATCAAATTGCACTTCTTTTTCCATCTCCTTCAAAAAATAGTTTATAATAGTAAACACCATATTTAAAGAGTGACGTTACTGGCTAACACATAACTTTTTTTCTAGGATAAAATTATAATTTTTTAAAATTTAGATTTGTAACTATGATATCTAGTGCATGGAATTAGTTTCATAGCATTTCATTAAATATTTTTTTTCTTAATTAGGTTTCAAAGTCAAACCAGTTACAACTTAGAAGTGATTCACTGGCTAAAGCATACATTTTTTTGTATGTATCAAAATTCAATTTTTATTTTTTGTTGGATTAGGGGCATCAATATCTAGTGCACTAATATTTTTCAATTTTTTTTTGATAATCTGCTACTTTTCCACATGTGCAAAACATAGAGCTTTATTTTCAGTGAAAAACCTATGTTTAATCAAACTAAAAAATAAAATACTTAATAAAATTAAAACATATTAAAATTATATTGGATGGATAGATTGTTCCAAGGACTACCATCATCCAGTTGGGTCTATGAAGTCTCCTCCATTTTCATCCTCAACCCATAAAAATATATATATATGAAAGCGTTTTTGCAATTTTCCTTCCTCAATGGAATTGTAAACTAGTATTGTGGGATCACCCCATAATACAAAATCCAAATAACTATCATAGAATTTGTAGAATACAATGATCACTCCTTGTTTATATAGGACAAGAAGGAGGTAAGAAGGTAAAACAAAAATACTCACTAACCCTACAAGTGAAACAAAAAGACTAACTAACCCTCCAAGTGATATGACACATGTAGAACACTTGGGACAAGTGTAAAGGTATGTGCCAAGTGTCTATAAGGTGAGACAACTAAACCACTAAGTGAACTTAAGCTAGTGTGAATAGGATTGCTAGGTGTAGGAACTAGATAAATGATAACTAGATGTATAAAGACACTTTTCACACTAACGGTTTTATTAGATTGTAGACATGAAAAATATACCGACATACTTCATGCTGATTCACTAACATCGTTTCATCCTGAATCACCTTCTCAACTTATCATTACTCTTCGTCCCTTAATTAAATAAATAATCATTTGTCTGATTAAGGCATTGTCTCTTGTTAAATAAATCAATCAATCTAATCTAATTAACCTTTTGTCTCTATTTAATTAAATAATTCATTTTATTTGATTAAATTTCTAAAGTCATCTTATTAAATTAAATAAATTAAACCTTGTTTAATTTTGTAGACATGTAAAATGTATCGATTGGCATTACACACTTGATTTCGACTATTGACACCATTTCATCCGTAATCATCCCTCGGTCTAACCATTTAATCAAATACCCTTATTTGATTAAATTCATCATTTTTCCTCTCTTAATTAAATAAATCATTTATCTGATTAAGTCATTCTCTCTTGTTAATTAAATCAATCAATCTGATCTAATTAACCTTAGCTCCTTTATTTAATTAAATAAATCAATTTTTATTTAATTAATCTCTAAAGTCTTTCATCTCATTAAATTAAATAAATTAAACCTTTTATTTGATTTAATCTAACCAATCATCCCCTTTAGCTGAATAAATCAAAATATTTATTTAACTATCTCTAAAATCGTATTCCTCTCATATTTGATTTAAATCAATGCATAAATCTAAGTCA
Organism: Sequoia sempervirens; assembly: GCA_007258455.2. NCBI lineage: Eukaryota > Viridiplantae > Streptophyta > Pinopsida > Cupressales > Cupressaceae > Sequoia > Sequoia sempervirens. Next base: position 326,467,470 of record VDFB02075321.1, on the reverse strand, counting down.
AAATTGTCACATCATCTAATCCTTCATTAAATTAATTTACCCTTGATTAATTTAATTCTAATCCATGTCCCATCCTCTAGCTTTTTCTACTTGCACATGAAAATAAATTTAATTGATTTATTAAATCCCTATTTTCTCTCAACATGGCATAATAGAGGAATATTCCTTCAAATTTGAAATCTCTCCAAGTGGACTTTGTCCTTCCAACAAGACATTTATTTCATCTTTGCATTGAGCCAAGTGGCATTTAAGACATTCCTTTTTCCCTCTTACATGTCATTTCACTATTTTCAAATTCCACCTAAATGCATTTATGGGCACATTCATCAAAATGTGCACATCCTTCATCCACTTATCTCTTGACAAGTGGCACCTTACCATTGGTTGAAAGTTAGTCCCACATTGCTTCATTTTGGGAATTTCTCCAACTTGTCATTCTATAAATAAGAGGCTTATTTCTTCATTTTATCATCCACAATTTGAGCAAACTTACTATACTCAAATCCATTCTCAAGCTTTAGCATTTTATCCATTTCATCAAGTCTTAGCTAGGTTATGCAGGTTTTTCACCATGGAGCATACTTCAATCTTCAACAAAGTGGACCACTCTTCATCAATCATCAACATTGCATCATTGGAGTTGGGAAAGGGCCAATTTCACATCAAATTGGCACCAATTCCCCCATGGGATCAAAAGTTTGCTTGTTTAATTAGGATTCAATATATTTTATTGCTTTCTTATTGTGTTCTTCATTTCATTTCCTAATTTAATCTTTGTAAATGGATTTCATGGGGAAATTAGATTCTAACTTGCATTTCAATCTTTTAATGTGTGTGTTCATTGTGTTTTGCAGGTACTAGGATCTTGGCTCTAAATTTTGGTGCTAGAAGGAGGGCAGACTAGAAGTTTAAATCACATTTTTTCATCAAAATTTTGTGGTTTTTCTATTTTTTGTGTGTCAATAGGAAACTCCACCGCCAGCAAGCTAGCGTCACAATATAGAACCACTGGCATCCCAACATCGCCATATAGCACCACTTCATACTCCAAATAGTGACTCTTTGTCTTTCCTACCCATAATTCAAAATATCAAACTACACCGTTGGGTCTATTCTCACATGCTGGAATTTTTTAATTTCAAACTCTACCACTAACCAAAAGAGCGACAATCATACTCTTTATCCCTACTACAGAGGGATGCTCACTGGTAAGTGGCGCTATATAGCACCGTTGGAGGGCTTCAACTACACCGCCTATGCAGACTCCACTTAAGGGAAGTAAAACGTGAAATTCAGTTTCTTTATGACATGTGCATTTTTAAAGTTTGATCATTTTTGTTATTACTAATTTTCCCGACCTCTGTTTTGCAGATCTAACTGGTTTTCTTGTAAGTTGGCTTGACCAAAAGTGAAGGAGAAAAGAGGCATGATGACATCATTTTCTCATAATACCAAGTGTTTTTGAACACTTTAGTGTTTGTTTAACACTCTTAGAGAAATCACAATTTCTCTTAAGAAATTTTGTTATCTTTCATGCTTAGGACCTACTAAATTTATTTTGGTCTCTAAAAAGAACATTTCAATTGTTACTACAAAAGGGCTTAAAAAGAACTTTAGGACAAACTCACTAGATTTGGTTTAAGGTTTAACAAGAACAAGGAAATCTTTGCATTTCCTTTGGTGCTTAAAAAGAAGTCATTATTGCTTTGTGGGTTTAAAAAGAACATGTGCTAATTTTTTTTGTAATTGCTTACTCAAAGTAATACCATTGAAAAGACACATGCACTTGTCTCGTGCCTCACGATGATCTTGAGAATCAAAAGGCTTTTTGGTGGTCTTAAGTTGAGTAAAGAAATTGCCTCCACACTTCATTTTGGGATTAAAATTGAACACATCTTACGAGTGTGAGTGGAACATATTGCATGTGTTCTCTCTTTGTTTCTCAACAAAGATTGATTGAACTACGAATATGTTTGCTCACTTTTGTTTATCTTAGAGGGCCTGCCTTGGGGAAAAAGTACTCACCCAAGGGAACGACTCAATCGGTAACACACTAAAGCCAAGTGTATTTTCAATTGGGATATAAAAGTGGGTATTGGAACAAAGGCTAGTATCACGTAGTTGGTCCTGACGAGAAGGGCAGCAATGGTCTCTCACCGCATGGGTCAATCCCTACAATCAAAAAGTTTGAATTAAAACCCTTGTTTAGAAAGGCCAAAATCCCTATCTATTTTTTGGTGCAGGAATGGTCATTTTGAAGCCACCCCACACTTTTACGATTTTTAGTAGAAATGAAAAGTATGCCATGGGAGTTTCATGGGTGTTGATTGGCTGCCCCATATAAGTGAGTGTCGTGGAGGGGAGCCAGTGGGGTCAAGCATATAACCGTTCACTAAAAATAAGTGTAGCTAGACTTGTCCAAGTGGGGACTCAAAAAATATAGTCTTTCGTATCCATAGGATTGTGCTTGTTCTTGGTTACAAAACACTTTGCTTGCTCGTAAACATTTGGAAACAAACATTCAACATTGTCATCAAAAATTCAAACCCTTTAGGAAGCAAATACAATTGACCAAATACATGAGTTGTTGCTTACCCTTGGGATTTTATCCTTAGAGGTTTCTAAGAACTTGGATTTATATCTCAATTTTCTCACTAAAGTTAACAATAGGTAATCCTTGCCTTGATTTCATCAAAGTTCCACATGATATACTTTGTGGGATGAGAAGAAGTTAAGACATTGGACATCTAGTTTGAAAAGCTAATCAAGAAGTGTTTGTGGTAAAATGAAGTCATTAAGAAAATACTAAAAACAATTGAATCCCACACATGTGTCCCAAATGACTTCACGCTTGATCAAGATCAAGAAACAAAAGGTAAAATCTCTTAGTTCAAAAGATCACCAAAAGCGTCTCTCAACGCTATACGAATTCAGATGAAGACTACTTTTTAACTTCTATAGAAGAGCTTCAAGAAATAATCCAAATTTTTATGAGTTCTTTTTTCAACAAAATCCAAATCTTTTTTGGGAATTTTCACACCTTGTCTAGAGAAAATCATGTTCTTCAAAACTGAGGTCTAGTAAGAAAGTGTCTTTTTAGGTAAACATAGGATCAAAATCAAACCTTCATCCATCTTTTGAACATCAAACCAAAATCATCTCATCATCAACTCTTGAAAATCTTGGAAAAATCCTTCATGTTAAACTTTGGGTAAATCATTTGAAACAAATCCAAATTATCTTGTTTGATTAGATGTGTGTAGATGCATCCTTCTGCACACATTTAAGTCAAAATTGTCAAACCTTGTGAAAAAGTTTATCCCTTGATAACATCCAACATCTTGGTGTTTAGGAGTTCATAATCTAAAATCAAAACCCAATAAAAAATCATCTTGTTTGGTTAGGTGTTTTTAGATGAATCCTTCTTCTCACACTTAGTTAAATTAACATCCTGAGGAAAAATTCACTCTAGTACAACATCTAAACTCTTAGAGTTTATGAGTTAACAATCCAATCCAAATAAAATCAAATATAAATCCCAAATCAAAATAAAACATCAAATTCCAAATTCCTAAAGTTTAACATCTCCTTCAAGATTTCTCAAGAGTTCTAATCTTCCATATAATCCATCTTTCATTTCACCATCATACTTTTGATCCTTAAATCATGCTAAATTTTCTCTTTTGTACCTAAAGTTAGATCAATCCAAAGGATTAGAGACTCATCTCCCACATTCTTGAAGATTGATCCCTATTTTATGGTGCAAACTAGATCTCAACACAAGAGGAACATGGAAGCCAACAAAGAAACCTCCACTTCATTGACCTAAGCCAAACAAATTATGAGATAAATTTGGTTAGATAAAGCAATCCTCTAAGTAAATCTCCTTCATCATTGCAAAATACTCAAAAGGAAAGTCAAGTAGAGGATATCACTAACAATCCATTTGGAATGACAAAAGATGAGATCATTGAGATGGTTCAAAATCCAGAAAATCATAGAATCATCAACATCATGATGAGACTCAATCCCTCACTATACATGCTTGAATTAGCAAAGAAAGGGGCTAAAATCCCTTTCGATTTCGATGTGAGTACCATTGTAGAAACACCTTTAGGGGTCATGCCTCTGATTTAATCCATACCCCCAATCTCATCCACACCTCCATTCTAAAGCATCACTCAACCCATCCCCCAAATCACATCATCCATTGCTCCGACTCAACCATCGTCAACAAAGGGAGCATATTTTTTAACGCATTACAAAAACACCACCTTGTAAATAATCAAGAGTTGGACGCGGACACCATCTTGGGGAAATCTATCCCAAAAAATCCATCACATCCATATGTCCCCCTCACCTTCCATGATCCTAATGACCCATCATCATCATTTCACGCAACACCTCTCCCCATAAACTCGCAAGGAGAAGGAGACTTATTTAGACCAGGGGGCATCTATGACACTACATCTTCATCATTCCCCCAAGGGAGTATGCCACTCACATTTCCACCACTTCCACCATTATCCACACCACCTCTTGGTTTAGGACTTCCCCCTTTAGCAAACATCAATCAACAAAATCAAATCAACCCACCGATCATCAATCAAAGCACCATACCAAATCCCCAAATCTTTCCATCTATATTGCAACAATAGATGGCAACCATCCTGATAACACAAGTCACCACCATCACATCATCGACCATCCCCAAAACATCTTAAAACATGGTCTCTCAAGGACCAAGAATATCGATCACACCATCCACCACTCAAATCTCACTCATTAATACGATGGTTCCTCTCATCACCACAACAAACACCATTCCAAATTCACCTCCACCACCACTACCAACAATCTCAAACACATCAAACTAATATAGCATTGCATTGCAAGCCGCTTCGTAGGCTACCTATCAAAAGGCACTCCAACAAATCCAAAACTAACAAGCTACACAAATAGTTGCTCAACAAGTTGCCCAAGCTACCCAAGCCACTCAAGCCACACAACAAGCGCTACAAGTGCAAAAAGCACAACAGGCTGCACAATCCCAAGCCTTATTACAACAACAAGCACAACAAGCAGCTCAAGCCACTCAAGCAAGGCAAGCTGTACAAGCTACACAAGCTTCCCAACAAGCACAAGCACAAGCGCAAGCATAGGCACAAGTACAATGCCTCGCACAACAACAAGCAATCCAACAACAAGCATATCAACAAGCATTGAAACAATATCAAGAACAACAAGAAGCAATATGATTAGCAGCCCAACAATAAGCATTGTTGGCACAACAAAAACAACAAGCTCAACAACAGGCACTATTAGCACAATAGAAATAGGACCACCAATAAGCATTGTTGGTACAGTAGTAATTGCAAGCATACTTAGCACAACAGAATGTGAAAACACCATCCATCAACATGCCAACCAATCTGCCCATCCCACCAACAATTGAACCACCTTAAAACACTTTCATTCCACCCCCTGATCTGCAAAAAAATGTCAAAACACAAATCAAGTTGCTCTCACAACAAGTGCTCGATCTTCAATCAGGGAAAACCACGAAAACACCAAACAACTTGTGTCCTTATCCGTTCGATAGGAGTCTTGTAATGAAACCATTCCCGAAGGGATTTGAGATCCCCAAATTTTATAAATAACATGGGACAGGAAACCCTAAAGATCACATCAGGGAATTCTAGGTTCATTGCATGGAAGTTACATATGACGATACCTATCTGATGTAGCTATTTCCTAGAAGTTTGGTTGGCCACGCCATGGAGTGGTTCTCTCACCTTCCTCTTGGCATCAAGAAGTTCCAAGAAATAGTAGACACATTCATCAAAAATTATGCATTCAATATCGAAATGGATTTTAGTCTAGAGGAACTATTAGCTCTGAAACAAGGTAAGAATGAATCATTTGCCTCTTTCTTACAATGATGGCAATCCAAGGCCAATCAGAGAAAATGGGTCATGTTAGAAGAATAAAAAAATTGCACTATCATATCCAATCTCAACGAAACCTTGGCATTCCATCTCAAAGTCCAAGGTATCACCACGTACGACCAGCTGATCTCCAAGGCAGTCAACATAGAACGAGCCCTTATGATACAACCTAGAGGATCACCTACATATCCTGAACAACAGAACAATCGCCCATCCACCAGTTACAATGACAAACCTTGCACATGGGAAAGAAACAAAAATGTTACCAATGATGGTGTTGTTGATGCCAAAGTTGTCATTAGTTCCCCTTGGCAAAACACACCCACAACCCAACGTCAACCCCAAAAACCATCATCAAGCTAATGCAGCGACACAACAACCAAAAATTCAAGTGATCAACAACGTAAAAAATTAAAGGGGACCACCCTAGTGAAACAAAAACTCCCCCAAGAGGAAGTAAACTTCCCTTGGGGAAGCACTCAAAGTCATCATGAAGAAATGAATAAATGAAAACCTCATAAAGGCTCCCACTTATGAGAATTACCAGGAACTAGAAGTGAAACCACCCTAGTACAATGAAAACCAACTCTATGACTTTCACAAAATCAAAGGGCATACCACTAATAGATGCATGAGGTTGAAAAACCTAATCCAAGACCTGATTGATCAAAAAATCATAAATATGGAGCAGCCAATGGGAAATCAAAACCTCAAAATATACACAAATCTGATGCCTAATCATAATAACAAAGGGAACAATAACACGAATAAGGGGAAGGGCACCTTCAAAAGTATGAATCATGTGTATGACCATGTTGTTGCATCCTTGGATGAATATTGCACTACTATCACCATCAAAGAATCCCATGCTAATTGTGGAGTCACCACAAGAAGCGACAAAATTACCATTGCAGGATCATCTCAACCAAACAAAGCACCCAATCCCAACTCAAGATCTATTGCCAATGGTTATAATTTCCTCGATCAACTAGAAAGAACCCCAACACAAATATCCATCATGGAGCTGCTAAAAAATTTATCCACCCACAAGAAAATCCTTGAGGAAGTATTGGCTTCATCCACCATCCCTACAGATCTTGACGTGGAACAATTCCAAGCTATGGTCAGAAACATCATTACCCCAAATCTCCTTATGTTCTTTGATCAAGATTTTCCCGCTCAACCATCTCACAACCGCGTGCTCCATTTGGAAGTTCTAGTATAGAAAAAAAAAGGGTCAAGTGAGTCTTGGTGGATGGAGGTGTAGGTTTGAATAATTGTTCCCTCAAGATCATTAAGAACCTGAAAATCTCAGAGGATTCCATTGAAAAGGGAAAAGGTATTACAATCAGGGCATATTATGATCAAGAAAGAGTGTCCCAAGGCACAATTCAACTCCCTATTCAAGTAGGTCCAGCTATTATAGAAACTACATGTTTGGTTCTAGACCTCGACTTGCCTTATAAAATTCTCCTAGGATGTTCGTGGATCCATGCAATGAAAGCAGTAGAATCAACCTTCCATCAATGTGTCAAATTCACGTATCAAGGACAGGAGGTCACTATACATGGGGATCTTGAACCATTCTCTTACTACAAGAACCTAGAGGAAAAATACTACAAAATCCCTCAAGTGCCAAAAAATGATGAAGGCCAATCAACACTATACACTAATCTAGCCACTCTCGCTTCCACTTTTGTGACAAAGACAACCACCACTCTTTCCATCCCCACCATATCTGATTTCAAAGTCATTATCCAGGACAATGGTTTCAGAAACTAGACAATTCCCAAAAATTCTTTTGTGGTAGGAGAGTTACCACAATCTCCTAGATCACAAGGACGACTGCAATCAAATGAAGCCTCCACATCACAAAAATCCACTAAAGGATATTCCAACTTCAGAAGTTGGGGAGATCTCAGCCAAGAAGTAATAGAAGAGGACCTATCCCATCTCCTGTATCAAGACAATAGATTGGCATCCGATCTACCTATGTAGGATAGTAGCAAAGGTTTGAAAATGATGCTCACAATGGGCTATGACAGAAACAAAAAGTTTGGCCAAAATGACAATGGGATTCTAATACCCAACATTCTGAAGATGCAAATGAGAAATATTGTCCTTGGATGTACCCCTCTGAGTATAACCATACATGGCTGAAATACCCCGGTTAAGAAAGCCAAAACTCCTTAGCAAATGGCAGTCACCCTGCAATTGCTTGTATCCACTAGTCTCCCCTTAGACAATTTTACCTTTGACATCAATGAGGTATGTAATAGTGAGGATGACGAACCCGAGAGAGGTATACCTGCACTTTTTGAAGACTCTAACCTCTTTATGATTAGCACCCTATCCTATGAGTTTGAAAACCAATCCCATGAAATCCGCCTATTCTACCCACAACTCATCGATTATGACCAACGAGGACCACCAATTCTTGACACATTAAAAAATGATGAGGAACTTTTAGAATTCATGGTACTATAGTATAATATTCCATGTGGGGATCACAAAGAGAGATTCATCATCGTGCTATACACACATGCATATTATGGGGAAATGATTGAATCCCTCAGTCGCAAAAGTGAAAAACTAAGAATAATCTCTAGGTCCTTGAGTGAAAACCACACTGTGGCACTCTCTAACCCAAAAATATTAAAAAGAAAGGATGCATCCAATAGTGAAAACCTCTCTGAGGTGCACGAGGATGGGGGATTCAATCTTCCTCTTAGAGCTCTCCATCAAGAAAAATCAACAGTCCTAGCTGAAAAATGCAATCTGGTTAACTTGGGAACAAAGGAGACCCCACACATCACATTCTATGTGGAATCATTACTATCAAAGGAACAAGAGCCCCTAGCATCCTTCTTAAGAGAGAGACAAGTTAATTTTGTATGGAGCTATGCATACATGCCCGGGCTTGATCCAAAAATTATAGTTCACCATCTAGCAATCTACCCTAAAGCAAATCCTATCAAACAAAAACTAAGGAAAATGCATCCTCAAATTGATTTATTGGTCAAGATGGAATTGAAGAAGTTACTTGATCTAGGATTTATAAGACTAATTGACTACCCTAAGTGGGTATCAAATCTGGTTCCTATTTCAAAACTAGACGAGGGAATCTGAATCTACACGGATTTCAGAGACCTAAACAAAGCATGTCTGAAAGATGATTTCCCATTGCCTAACATTGACATGATTGTAGACATGATAGCAGGACATGAAATTCTCTCTCTAATGGATAGTTTCTCTAGGTACAGCCAAATAATGATTGCCAACAAATACCAACACAAAATAGCCTTCACTTGTCCATGGGGGACCTACTGTTGGAACATGATTCCATTCAACCTAAAGAATGTTGGGGCCACCTACCAAAGGGCCATGACGTTGATCTTTCATGACATGATCCACAAAATTGTTGAATATTACATTGATGACATACTAGAAAAATCCAAAAAGAGGAGAGATCACATATCAACCTTGAGTGCTATTTTTTATAGGCTAGAGGAGTACAAGGTTCGCTTAAATCCAAAGAAGTGTGTCTTCGGCATACAATCAAGAAAGTTGCTAGGATACATAGTGTCAATGAGGGGTACTGAAATAGATCCAGCAAAAGTAAAAGCAATCCTTGAGATGGAAGCACCCAAAACATTGAAATAGTTGAGAGGTCTCCAAGGAAAGCTTCAGTCTATCTACAGATTCAGAGCACAACTGGCAGACAAGAAAAACCCATATTCTCACCTACTTTACAAGGGAGTAGCGTACAAGTGGGATGACAAGTGTTAGGAAGCATTCAACAAAATCAAAGAATATCTGGTCACACCTCTGGTCCTCATGCCACTAATCCCAAGAAAACTACTAATCCTCTATGTGTCAGCAACAAAAATAGCCCTCTATGCTCTCCTTTCTCAGCATGACGAAAATGGGATAGAGAGGGCCATCTATTACATCAGCCGCACAATGGTTAGGCATGAGTTAAACTACTCATTCATAAAAAAATCATGTCTAGCAGTAGTGTTTTCTTCACAAAAATTTAGACATTACATGTTGGCACCCAAAATCAAACTCATTGCCAAGATCAATCCCTTAAAGTACCTATTATCAAAGGCAATGCTTACAGGAAGGGTGGCCAAGTGGGTCATGATTCTATCTTAATACGACATCAAGTACATGGAACAAAAAGAAATCAAAGGCCAAGTAATCGTAGATTAGCTTGCAGAAGCACCCATCTATTCAGAAAATCCACTCATATCAAAGTTTCTGGATGAACCCATCTTCAATCTTAGCATAGTCGACCACTGGAAACTCTACTTTGATGGCTCCTACATGCAACATGGATTAGGAGCTGGTGTCCTCTTCATCACCCCACAGGGGAACTGTATACCTAGATCTTACAAATTGGCATTCCCTTACACTAACAACATAACAAAATATGAAGCTTTAACCATATGCCTCAGAATAGTAGTGTAGTGGCACATCATGACCCTCAGAGTATATGGAGACTACTAGCTGATAATAAATCAACTGAACGATGAGTACCAAAAATTCCTAGAGCCAAAAATAGAGTATATGGAGACTACTAGCTGATATCACATTTGAGAAAATTCCTAGAGCCAAAAATAGAGTAGCAGATGCCATGGAAATGATTGGATCCCTACTAGATATCCCTTGCAATGTCTCGAAATATGAATTGTTGGTAGAGAAGATTCTCGTGCCCGCATTCAAGGTACCGGTGTTGGAATTTGTGTGCGAAATCATTGGTACTAGTGATCCCTGGTACCATGGAATTTATACATACTTGTGAATAGGTGTTCTACATGTTGACATACCCTCAAGCCTTAAAAGAACCTTTGTCAAGAAAGCATCCCAGCTTGTCATCCTAGGAAACACCCTTTATTGTAGGAGCATAGAAGGAACCTTATTATGCTACCTAAATGTTGAGGAGGCATTGACTACCTTAAATGAGGTGCATAATGGTATTTTTAGTTCACACTTGAGCGGAATGACCTTGGCCAAGAATTGCTAAGGATGGGGTATTATTGGCCTACTATGGAAAAAGAAGCACATGACTACGTCAAAAGGTGCCTACAATGTCAACAACATGGGGACCTTATCCATGCTCTAGCCCAAGAACTTCATTCCATATTCACACCTTGCCCCTTTTCCTAGTGGGGGCTTGATCTCATCGAAAAAATACCCCCCACCTCATCCAGTGGCCACAAGTTCATCATAACTGCCACTGAGTACTTTACCAAGTGGGTGGAAGCCATCCCCGTGACATACATCACTAGAAAGTAGATATCAAAATTCATCTTGAACTACCTCATATGTTGATACAATGTTCCCCAAGCTATTATCTCAGATAATGGGACACCATTCAAAAATTGGGAGGTTCGTGACCTTTGTGACAAGTTCAAAATACATCGCTTCTCCACACCATACTATCCTCAAGGCAATGGCCAAGCAGAAGCCACCAATAAAACCATTATGAAAATCCTCAAAAAGATAGTCAATGACACAGGTCGTGACTGGCATCTGTAGCTAAATCCCACCCTTTGGGCTTATTGAACCAACATTCGCACACCCACCGATGCCACCCCATTCTCCCTGGTCTATGGATCAGAGGTTGTATTACCCATTGAAATCGAGCTCCCGTCACTGAGAATATCAATACAAAACATCATCACGGATGAAGAATACCGAGTATCAAGACTGAATGAGCTAGAGTTGTTGGATGAGTGATGTATAGGAGCATCAAACCACCTGCAGGTATATCAAAATTGACTCAAGCGAAGTTATAACAAGAAGATCAAAAGTAGGAATTTCCAAGCCAAACAACTTTTCCTAAAGGATAATCAGAAGAACGTCCCAAATCCAAATGGCAAAGGAAAATTTGATCCTAACTAGTTGGGACCATTCATCATCATAGTGAGCTATAAGTCAAGGGAATATCAATTATCAACCCCCGAAGGCGAACCCCTACAGGAGCCCATCAATACCTCCCATCTCAAAAGGTTTTATGCCTAATCTTGCAGGGTATAAAACCAAAAATACAAAAAAAATAGAAAATTCCCTGAAAAAATGGTCACCCTGATGAAAAATTGGCAAACAGGCGTCTTGGTGACAAACAAAAAAATAATAAAAATAAAAAATGATCAAAAATAGTAAAGAGAAAAAAATCGTCCTCTAGTGAAAACCACTTCGGTGGCGCTTTGGGCAAGTACCTTGGTGAAAACCCGGCAAACAGGTGCCTTGTGTAAATAAGCACTTTCCATCCACCAGGATCTTCACAACTTGTTCTACATCATCCATCCATTATGGTTTCATCATCCATCTATCTTCATCCACCCATCCATTCGACATATGCATCATAGCTTGGTCTTGTGTTCATGTCATGATCCCTCTTGGTACTACTCGGCCCATTCCCAAGGTCAGTTAGTCCTGCCTTTATGGGAGTAGTCTATTGCTTCATGCTAGGGGCATTTTCTCATTGGATTGGATTTGTGTATAATATTGAGGTCCCAAATATCCATAAAATCCAAAAAAATTGCAAAATCAAAAAACCCAAAAATATTCAAAAAATCACAAAAATCCCAAAAGATTTGAAACATATTGAAATCCCAAAACATGTCAAAATTAGTCAAAAAGTCAAAAAATAGAGTCTTCTTGTCAAACTATGGGTCTCTGAGCCTTGAATATAGGCAAGGTTGATCTTTGATCATCCCCCAAGACACTTAGGTCAGTCCTCTAGGAATTCGTAATAATAAACTGACAGTCCATTTGTTCATATCTCATCAATAATCAAGTCTATGTCAGTCGAACTACATGGTCTCTGCGTGTATAACGTAGGAAAGGATAATTTATTGATCAACCCCTAAGTCCCCTAGGATAGCTCCTTAGGTTAGGTCTTGGTCAAAATCTTAGAAAACCCCAAAACATTTAAAAATCAAAAATCAAAACATTTGAAAAATCTCAAAAATACCAAAAACAACCTCAAAACATTTCAAAAAAATAAAAAACATCCAAATATTTGAAAAAATCCATCCATCTCATCTCACTTTCACCCATAATAAACATCACTCGTAATAAACAATCCTCGTCCTCAACCTTTGGTAAAACAATCAGAAACAAGTCTAGCAGTTCAAAAAATGAAAAATTAAACATGAAAATCTTAAGTCTAGTACGTAAACAAGTTAGTCAACTCTTTATGTCAATAGCCTATCATCCAATTAGTCCCATATCAAAATCATCTGATAACATCATGTCCTAGGATGCATCCTTCCTACAATGGACATCAACATTAGGCATCATCGTAGTTTAGTCTTGACTAGTAGTATGAAGAACATTAGCTTGTTTGCTTGCTTTATCTTTGTCTTTTGATTTATCTTATTATGCTCATTCCAAGGAACTCCCGATGATATCCCTAACAAAAGGATTTAGAGAGACAAGAATGGGGAAATGATCATTATCTTTTATTTGTTGTGCTTGTAGGGAGGATGTTTTAGGTATCTTGTTGACCAAATAGGAAGGCTTGCTTTTCTATGTTTTGGCCCGAGATGTTTGAAATATTTGAACTGCATTTCTGAATAAGGTTTCATACGCCAGGTGTAAAAAAAGATACTCATATCTAATTTTTGAGTCAAATTCCATCACACTAGGTCCAACGCCATCTTGGTTCTTTATACCTTGATGCATCGTACTTATGTGTGTAATCAAACATAAGGTAATTAGCCCTTTGAAAATACCAACTCCTCGGCAAGCAAATCATCATCATCATCATTATCTCATGTCTTGTTGAAATCACTTGTTTCTTCTATCTCTTTCTTTCCATGCTAACATAGTACCATGACAGTTAATTAGATCTTTATCATCATTGCATTCATCCTACATTCACAAACCATTAGCACATTGCATATTCCATATCATATCCCATAGCATTAAAAACATATGCACAATCATAATATCATTTGCATACATTTTCCTCATAACATTGCATAATCATCCCATAACACATACAAGCATCCATTACGCTATCACATACATACCACACATCATTTACATCCATTATATCATATCATAGAGATCATCATAACATTCATAAACATCATTTACACATACCAACATCATATCACATCATCATATTACATCGTACCATCCATCATTGCATAATATAGATCTATTAGTCACATAATTATTGCATAGCACATACATCATTAAAATTGCATAAGAAAAGATATTGAAAAAGAAATGCATCCATACATAGCATATTCATCACATAAACATCATTACATCGTAAGATAGAATCATTGCACAACATATAGAAAGTAAAAAAGCATCCATAAATAGAATAGAACATCGCATCGCAACATCATCTCATATATCATCAAAATATACATTGTGATGGTACAAAAATTGGATCAATGTACATGTAATGTCAATAAGTACAAAATGGCCACTGGGGCTATAAAAAATGAGCCCATTAGGTGCAAAAAGAATTTTGTCTCGATCAAAGTAAGGGATAGCCCTACTAGCTGCTGCCCTCACCACCTGCCCTCTCCCCGTGCTACTCTGTCGGCTTGTGCCTTGTCCTTTGTGAAAAATCTAGCACTCTAGCTGCCCGTAGTATGGCCTGGTAGTAGTACGATATGTAGTAATTGGCCTCCTGAATAGCCTCCCTGTATGCTCAAAGTGATACTATGCTTCAGAAGGAAGAGGTGAACATGCTCTCTATCTACTATCGGTGTCCCATATTGGCTATTTCCTATAACTCTATAGCCTATCTCTGTAAAATCGTTTGATCTTGCTCTGCTTGTAGCTGATCTCTCTCAGCTGTCAATTCTTATACTTGGGCCTGCAACTACAAAATATTCCCATCTCTAGGATTTAGTTGTAGGGGTGGTTGCATGTGAGGTTGATCCTAGTCCCCATCTTTGGGTGGTGTCGGGATCCTATCCTAGTGCCCATCCTAATGTCCTGGATCCTGGTCTTGCCGAGGGGCATCTTGTCTCTACTCTCCCAACTGTGGATCTTGGTGTGGCTGATCTGGGAGTGCCTGATCCTAAACTAGTTGATCTAGTGTCGGTCCTCTACCTCCCTGATCCTGATCTCCTTGGCCTCATCTTGCTCCCCTACCCCAGGCTTTGCATTGGGCAGATGGTGTCCCTAGAACTATGAGCCTTAGTGGTGGCCTAAACCAATCTCTATAGGTCTACGTAGTCCCTGGATCAGCCTATCCCTGGTCATATGGCCATGGCTTGGTCACCAGCTACATAAAACTCTAAACTACCTCATGGGGAGGTATGTACCATCCCTAGGAGCTCTGGCCCATTTTCCTCGCAAAAATGGTTATGTACTAATTGTCTAGATGATCCTGGGCCTCACCAAATTGTCTCCGAACCTTTCCTAATAGGTATATCTTAATCATCATGTTCTCTCATCCCTACATAAGTCTATCTTGGTGGGTAAAGAACAGTTGTGCATCATCAAACCAAGCTAGCTGCCTAAGGTATGACTACCATCTGAACACTCGCATATCGTCAAGGACCCTCCTCCAATGAGGAATCTCATGTTGTCATGTATGTGTGAAAGAGAGGCCTCCTCTATATCACTAGACCACTGGATCATCTGGCTCCATCAGAACTAAAAGAACTCTTGGACAAAGCATGGGGATGTGCTCCCACATCCAAATATGCAGGAGTGCAACCCTCGCCCCAAGTGCTTTGTTGTCTAGATAGGAAAACTCATGAAGATCTCTATAAATTGAGGCTAGCAAAACATGCCTCCATCCAAACAGTGTTGGTCATCACCAGACCATGCACTCCCAGCAAAACCCCCATCCAGGACTGAAATATCAGCCTCACCGATCTGGTGCAACAAGACCCAATATAATGGCTACAATAACTAAATGGTAGGGTGACACGATAGGCCTATGGAACTCCAACTCGATTTGGCCCTCACAAAATACAATATGGTCAGTGTCCATGACAACATAATAGGCCTCCCTCCTAGAATCCATATCATAAATGACTTGCTCACCATGGATAGGAAATCTCAATATCCATCACACGTCCTCCAGCATGACTATGGCCTTGCCTATTGGAAAGTGGAATGAGGAGATCTCATTGTGCCACCTCTTGGCAAGAGCCGTCATCATGCCCAAGCATGTCTACACGGGAAGTGCGTAGGTGGCGTACATAGTCCCATCTCTCCTAGGTGCTTCTAATCTCAATCAGTTAAATCACCCAAAAGGCCAAAAATCTCCCTAGACCTATGCTCATGAGAGTAGATCTCCCTTGCCTCCTCCTGCATCAGGAAAGTCACTGTGTTAAAATTCATCAAAAAAATCCTAATCATGACTTGTCTCAGCATCCTAAAATTAACTCCAGCGTCACTTCCTATGAAGGCGGTGTAGTTTGAAAATTTCAAACTGTGACACTAGATCCCTCAAACTCTGAAACTGCATCATAGCATTACAGTTTGCAAAGGCGGTCTAGTTTGATCTAAAACCCTAAATCTCAAGGGCATCGTGGTGGTGCAATCTACAAAGGTGGTGGAGTTTGGAATTTAACCCTAAATTCCAAACTGCACCGTGACGTAAGACCTTGCAATGGTGGCGTAGTTAAAACACTGAGTGTTGTTTGAAATTTTAGCAGGCCAATATAGCGCCACTCCTAAGGACCTAGTTTTTAAATGCAATAAATGAGCACGAAAATAAAAAAGAGGTTGGTTCAAGTCGACTCACCTGTGGTATAGTGCCAGGAAGTCTCTGGTGCATCTGTACTTGGTCAAAATTGTGCATGGGGAGCTATCATTGCACCATTTCTCTGAAGGGTTAGAGCTCATATTCGCAAAATCTCTTAAGGTTGAATGTGAAAATTATTTGGAAGTGGCCCCTCGAGGCCTATTTAAGCCTAAAAATTAGGGTTTTCGACCCTGTTTGGCCGTCCTATCAAGGTTTTCAACCCCCGATCCCGTTTTTGTCCATTCGAAGGCCATCTTGCACTATTTTTTGCGTTTTACCTCAATTTTTTACCTCCTAGAGCCTTTCTGGACCTGTCAGGCACCTTGTCCTCCTTTTTTCGCGAGATCACTCAAAAATCAGAATTTTTGTCCAATCTCTTAAGGGGGCAATGTATTGACATGTTTTCTCTTATCGGGGCAGTAGTGGGGCAAGTTTTGAAATCAGATTTTTTTGAATTTTGATCGAGATAGTTTATTCTTTGAATCAGCATAGCGAGTGTACTGCTTCAAAAAGGGGAAAAATGTAGACATGTAAAATGTGTCGATTGGCATTAGATGCTTGATCCCAACTATTAACACCATTTCATCTGTAATCATCTCTCGGTCTGACCATTTAATCAAATACCCTTATTTGATTAAATTCATCAATTTTTCTCTCTTAATTAAATAAATCATTTATCTGATTAAGTCATTCTCTCTCATTAATTAAATCAATCAATCTGATCTAATTAACCTTAGCTCCTTTATTTAATTAAATAAATCAATTTTTATTTAATTAATCTCTAAAGTCTGTCATCTCATTAAATTAAATAAATTAAACCTTTTATTTGATTTAATCTAACCAATCATCCCCTTTAGCTAAATAAATCAAAATATTTATTTAACTATCTCTAAAATCATGCATTCCTCTCATATTTGATTTTAATCAACCCATAAATCTAAGTCAAATTTGTCACATCATCTAATCCTTCATTAAATTAATTTACCCTTGATTAATTTAATTCTAATCCATGTCCCATCCTCTAGCTTTTTCCACTTGCACATGAAAATAAATTTAATTCATTTATTAAATCCCTATTTTCTCTCAACATGGCATAATAGAGGAATATTCCTTCAAATTTGAAATCCCTCCAAGTGGACTTTGTCCTTCCAACAAGACATTTATTTCATCTTTGAATTGAGCCAAGTGGCATTTAAGACATTCCTTTTTCCCTCTTACATATCATTTCACTATTTTTAAATTCCACCTAAATGCATTTATGGGCACATTCATCAAAATGTGCACATCCTTCATCCACTTATCTCTTGACAAGTGGCACCTTACCATTGGTTGAAAGTTAGTCCCACATTGCTTCATTTTGGGTATTTCTCCAAATTTTCATTCTATAAATAAGAGGCTTCTTTCCTCATTTCATCATCCACAATTTGAGCAAACTTACTATACTCAAATCCATCCTCAAGCTTTAGCATTTTATCTATTTCTTCAAATCTTAGCTAGGTTATGCAGGTTTTTCACCATGGAGCATACTTGAATCTTCAACAAAGTGGATCACTCTTCATCAATCATCAACATTGCATCATTGGAGTTGGTAAAGGGCCAATTTTAACATCAAATTGGGACCAATTCCCCCATGGGATCAAAAGTTTGCTTGTTTAATTAGGATTCAATCTATTTTATTGCTTTCTTATTGTGTTCTTCATTTCATTTCCTAATTTAAGCTTTGTAAATGGATTTCATGGGGAACTTAGATTCTAACTTGTATTTCAATCTTTTAATGTGTGTGTTCATTGTGTTTTGCAGGTACTAGGATCTTGGTTCTACAAATTTAATCTAACATCATCCCCTTTAGTTAAATAACTCAAATCCTTTATTTAATTAAATCTAATTCACATTCTTCTCATCCTTTGATTTAAATCAACCCATAAATCTAAATCAAATAGTCACATCATCTAATCTTTCATTAAATTAATTAAACCTTGATTAATTTAATCCTAATATCCAAATTTCTCTAGATTTTTCCACTTGCACATGAAAATACATTTAATTCATTTATTAAATCTCCATTTTCTCTCAACTTGGCATCTTTAGAGAATATTCTTCCAAATTTGAAATCCCTCCAAGTGGATTTGTTCTTCCAACAAGACATTCATTCCTTCTTACATGTCCTTGTGCATTGATCCAACTGGCACTTAATTCATTCTTTTTCCCTCTTACATGTCATTTCAATATTTTCAAATTCTACCTAATTCCATTTATTGTGCATATTCATCAAAATGTACTCAAGCTTCCTCCATTCACATCTTGACAAGTGGAACTTTCCCATTGGATGTTGAATGATCCCACATTGCTCCATTTTTCTCATCTTTTCATCTTGTCCTTCTATAAATAGATGGCTCATCCTTTGTTTTGATCATCCACAATTTGAGTAAACTTACTATACTCAATTTCATCTTCATCTATTTTATCAAGTTCATAGCTAGGTTATGCAAGTTTTTCATCATGGAGCTCCATTAAATCTTCATCAAAGTGCATCACTCATCAATATTTCATCATAGGAGTTGGGAAAGGGCCAATTTCCACATCAAATTGGCACCAATTCCCCCATGGGATCAAGAGGTTGCTTTACATTGAATGAGATTTGATAGCTTTTATTTATGTTTTCTTTTGTTCTTCATTTCATTTCTTGTTCTTTGCAATTTAAATTGATTTCATGGGGAATCTTGATTCTCACTTGCATTTGATCTAACTATGTATTTGTTTATTGTGTTTATGCAAGTCTAGGATCTTGGTTCTACATTTTAATGCTAGGAGGGAAAATCTCATGTTTTTTAACAAAATTTTGTACTTTTCTTTGTTTTTGTGTGTCTACAGGGAACTACGCTGCTAGCAGTTCAATGACACCATACAACACTGCTACCAATCCATTGACACTATACAACACTGCTACAAACTTCAAACCATGCCACTCGGCCTTTCCCACCCATAATTCAAATCTTCTAATTCTGTTGTTGGGTCAGTTTACAAGTGCTAGAATTTCCAAACTTCAAACAACACCACTGGGTGAAACTCCACCGCAATCATGCTTTTTGGTTTTACTGCACAGTGTCATTTTCTGACAAGCGGTGCCATACAACACCACTGAACCTCCTCAAACTGCACCACCTCTGCAGACTGCGCCACTGGAGTCAAGTAAAAGGTTTAAATTAGTTCAATTTTTACATGTGTTTTTTTATTTTGATTGTTCTAAGTTACTAATTGGCTTTTCTAACCTCTGTTTTGCAGTTCTAATCAGTTTTTGTAGGTTGGTCTAATCAAGGTGAAGGAGAAAAATGAGGTTGAAAGAGGCATTATGACATCATTCTCTCATTACATCAAGTGTTTTTGAACACTTTAGTGTTTTCTTAACACTCTTGGAGAACTCATAATCTCTCTTAAGGATTTGTTATCTTTCATGCTCTTAGGATATACTAAATTTCTTTTGGGCTCTAAAAAGAACACTACAAAAGCTTTCAATTTTTACAACAAAGGGCTTAAAAAGAACCTTAGGTCAAACTCACTAGATTTGGTTTGAGGATTAACAATTGAACAAGCCAATCTCCATATTTCATTTTTGGTGCTCTAAAAAGAATCAAATCATTGCTTTGTGGATTTAAAATGAACAAGTGCTTCTTTTCTTTGTGATTACTTACTCAAAGTAATATCATTAAAAGGACATATGCGCTTCTCTCACGCCTCACAACGATCTTGAGAATCAAAAGGCCTTTTGGTGACATTAAGTTGCATAAGTAATTACCCACACACTTCAAATTGGATTTTAAAATTGAACAAATCTTGCGAGTGTGAGTGGAGCATATTGCATACATTCTCTCTCTTTGGTTCACAACAAAGATTGATCAAGTTATGAATATGTTTTCTTGCTTTTATTTATCTTAGAGGGTCTACCTTGTGGGAAAAAGTAATCACCCAAGGGAACGGCCCAACTGAGAACACACTAAATCCAAGCGACTTCAACCTGGGATATAAGTGTGGATATTAGAACAAAGGCCAATATCACGAGGATTATTCTAACAAGAAGGGAAGTAATGGTCTCTTGCCACATGGATGGTCCCCCATGAACGAAATTCCCACATTAAAACCCATTTTTAGAAAAGGCCAAAATCCTTGATCTATTTGTTGGTGCAAGAAAGGTCGTTCTGAAGCTACCCCACACTTTTACGGCTTTTAGTAGAAATGGAAAGTATTCCATGGTAGATTCATGGGTACTGATGCTTGGATGACCTGAGAAGCGAGTGCACTGTAAGGGGGAGCTTGTGTGGTCAAGCATCTAACCATTTTCTAAGAGTAAGCGTAGTTGGACTTGTCCAAGTGGGGATTGAACAAATATAGTCTTTCATAGCCATAGGGTTGTGCATGTTCTTGGAAACAAAACACTTTTCTTGATCATAAACATTGGGAAAACAAACATTCAACATTGTCATCAAATTTCAAACCCTTTAGGAACCAAATATCTTTGACAAAATTCAAGTGTTATTGCTTTCCCTAGGGGTTCTATCTCTAGAGGTTTCTAAACATTTGGATTTATATCTCAATTTGCTTGCTAAAGTCAACAATAGGTAAATTTTTCATTGACTTCATTGAGGTTCCACATAATATACTTTGTGGGATAAAAAGAAGTTAATACATTAGACATCTAGCTCAAACACCTAATCAAGAATTGTTTGTGGTAAAAAGAAACCACTAAGCAAAGATAAAAACAATTGAACCCCACACATGTGTCTCAAATGATTTCACGTAAGATCAAAATCCGAAAATAAAAGTCAAAAACTCTTAGTCCAAAATATCATCATAAGCATCTCTCAATGCTCTATGAATTTAGATGAAGATTGCTTTTCAACTTTTATAGAAGAGCTTCAAGAAATAATCCTAGTTTGTACTCGTTCTATTATTGTCAAAATCCAAATCTTTTTTGGGAATTTGAACACCTTGCTTAGAGTAAAGCATTTTCTTAAAAACTGAGGTCTTGTAAACAAGATTCCTTTTTAGGTACACATAGGATCAAAATAAAATCTTCATCCATCTTTCAAACCTCAAACCAAAGTCATCTCACCAACAACTCTTAAAAATCTTGAAATCATCCTTCATGCTAGACTTTTTGGCAAATCCATGAATCAAAAAATCCTTGAAACAAATCAAAATACTTCAATCAAAAGATCAAAATCATCTTGTTTAGTTAAGTATGTTTAGATGTATCCTCTCCATATGCTTAGTTGAATTATCATCAAATCATCTTGCTTGGTTAAGTGTGGGTAGATGCATCCTTCTCCCTACACTTAGTCAAATTATCATCTTATGAGAAAGCCTATCCCATAGATAACATCCAAAATCTTGGGATCTATTTGTTCATTATCCAAAATCAAAGAAATCCAAAACTAGGTCAAGGTCAAAATCAAATCCAAGAATCCAAAAAGTCCCAAAAGTCTAGCATCCCCTCTCAAGATCTTCTAAGAGTTTAATCATTCATATCATCCACCTTTCACGCATTTCACCATCACACCTTTGATCCTTAATCATCCTAGATCTTCTCTGTCAAACCTCATTTTATGGTTCAAACAAGATTGCAACAAAAGAACATGGAGACTAACAAAGAAACATCAAATTCAAGTGACCTAAGCCAAACAAATTCTGAAATGAATCATGTTGGATCAAGCAATCCCCTAAATAATTTTCCTTTATCATCACAAAATCCATAAGAGGAAAGTCAAGTAGAGGATATCACCAATAATGCCTTCAAAATGACACAAGACGAGATCACCAAAATGGTCCAAAATCCCGAGAATCATAGAATTTTCAACATCATGATGAAGCTCCACCCCTCCCAATACATGCTTGAATTAGCAAAACAAGGGGTTAAACTCCCTTCCAATTACGATGTGAGCACCATTGTGGAACAACCTTTTGGGGTCATGCCTCCAATTTCATCCATGCCCCCAATCTCATCTACACCTCCATTCCAAAGCATCACCCAACCCATCCCCCAAATTACATCATCCATTGCTCCAACTCAACCTATTGTTAACAAAGGGAGCACATTTCTCAATGCACTACAAACTCACCCTCTCGTGAGTAACCAAGATTTGGATGCAAACACGATCTTGGGGAAATACATACCCAAAAATCTATCACATCCATATGTCCCCCTGACCTTTCATGATCCAAATGATCCATCATCATCATTTCACGCAACACTGGCATACCCATTAAATACAAAAAACTCTCTACCTATGACTTCGCAAGGAGAAGGAGACTTATTTGGACCAGGGGGCATATTTTACCCTTCATCTTCATCATTTCCCCAAGGAAGTATGCCACTCACTTTTCCACCACTTCCACCCTTACCACCAACATCAACATCAACTCTCAGTTTTGGGTTACCACCATTGCCGCCACTCATTCAAAACAATCCCCCAAACATCAATCAGAGCATCATACCAAATCCTCCCATCTTGCCATTGATATCACAACAACATATGACAACCATCCCAATAACACAAATAACCACCACATCATCAACCATGGTCTCTCAAGGACCAAGCATATCAATCACACCATCCACCACAATCCCAATCATCAATACAACGGTGCCTCTCATCATAGCAACAAATACCATACCAAATCCACCACTTCCTCCACCAAACACAAATATGTTAAGCCAATATAGGATTGCATTACAAGCTTCTCAAAAAGATGCCTATCAAAAGACACTTCAAAAAATCCAAAATTGACAAGTTGCACAACTAGTCGCTCAACAAGCATAAACACAATTAGCTTCACAACAAGCATAGCAAGCAACACAAGTTGCTCAAGCAGCACAAGACGCTCAAGTAGTTCAAGCCACACAACAAGATCAACAAGAACAAAAAGCACATAAGGCTTCTCAAGTCCAAGCCCTATTACAACAACAGTAGGCTGCACAAGCTACTTAAGCTGCATATATTGCACAAGTTGCCCAACAAGCACAAGACCAAGCTTAGGCACAAGTGCAAGCTCGAGCCCAATAACAAGCTCAATAAGCTCATGCACAAGCACAAGCACAGTACCTCACAAACAACAAATAGCCCAACAACAAGCATACCAACAAGCGTTGAAGCAATACCAAGAGCAACAAGAGGTAGCCCAACTAGTAGCCCAACAACAAGCATTGTTGGTGCAACAACAACAACAAGCTCAACAACATGCATTATTAGCACAACAACAATAGGACCAACAACAAGCATTGTTGATACAATGGCACGTACAAGCATACTTGGCGCAGCAAAATGTGCAAGCACCATCCACCAACACATTAACCAATCCACCCATCCCTCCAACAAGTGAACCACTGCAAAACACCTTCCTCCCACTCGTTGATCCACAAAATGACATAATAACACAAATCAAGTTACTCTCACAATAAGTGCTTGATCTTCAATCAGGGAAAACCACAAAGATACCCATTAACTTGTGTCCCTATCTGTTTGACAAGAGTCTTGTAATGAAACCATTCCCAAAGGGATTTGAGATCCCCAAATTTGATAAATATCGTGGGATGGGAAACCCTAAAGATCACATTAGGGAATTCCAAGTACATTGCATAGAAGTTGCATATGACAATACATATTTGTGCGGCTATTTCCTATAAGTTTGGTAGGCCAAGCCATGGAGTGGTTCTCTTTCCTTCCTCCTGGCATCAATTTTTTTTAGGAAATTGTAGATGCATTCATAAAAAATTATACCTTCAATATTGGTATGGATGTCAGTCTAGAGGAACTATCAGCTCTTAAACAAGGAAATAACAAATAATTTGCTTCATTCCTACAATGATGGTGATCCAAGGACAATAGGAGCAAATGGGTCATGCCAGAAGAACAACAAGTTTGCACCATCATCTCCAATATCGAAGGAGCCTTGGCATTCCATCTCAAGGTGCAAGGTATCACCACATATGATCAATTTATCTCCAAGGTGCTTGACGTTGAACGCACCCTTACTACACAAGGAGGGACACCCACATATCGTGAACAACAAAAAAATTGCCCATCCACTAGTATAATGACAAACCTTGCACATGGGAAAAAAGAAGAAACATTACCAATGATGGTGTTGTTGACACCAAAGTTGTCATCAGTGCTCCTCGAAAAAACACACCAACACCCCAAACAACAACCCCAAAACAACAATCAGAATAATTTTCAAGCTAACATTGTGACTCAACAACCAAACAATCAAACAATCAACAATGTGAATGATCAAAGGGGGCCAACCCAGCAAAATAAAAACTCCCCCAAGTGGAAGTATGCATCCCTTGGGGAATTAGCCGAATCCATCATAAAGAGGCTAGTGGCAGAGAAACTCATCACAATCCCCACCTATGACAATTATCAAGAGCCCTTGGTGAAACCACTGTGGTACAATGAAAATCACATTTGTGATTTCCATAAGATCAAGGGACATACAACTACTAGTTGTATGACGTTGAAAAACTTAATTCAAGACCTCATTGATGAAAAAATCATAAATGTGGAGCAACCAACGGGAAATCAAAATCTCAAAATCTACACAAATCTAATGCCCAATCATAACAACAAAGGGAACAATAAAAATGATAAGGGGAAAGGTGCATTCAAAAGTGTCAATCATGTATATGACCATGTTGTCACATCCCTAGATGATTTTTGCACTGTTATCACCATCAAAGGAGCCCAAGTTGATTATGGAGTCACCACAAGAGGTGGAAAAATTACCATTGCAGGGTCATCTCAGCCTCCAAAGTGATGCAGAGGGTCAGAGATCTTGAAAAAAACACCAAGTTATCAGACTTTCAATGGTTCACTCACAACCTTTCCTCTAGACACCAACTTGAAGATAAAGCCTAAACTTTGCACTCAAGACTTATCTGCTTCCCTTGTGGTTCCAAATCACTGAAATGATCTCAAAAGACTTAACCTTACTTGGCTCAAAAGGTTCTCAAGCCCTAACCCTCTGTTTTGAACAAAACTCTCTTTTGCTGCTCAACTAGCCTTCTAGCCTATTAAGCCTTTGGCGATGGATTCTTGACTTTTTCCACAAACTTTACAAATGAGCCTCCAATATAATGGTTGTTTCAGGTATGGATTGTGATGAAAAACACCATGTCAACTCCTAGACATCAATTGTTTCAGACAAACTTTCATCAAACCCTGTTGTTTCCTCAAAATTAGGCTTAATTAGCCCTGTTTTACAAAGCAACCCCTCTTCAAATTTTTCTCCTGACTTTGAAACTCTCAACAGTCTTCCAAAACACTCCCAAACCAAATATTTTCACACTTTTAATCTTCTAGGATACTCTTAACATGCCCAATTACAAAACCCTCCCTAATTTGGTTTAAAACTAGGGCTTTTTGATTCTAGGGTTTCCAAACACTTCCAAGACTTAAATCTTAACTTTTCACCATTAATTCATCATGGCTCAACTATTTCAACTCAAAAATATACCTCTTGTTAAGGCATATTGTCCACTGCTATACCCTAGGGTCCATCTTCATGCATTTTCCTTTGCTAATTCACTGTGCACATGTTAATTTTCCTCTTCCCTGCACATTTATTTGTTAGATTCTCATGATACATGTTAGATCAGATCCATTTCATAGGTTTTCAGCCATACACTCCATGAAATGGATCATTTACTCATTTAAAACCCTCAAAACTGTGTAAATCTGTCTTTTCCTGTAGACAGTCAGCCAAAAAATGTACAAGAATTGATTCTTGTTAACTTTCAAAGCATTAAATGGTTAGAATACATGCAAATACCACCATGAATTAAAATTCAATAGGAATTCAATAAACTACCAAAAAGAACACAAAAGAATGCAAAAACTGTATTTTACTGCCTTTTCTTGAGAACAGTCCGTACAAATCCTTCAAAATCTCATCAACCTCCATACAAGTGATTCTCCTGGGGTTATAGATCAATCCCAAACTGTTCCAACCAACTAAAGTTGGTTCCCATTACATTAAAGTTAATTAAACCCCTAAACTCACTTTCCCGCCCAAACTGAAATTTGAATTTTTGAAATAACAAACTTGAAATTTATTAACATCTATCCCCTAAAAACTATTGGATGTTCACTATCCAAGTTTATTTGACCTATTTAAAGCATAAGATCACTAATCAAACCCCCTAGAACATAATTTACCCTTTACATTGCATTTTAACCTAGATTCCTTATCAGGAACCTTGAAACTTTGAACATTCTCATTACACTTATTCAACCCAAATGCCATTATAGGCTCCAATAGATTATAATTGATGCTTTGACTTGTTTGGAAGGTCCTCCTGACCCTTGCACTCTCCTAGTTCTTGAAGTTCTCCTTGAAGGCCCTGGGTGCTCCTGCACCACAAAGCACCCACTTCCAACTTGAGATCTATTCCTAGTGGCTATAATTTCCTTGATCAGTTGAAAATAACCCCAACTTAGATCTCCATCATGGAGTTACTAAAGATATCATTAGCCCACAAAAGATCCTTGAAGAAGCATTGGCTTCATCCACCATCTCTGTGGATCTTGATCCTGAAAAATTCCAAGCTATGGTCGGAAACATCATTAACCAAAATATTCTTACATTCTCCAATCAAGAAATTCCCACCCAACCATCTCACAATCGTGCACTCCATCTAGAGGTCCTAGTACATAAGAACAAAGTCTTGGTGGATGTAGGTGCAAGTTTAAACATCTGTTTACTCAAACTCAAAGAATTTGGGAATCTCAGAGGATTCCATTGAAAAAGGAAAAGGCATCACCATCAGGGCTTACAATGATCAAGAAAGAGTGTCTCAGGGAACTATCCAACTCCCTATTCAAGTAGGGCCAACAATTATAGAAACCACCCATCAAGTCCTCGACCTTGATTTTCCTCACAAAATCCTCCTAAGACGTCTATGGATCCATGGGATGCAAGCAGTGGCATCAACCTTCCATCAATGTGTCAAGTTCACATACGAAGCCCAAGAGGTCACTATCCATGGGGATCCCAAACCATTTTCTTATTGCAAGAGCCTAGAAGCAAAATATTACAAAATCCCCTAAGTGCCAAAGAATGATGAAGGTCCCTCAACTCCATACATTGATCCAACTACTCTCGCCTCCACTTCTATGAAAGAGACACCTGCCATCTTCTCCATCTCCGACATCAAGGTCATTATCCAGGAAAATGGATGTGGACACTATACAATCCCACAAAATGCTTTTGTGGTAGGAGAGTTACCACAATCTCCTAGGTCACAAGGAAAACCACAATCAAATGATGCTTCCTCATCCCAAACCTTCATGGTAGGCTCCTCGAGCTTCAAAATTTGGGGAGATCTCAGCCGGGAAGTAATAGAAGAGGACCCATCCCATCTCTTGTACCAAGACAATAGACCAGCAACCGATCTCCCTATGGATGATAGCAGTAAAGGCTTACAAATGATGCTCGCCATGGGCTATGATAGAAACATAAAGCTTGGAAAAAAAGACAATGAGCTTCTAATACCCATCATTCCTGAGACGTGAATGAAAAATCTTGGCCTCGGATGTACCCCTCTAAGTATAACCATACATGGCTGAAATCCCCAAGTTAAGAAGGTCAAAACTCCTCAGCAAATGACAACCACCCTTCAATTTCCTGTATCCACTAGTCTTCCCTTAAACAATTTCACATTTGACATAACCGATGTTTGTAGTAGTAGTGATGAGGAAGATACAATAACTGACTTACCTATGCTTTTTGAGAATTCCTCTATCGTCATGATTATTACCGTGTCATTTGAGTCAACCAGTCAAAACCATGAAATCAACCTAGTTTACCCCCAGCTCATCAATTACAACCAATGAGGACCGCCAATTCTAGACACTTTCGAAAAGGATGAAGCACTCTCAGAATTCATGGGACTGCGGAGCATGGTACCATGCAGAGATCACAAGGTTGGGTTTGATATCATTCTGGACACACAAGCTTACTATGGGGAGATGATTGAATCCTTCAGTTGTAAAAGTGAAAAATTGAGAATAATCTCAAGGTCTTTGAGTGAAAACCACATTGTGGCACTCTCTGACCCTAAAATAGTAAAAACAAAGGACGTATCCAATGGTGAAAACCTCTCTAAGGCACTCGAGGATGAAGGATTCAATCTCCCCTTAGTGCTCTACATCAGGAAAATTCAGTGGTTCTAGCTGAGAAGTGCAACCCAGTCAACATGGGAATAGAGGAAACTCTGCATATCACATTTTATTTTGAATCATTAATGTCAAAAGAATGGGAACTCCTAGCTATTTTCTTAAGGGAGATAAAGTTCAACTTTGCATGGAGCTATGCTGACATGCTCGGGCTTCATTCGGAGATTATGGTCCACCATCTAGTAGTTTATCTAGAAGTAAAGCCCGTCAGGCATAAACTCAGAAAAATGTATCCCCAAATAGCCTTGTTAGTCAAAATGGAATTGGAAAAGCTACTAGATGCAGGGTTCATACAACCAATCGACTATCCAGAGTGGGTATCAAATCTGGTTCCTGTTTCAAAACTAGATGGGGGTATCCATATATGCATAAATTTTAGAGACTTGAACAGGGCATGTCCCAAAGATGACTTCTTGCTTCCCAACATTGATATGATTATAGATATGATCGTGGGACATGAGATGCTTTCACTAATGGACAAATTCTCTGGGTATAACCAAATCATGATAGCCAAAGAGGATCAACACAAAATAGCTTTTACTTGTCCATGGGGGATATATTGCTAGCACATGATGTTGTTTGGTGTAAAGAATGCTATAGCAACATATCAAAGGGCCATGACCTTAATCTTTCATGACATGATCCATAAGACTGTGGAAGATTATGTCGATGACATATTGGAAAAATCCAAAAAGAGACGAGACCACATAACAACATTGAGTGTCATCTTTGACAGACTTGAGGAATACAAGGTCCACCTTAATCCAAATAAGTGTGTCTTCGGCATACAATCAGGGAAGTTGTTGGGATACATCGTGTCCATGAGAGGAATTTAAATAGATCCTGCTAAGGTAAAGGAAATCCTTGAGATGGAGGCACCTAAGACATTGAAATAGTTGAGAGGTTTACAAGGTAGGCTCCAGTCCATCTATCAGTTCATAGCTCAACTCTGCAGACAAGTCAATCCCATATTCTCACCTACTCTACAAGGGGGTAGCATAAAGTGGGAAGACAAGTGCGATTAGGCCTTTAACAAAATCAAAGAGTATTTGCTCACACCTCCAGTGCTTATTCCACCAATCCTAGGAAAGCCTCTGATCCTCTACATATCAGCAACAATAGCAGCTCTCGGTGCTCTCCTAGCTCAATACGATGGAAACGAAACAAAGAGGGCCATCTATTACATCATTCAAACCATGGTAGGGCATGAGTTAAACTATTCCTTCATCGAAAAATATTTTCTAGCAGTAGTGTTTTCCTCACAGAAGTTCAAACATTACATGTTAACACACAAAATCAAGCTCATTTCCAAGATCGACCCACTCAAGTATCTACTTTCCAAGGCAGTGCTCATAGGAAGGATGGCCAAATGGGTCATGATCCTATCAGAATATGACATTGATTACATGGAATGTAAGGCCATCAAAGGGCAAGATATTGCATACCAATTGGAAGAAGCAACAATGTACTCAAAGAATTTACTAATTTCAGAGTTCCCTAATGAATCCATCTTCAACTTGAACATAATAGACCACTGGAAGCTGTACTTTGATGGCTCCTACACACAACATGGATTAGGAGCCAGGGTCTTTTTCATCACCCCCCAAGGAGACTGCATACCAAGATCTTACAAGTTAGAATTTCCCTACACAAACAATATCATAGAATATGAGGCTCTAACCATAGGACTCAAAATAGCAGTGTAGTGGCATATCATGGCTCTCAAGGTTTATGGGGACTCACAACTAATAATCAATCAAGTGAATGATGAATATCAGACTAAGGATGACAAGCTCACTCCATACAAGAAATTGGTGGAGAGTCTTAAGGAGTCCTTCATTGAGATCACATTTGAGCAAATACCCAGAGCAAATAATAGAGTGGCAGATGCCATGGAAATAATTGGATCCCTATTGGATATCCCTCACAATGTCCAAAAGCATGAATTCCTGGTAGAGAAGCTTCTTGTGCCTGCATTTGAGGTACTGGAGTCAAAAAAATTGTGTGAAATTGTTGGCCCTAGTGATCCCTGGTACCATGAAATATACACTTATATGAGAATAGGAGTCATCCTAGTTGACATAACCTCAAACCTTACGAAAACCTTTGTTAAGAAATCATCCCAGTTTGTCATCCTAGGAGAAACCCTTTACCCAAGGAGCATAGAAGGAACCCTGTTATGATGTCTAAATGATGAGGAGACATTGACCTCCTTAACCGAGGTGCATATTGACATATATGGTTCACACTCAAGTGGTATGACCTTGGCCAAGAAACTACTGATAGGGTATTATTGGCCCACTATGGAAAGAGAAGCACATGACTATGTCAGAAGGTGTCTACAATGTTAGCAGCATGGGGACCTTATCCATGCTCCAAATCAAGAGCTTCATCCTATTGTCACACCGTGGCCCTTTTCACAGTGGGGGATCGATCTCATTGGAAAAATCACCCCCACCTCATCCAGTGGTCACAAATTTATCATTACCACCACTAAATATTTCACAAAGTATGTGGAAGCTATACCAATGACATACATAACCGGAAAGCAGATATCAAAGTTCATCTTGAACTATTTAATATGCCACTATGGTGTCCCACAAGCCATTATCTCAGATAATAGGACACCATTCAAAAACTAGGATGTCTGTGACATATGTGACAAATTCAAAATCCAACATCGCTTTTCCACTCCGTATTATCCCCAAGGCAATGGTCAAGTAGAAGCCACAAACAAGACCATTCTAAAAATCTTCAAAAAGATAGTCAATGATGTAGGTCATAACTAACATCTGCAACTAAATCCTGCCCTCTGGGCCTATCAAACTAGCATATGCACACCAACAGGTGCCACCCCCTTCTCCTTGGTCTACGGATCAGAGGCCATATTACCCATCGAGATCGAGCTTCCATCACTAAGAATATCACTAAAAAATCTCATCACAGATGAAGAATACTGAGTATCAAGACTGAATGAGTTGGAGCTGATAGATGAGTGGTCTATAGAAGCATTAAACCACCTGCAAGTGTATCAAAATCAACTCAAGTGAAACTATAACAAGAAGATCAGGAGCAAAACCTTCCAAGTCAAAGAACTTGTGCTAAAAGAGAACCAGAAGAACATCCCAAATCCAAATGGAAAAGAAAAATTTGAACCCAACTGGTTGGGACCATTCATCATTACAACAATTTACAATTCAGAGGCATATCAGTTATTAACACCCAAAGGGGAACCTCTACAGAATTCCATGAACAACTCCCATCTCAAAAAGTTTCATGCCTAAAATCCTTCAAGGTATAAAACCAAAAAATCAAAAAATCAGAAAATGTCCTAAAAAATTGGTTACCCTGATGAAAACCTGGAAAATAGGCATCTTGGTGACAACAAAATAAAAATCCAAAAAAAAAATCAGAAAAAGGATTAAAAATAGTAAAGAGAAAAATCGTCCTCTAGTGAAAACCCCTTTGGTGGTGCTTTGGGCAAGTACCTTGGTGAAAACCTGGCAAATAGGTACCTTGTGTAAATAAGAAATTTCTATCCACCATGATCTTCACAACTTGTTCCACATGCTTCCATCATCCATCACATTCCATATCCCCATCCATCATTCGTTTGACATTTGTATCATAGCTTGGTCATGTGTTCATGTTATGATCCCTCCTAGTACTACTCTGCCCATTCTCAAGGTCAGTTTGTCCTGCCTCTATCAGAGTAGTCTATTGTTTCACTCTAGGGGCATGTTCTCATCATATCATATTCATGTATATTCTTGAAGTCCTTAAATCAGAAAATCCAAAAACATCAAAAAATCCAAAAACATCAAAAAATCAGAAAATCCAAAAACATCATAAAATTGAAAAATCCAAAAACATCAAAAAATCCAATAAAATCCAAAAACATCAGAAAATCCCAAAACATTCAAAACATATCAAAATCCAAAAATAGGTCAAAAAGTAAAAAAAAATCAAAAATAGAGTTGTCTTTTCAAACTACAGGTCTCTAAGCCTTGAACTCCCCCTCTCTCCTCTCAATAATGTGTCTAACAACTTCAATAATCTTGAGGCTACATAAGCGTCCACTCCTATCTGATAACAACATCCCACTGATCAATTTGTAGAGGTACAATGGCAAGGCTAGTACATGTAATCCCAGACAGGCATCAAGATCTAGCTCCCTCCCGTGGATCAGCATCTCCACTAGTTCAAAAACTACCTGTAGACTCTCCTCCACATATTGGGTATGGGCCCAACTGACTAGGTGCCCTCAGATGGGAAACCGTAGAATCCTCCATACGTCTTGCAACATCACTGTCATCTCTCCTATAAGGAGATGGAAGGTCGATGTCTCTAAACTCCATCTCTCCATCAATGCTGTTAGGAGTCCTCGGTGCACTTAGATGTTGGGATACCCCAACATGTGTAGAAATCCCGCATGTGCCAGTGATCCATGGTCATGGGAATTCATCGCCCCTCATGTCACCTCCAACACCATTGAATTCCTATGTCGCATCCTCAGTGACTCAAAGTTTTGCACCCATACAAAATGAATCATCATCTTTTCTCATACTTCATTTCTTTTGTCATTTTCATCCCTGCGCTGGGTTTGATGAATTTGCCTCTGTGTAGAGAAAATTCACCCATTTCCCTTTTCTAACACGTTCACCTATCTATCTAGCGTGCTCACCCCTTTTTTTTCCCTCAGAGGCAAAGTTTCCTTCACCCTTTTTCCCCGAGGGGCGATTTCGTATTTGCCCCTGTGTCTTTTCCTTCCCAAGTAGTGAATTCGTCCTCGCCCTTTTCCTCCGATGGGTGGATTCAAATCCACCTTTTTTTCCTTTTGGTGAAATTTCTTTGACCCTTTTCTAGTTTTAGTGAATTCGTATTCACCTATCCCTAGCACATTTGCCCCTACGTTGCGCGATCTCACCCTTCTGCTTAGAGAGGCTATTTTGAAATTGCCCCTCCCCAGCGATTTCGCCTCTGCATTATACATTACCGCCCCTTTCCTTGGAGAGGCGATTTCAAAATTTCCCATCCCCCAGCATATCTACCCCTACATAGAGTGACCTCAGCCCTCTTGGATAGGCGAATTTTCCTTGTGGATGGGTGAATGCACCCATCTGTGGCGAATCTATGCCCTAAAGCTACTTGATCCCCAAATTAAATTATGCTTCAAAATTTTGAATCAAATCACAAAGTGGGATTTCAAATCCTACCTAGCATGGTACTGCTTGGTAGTATTAGTACTGGTGTAACTCCTCACCTTGGTGGATGAGCTCATCATCCATGAATCCCTCATCATCGCTCTCATTAGCCATCCTCATCACTCTTTCTCTCTCTCTCTTGCCTAGTTAGCTGTCAAGTGTGCAAAAGGTAAATAGTAATTTTTCAAATTTACTATTTCTAATTTTGAACTTTTGCACCTATTTAGCCTTTTAAATTTTGGGTAATTTTTACCCTTTATTTAACCTTTTTATTAATTCATTCACCCCTTTTCTTCTGTGAGTTGCCATTTGCACCCCATTTATCTATTTTCCTCCATTCAAAAGCCATTCTTCATGGTTTTTCTCACTCTATCATGTGGTACCCTCTATTTCTCCATATCGAGAAGTCACCTGGGGCCCCTTTTCCTTCCCCATCCACCCTCTCGAGGGGGCATACCCTACCATTTTCCTCCATTATTCCATCCTATCCATTTCTCGCAACATTGGGGCATTCTCCTTCATTTTTTTATGATTAGAAAGCCTACACAACTTTTCCTACACTCGGTTTTCCTTGTGACACTGGGGCATTGTCTAGCATTCTTTTTCTCTATCGAGTCGTCTATATTTTGTTTTTCTTCAAAACACTGTTATTCTAACAGTATTTCAAAGAGGGGAAAAATGTAGACACTTGATTTTGACCACCCCTATATGTTCAAATTCACTCCTTCCATTCCTATATCCCACATCCGTTGTTTGCATTAATTAAATAAATTATTATTTGATTAATATTACCCTTCAGCCTAATGTCCCTAAGGTATTTAATAAATCAATTAAATACTTTATTCCCCCTTTCCTCTCTAAATTAAATAAATACCTCAATTTATTTAAATGTCATTTTTCTTTATGAATTTAAATCAATTTTTTAAATTCGTTTTCTTTCTCTTTCCTTGTCACATCCTCCATAATCCTCTCTAATCCAGGTTAATTTAATTAACCTGTGATTAGGATGTCCACACTCTTAATCATCATTAGGGTCACATCCTCCATAATCTGCCTAATCCCATGTTTGCACAACCTTAATCACTTGATTAGGTCAACCTAAT
Organism: Sequoia sempervirens; assembly: GCA_007258455.2. Taxonomy (NCBI): domain Eukaryota; kingdom Viridiplantae; phylum Streptophyta; class Pinopsida; order Cupressales; family Cupressaceae; genus Sequoia; species Sequoia sempervirens. Next base: position 326,432,241 of record VDFB02075321.1, on the reverse strand, counting down.
CCCCATGTCATTTATGGCAGGTGTCCTAAGTCAACCTTAGTAAATGCTTTCTCCTTTTGGAGAAGGAACCCCTTTCCCCATGTGAATTTTTAATTCACATTTAATCCCCCAATGAATTTAAAGGAATTTTTAATTCCTTCTCCCATCCCCATGTGGATTTTTGAGGAATTTTTAATTCCTCACATGTCCTTTAACCCACATGTGGACAAGGACCTCCTTTAAGAGGAGATCTTTTCCAAATCCCAAGGTACTATGTAGTACCTCCACATCATCTCCTCCTTTCCATCTCACCTCCAATATGTCAAGATGTGAGGGCTTGTGAGTTCTCAACTCACCCCAACCCTTGATCTTTACCATCATGGATTGATCTTGGCCATCCATTGTTTAGTGGCACTTCCCCAAAAAATGGTGGAATTTTCCCTCATTTGCATCCATCACTTTTGCAATCAACTTTAGCACACTTAGCAATCACTCAAGCATCCAAGCACTCATCCACCATTGTTGCAGCACCTTTTGCACTCACATCTTGCATCCATTGCAATACCCATTTGCACCATCTCATTACCATCATTTAGAGCTAGGTTTTATGCTATTTTTCCAACAAAGGAGCACACATTCAAGCGATCAAAGGGCCAACCAAAGTCATCAACTCAAACAAGGTAAAGTGTTCCATTTTCTTGAATTTTGTTTGAGTTCATCTTAGGCCTAATCTTGAGTGTTTGTCTTGTGTTTTTGATCTTTGCATTAGTTTAGTTTTTTCACTTTAGTAGATTAAATTCACTCACACACAATATGTAGATGTGGTTAATGCTTATGAAGCTCCTTGGATGCATAAAATGTAATTGTCTCTATTGTTTGCTTTAGTGTTAGAAATGAGACTAAGAATTTACAAATGTCACCAATATATGGCTATACTACTCCATGTTTGGATTTGGCTTGGTGATTAGATAGGTGAGGGTGCACAAAGGTGGGTGAATCACTCAAAAATATGCACAAGGGGAATGACTCTCACAAAGAAACAACACCCTAAATATAGAGGTGTGGTATGACCTGGTAAATTTCAATGGAGAAGATCAGGAGAAGGCACATATATGAGCATCAATTAGAGATGAAACGTGTTCACAACACATCTTCCACACCAAGTCTTGCTCTCTAGGAAGAAATAACCAAGAACTAGGCTAGTAGGCCAAAAAACACCTACAAAAAATAGAAATTCACTACCAAAATGGGGTAATGGGTAGAGGGCAGTTTAGTCCTCCTAAAAAAACTTGCATTTTTTTACAAAAACTCATATAGTATGGATTTGTATAGTATTGCATTGTACATCAAGGTACAATTACAAAAAAAATGAAAATTTTCAAATTACCATTTTTTCGTGAAACAAAAGCTAGTTATTTTTTTTATTGGGCCTTTCGGATGCAATGATGGTGTAACCCATTTGTCTCTATGATGCTTCATTGATAGGTCTAAAATATTGATTCACCAAAAATCGAGAAGGAACTTGCAATTCAATGCTTTGATACCATGTTGGAGAAACAAATAATTAATAAAAATATTCAAATTACCATAAAATGAATCAAACATAGGGTGATCCCACAATACTGGTTTACAATTTTTGGCCGAACTGGACATTGAACTAAACTTTTTTAACTAAATCTTCACTTTTGAGCACCTATAGCGGCTAAACTATGAGGAATTTGAAGATGCAAACTAGTGTTTTGTGAAAAAAAATTTGTAGATTCTAAATATACTTTTTTCAAAAAATTTGGAATCAGATTACACTTCTTTTTCCATTTCCTTCGAAAACTAGTTTTTAACAATAAACACCATATTTAAAGAGTGACATTACTGGCTAACACATAACTTTTTTTCTAGGATAAAATTTTAATATTTTCAAATTTAGATTCGTAACTACGATATCTAGTGCATGGAATTAGTTTCATAGCATTTCATTAAATATTTTTTTCTTAATTAAGTTTCAAAGTCAAACCAGTTACAACTTAGACGTGATTCACTGGCTAAAGCATAAATTTTTTTGTATGTATCAAAATTCAATTTTTATTTTTTGTTGGATTAGGGACATCAATATCTAGTGCACTAATATTTTTCAATTTTTTTTTGATAATCTACTATTTTTTCACATGTGCAGAACAGAGAGCTTTATTTTCAATGAAAAAACTATGTTTAATTAAACTAAAAAATAAAATACATAATAAAACCAAAACATATTAAAATTATATTCAATGGATAGCTTGTTCTAAGGACTACCATCATCCAGTTGGGTTTGTGAAGTCTCATCCAGTTTCATCCTCAACCTAAGATTCAAAAGGCAATTTTTGTAGAGATTTGGTAGAAGAGGGGGAGAAGGGGGAAAAAGGGGGGTTGGCTCGAACCCCCCTTGACCCTTCGAGTGAAGAGGGGTTCACTCGAAGGGGGGTTTGAGCGAACCCCCTTTTTTAAAAATTTCCCTTTGTCTTCCATTTAAAAAATGTGCCAAAAGGTGGGTCCCATCATCTAATAGGGTTCACTCAACAGGGGGTTTGAGAAAATCCATTAAGGGTCTATATGAACCCCCAGTTTGTGCAAACCCATGAAAACAAAAAAATCATGGGAGTGTTTTTGCAAATTTCCTTCCTCAATGGAATTGTAAACCAGTATTGTGGGATCACCCCATAATACAAAATCCAAATAACTATCATAGAATTTGTAGAATACAATGATCACTCCTTGTTTATATATGACAAGGAGGAGGTAGGAAGGTGAAACAAAAAGACTCACTAACCCTCCAAGTGATATGACACATGTAGAACACTTGGGACAAGTGTAAAGGCATGTGCCAAGTGTCTATAAGGTGAGACAACTAAACCACTAAGTGAACTTAAGCTAGTGTGAATAGGACTGCTAGGTGTAGGAACTAGATAAATGATAACTAGATGTATAAAGACACTTTTCACACTAATGGTTTTATTAGACATATTCATTATTTCTCATGGATTTATAATATTGTAAATGTAGCTAAACATGACGTGTGTGTTCACATATACACTATTTTAGAGATCTAAATAGATAATTACTTAAAAATGAATTCTCAATGCCTAACATTGATATGATTTTTGACTCTACTAATGGGAATGAGATGTTATCTTTCTAGGATATATTTTTAGGAATATAAAAAAAAAAATCTCATTAATCCCCAATCTCAACACAAGATATTTTGTCTACTCCATGGGGAAAATTTTGTTATTTTTTCATGTCATTTGCACTGAATAATGTTAGTGCTACTTATAAAAGGATATGACAGTAATATGTTATGAATAATTGTTTAAAGTTTGAAAGTATTATAAAGATGGTATTTTTAGAATTTATATAAGAAATTAAAAAAATCACCTCTAAGATCTAAGTACTGTTTTTAACATATTATGACAATAAAAAGTACACTTAAATCTTAAGAAGTGCATATTTAACATAAATCTAGTGATTATTTATTAGGATTTATAGCATCGAGATAAGGCATCAAATTTGATAGTATTTTATTTTTTTTGGCAAAAGGTCAAAGCTGGTATATATATTATATTATAAATAGTAATTACATATAAAGCCAGAATTATAGTACTAGCTTGACTAAAATGCCAAAAAGTTACATTTTGGAGAATATGACCTGAAGCCTGGAAATCACTATTTGATACAAAATATAGCATCAATGATTAGTTCAAAACTTATAAAGTTTGTACACATTATATCCATTACAAAAATTTTACCGAAGCAGAAACGTGCATAATCATTCCTCCATGTCACCTTCATTTACAGAAGTATCACCTCATCTTGCATTAAGTTCTAAATTTTCTCCCTACCCTTCATTCAAGTCTATTATTTTACATCCTTGGAATAGATCTTGCAGGAACTAATCATTCTAAACATGTCGGTTGTGATTCGTGAGCAGGTAAGACACAACAAAATATTTTTCTTTAATTTTATTGACCATTTGAAGTCCTAGGTCCTATAAGTGCAAATGAAAGTTCTTATAGAGGATTCATGGATTATCCTCTTTCAACCCATTTTTAACTACATCATATGCCACTGCAAATGTATGCCTATGCTTTAGATAGCACTTGGGAAAAATTCCAGCTACATATCCTTTCCCTTTCTCCAAATCATAATTTGCACACTCCTCAATAGTTCATTTTCCCCTAAATAGTTTGGCCACGCCACCTCATTAACCATGACTTGTAACAACTGAAAGGATTGTAGGAAATCCATGGAATTTGACAGAAATATCAAAAGGAGTTAAGAGGGAAACATCAACTTGGGTGCATTAGGCTGATATACCCCTTCACTAGGAATAGTCTGCACACTATCAACAACACTGGGATAGGACATCTTGAACACCTATACCAATTCAACATTTGTCACCTCCTCTAAAAATGGGAGCTTTCCTTCATGAACCCTAATTGGAATTATGTAATTCTTTGGTATGTAATCCATTATTGAGGTTGCAATTACACTCAAAAACCCTTCTATACCAACAAAAATAGTGTATAGTGCACCCCAACATTGAACACAAGGAAAGACAAGTACCTAAAACAACACCCCAGTCCTACTTAGAGATTGGTTAACCAAATTTTTCTCCCAAAAATGTGAAATGCAGAAAGGAAAGAAACCCAAATGACACCCCAAATTACACTTCCCAATAGTGGCAATGTTTGAAAGCAAAAAATTACAGCACCAAGCCCATCACCGTTACACCCTAAGGCAAAAGAACACCCAACACAACACTATAAATTTGATAATACATAGTGAGGTGATGGTAATGCCACACCATAATAGAGCTAGTACCAATCCCTAGACAATAATTTCCACCCTAGAATGCAAATTTCCCACCTTACAAAACAAATGACCACCATGCCATGGAAGCAGTTGATAACCTCTAGCTCGGCATAATCTACCAACACTTATAAGAATAGCTATCTCAAATACCTTGAAATTTGAGACCCATTGTGCAAAATACCTCAAAAACCACAAGATATGCTTTGAATGAGGGACAAAGATGGAATTTTAAACAATTCATTTGTACGTTGCTTTCTCCCACAGTACCAAAAACCATCATTAATCATTTATGTCATTGTACCTTTTACACAAGCAATCAAAATTTGGCACACATGTAATCCTTCTTTGTATCTTGGAAAATGCAAGTAATTATTATAGTGTCAAGGAATGAAACCAAAAGCTGACCTGCAAAAATAAAATAAAACATTAGCAAACAACCCTACCTTGACCCAAGCCTTTTAATTTTTTCCTTTGTCATGCATCACTTGTGAGCAACATGTGCTTGTTGCACATATTTACTGCCCAACATTTATGCAATTTCCAAGTGTGTACTTCGACAAAAATTTGAATGATCATTGTATTATATTTGAACTCTAATTATTCAATGAAGCTGAATTCATGCCACCCTTTACACCACCTATATTATTAATGCTTATTCCATTTAAACATTATATCAAACAACCAACAATGCACTCCTCTTTTATTATTTCTGACAGCTCGATTGATAGATTATTTTTCACAACATAAACGATGGATTTGGCACACATGAAGATAAATGTTTTTGCATTGATCTAGAAATATAAATCATTATGTGAAGTACTAAGGGTGCTATTACATCATTTCCTATAAAAAAATAAATCATTAGTACATTAAACACATAGTCAACATTGCCTCAGAGTTAGAAATAGTCCTTTGTATCACTTAAACTCCCTTTCAATGCAAATCGGAGATGTACATTTAGTACTTATATGCTAAGCCTAGACAGGTTATGAACATTTTCCACATAGAGGTATAATTTCCTTTATATTTTATTTGCATCCCACACAAATACATGAAAACCCAAAATATGTTATTTTTTCACGAGCATTTCTTGGTTGATGAAAATTTTCAACTTATTTGTGAGATTGTTTGAAACTACATCATATACTACCTCCAAATGTAATTTCTCACAACCCATATTTGCTAAACTGTCTACTAGTAGATTACCCTCTCTATATGTGTGGTTGATTAGAAAAGCCTCCAAACTATCGAGTAATTTCCAAATTTGCACTAGGACATAATTTATTTTCCAACTACATGTCATTCTATCTCTACACATATTGATTATAATCAATGAGTCCCCTTCTATCTACAATTTTGTGATTTTCAACATATGGCCATTTGCAATCCATACAAAAGAGCTTGAACCTCTACTTGATTGTTTGATCCTGGGGGTACATGGATTGATTTTTCTTTAATGATCAAGCCCTCGTGGTGGAGGAATCCATGACACCTTGTTTCTATCAATTTTTTTTTACATTTAGGTGAAGACTTCCTTTATGGAATGACAAGTTTCAGCAAAATATTTAGTTGTTTTGAATCCCAATTTGAGAATGCAAAATCTACATGCTTTGTTTTGTTTACATAGGCATTTGTTATTTCACATATTGAGTGTTCCAGCTTTATCATTTCCTGTTTTATACTTGATATTTTCTTACAGAAAATCCTCCTATTCCTTTCCCACCAAATGCACCATAAGACAACAGATGGAATGATTTTCCACAAACATGCAAATAGTGATGTTTTGTACAAAACTAGCTAGCTTAAAAACCAGTCCCAAAGAGTTTTCAGTATTGGGGATGACCAACTTAGTTTGTCACAAATAAAGATCTAACAAATATTTACAAAAGGATAGTGCATAAAAAAATGATTGATTTCCTCCATAGTTGTCTCACACAACACACATTTGAATGGAGGTGAAATCCCAAGTTTCTCTAGTCTTTCACTTGTCAATATCCTATGTTTCAATGCCAACCAAGCAAAATAGCCTACTTTAGGCAACACCATAGGATTTCAATAGAAGGATAGTGCTCTTTGTGGTTTACAATGTGCTTCAATACTCATTACTACCATATACCCCAATTTAACCGTATAGTTACCTAATTTTGATGGCACCCATATAATTTTGTTTGCAACTTCTTGGAAGTAGACAATTATATCCCCTAGAATCTTCTTTAATTGTTCTTACTAATCAATTGGTATTGAAGAGACAACAAAATTTTTCCAAGTTAGTCTCCCTGTGTGTTCATGTATGCTATGAACATAATCTTTCACTGTAGATACCAAACTTGGAATTAATTGATTTTATGCAACTGGAAAGTCATGAGTTGCACTCAATGAGGGGTGTCCATTCTAGGAATCCTTCTAGAATTGTGCACTTTCACCATTGTGAATCTCCCAAGTTAAGGATGGAATGATTACTCTTCTACAAATTAGTAAAAAATTCCACATTACAGACCCTTGAGGAGGATTTGAGATGGTAAATATACAATCTGATGCTTCACTATCTAGATATTTCACTTACATAATCTTGCACCATTTGGCCTGAGGCTTTGAATACATATTCCAAATCAACTTGGCACCTAATGAAACATTCCTTGCTAACATATTGTTTTTTTTTTTTTAGGCTGTAGAAAGCGGCTTTGTATAGCACGGCCCCCTATAAACTACAGCGTTCCTGGTAAACTTTTTAACGTGACTGGCGACGTTGGCGCGACACGCCCTCTGGTACCACAGGATGGGGGAGACTAGAACTCGTGACCAGCCTCCTACAACAAGAAAGACTTAGCCAACCGAGCTAGGGCCCCCACCCCTTGCTAAGATATTGTAAATCCTTACTCCACCATTCAATTTTTCCATGTACATATTTTGAAGTGAAATAAGAGGAATTTTCCTTTTACTATCCACATTTCCCTTTGATAAAAAATTCCTAATCAATTTTTTAATTACAACAATGACAGATCTAGGAGCCTTCAAAACTACCATATAATAATTTGGGATCATAGATAGGACAATTTTCACCATCAAGATCCTCCCTAACAAAGATAGTCACCTCCCTTTCCAACCTGCTATTCTGGACTGTATACTCTAAATGACCTTATGTTGCAAGAATGAAAAGACTAAAGGTGTTGTGGAAATTTTATAGGTGTTGTCATTGATGTCAACTGGTCAATTGGTTATCTACTAATTGTTGTTGGTTGTATATGTCAAGGATATTGAGAAAAGTGTAATAAAGAGATGTTGCATGTATTCAGTGGTTGCTCTGGGTTTTGGTCTAGATTTTCTACTGTGGTTGTACAGTTCAAATATGTTGTTCATGGTTGTCAATAGATGTTACATTTGGATTTTTGGTTGTTGATTCATCATATAGTGCAAGTTGTGTTCACCATTTGTAAACTATGGTTTTCCATGTTTCTGGTTGAGTTCTAGGAGAAATGTTGTTCTTCTGGATTTCTCTTTGACAAAGTCTTATGACTTGCAGTTCTAGAGTTGTGTCACCCTAGTTCTATTGAATATAGTTTCAAAATTAGGAAGATTCGTTATTAATGGTTCTATGTGTTTTACACTAGTTTGGCTGACCTTGTGTGAAATACTAATTTTGAGAATGATGAAGCGTGTTGGATCTTTTTGGGTCACTTGAAGTGTGTGTTTGGGTCACCCTCATTCTAATTCCCCCCTACGATGTTTTGGCACCCTAATTTAAATTTGAATTTGGATGGCTAAGTTTGGATATATTTCAAGGTTGGAGATGGTATAAATACAAGATGATTTAGTGGTGAAACATGAGAGAAAGAGGCAAGAGTGAAGAAGAAGAGTGAAAAAGAGAAAAGAGAAAGTGTAGTTTTATTTGACATTGATTCTATTCAGTGAGTGTGTGTTGAGAGCATGGCAAATCAATGCAAAGCTTAATACTGAGTTTGTAGATGCAGAGAGCAGAAAGTGAACTCTATCACTAATGCATGTGTATCAGTAATTATGGTGGAATCCTTTGTTGCATTGGGATTGTAGTCTCTTTGTAAAAAGTCTTATTTTCCTTCTTTGTATCTCTGTGTCAGTGAGCCCTTTGGGTTGTAGCCCTATTGGACAATGAGTCCTTGTTTTGGCAGCGAGCCTTGTTTTAGGTAGTGAGCCTTATTTTAGGCAATCAGCCTTTTTGTAATCGGTTTTGATATTCTCTATAGTGTGATTTAATCCTCACTGTGATTTTTCCCTTATTTGGTTTTCCACGTAAATCTGGTGTTATTGTTCTTATGTGTTGGATTTAAGTTTTTGCATTGACATTTGATGATTAATCATTTAAGCAGTATTAAGGATTAGTTTGGTGATTGAATTAAAGGCTTAATTTTGTGACAACTGATTCACCCCCCCTCTTAGTTGTCCTATTCAACAATTGGTATCAGAGCTTGGTTCCTTGGTAAAGAGCTTAACCACTTGAGGAAGGTCTAGGATGGCTAGCAAAATGGTTTATGATTATCCAAGATTTGATTGAACTAATTATGGTATCTGGAAAGTATTGATAGAAGAATATTTGAAGTATTGTGGATATGATGTGGAGAAAGCTTACAAAAATCCTTACACTCCTCCTAATAATGGTTTGAGTACACTTGAAGAGATCAAAGCATATGAAGTGAACAATAAGGCAAAATACAGTTTGAAGAATAGTCTAGTACATTCAAAGTTGGTTAAGGTTTAGAATTTGAAGATGACTAAGGAAGTTTGGGATGCTTTAGAAATAGCACATGATGGTGATGAAAGAGTTAAAGAGGTGAAACTACAGAATTTAGAGACACAATTTGATCTTCTACATATGTCCAAAGATAAAAAAATTTAAGCTTATGTACAAAGATTGGATGAGATAGTGGTTGGAATGCAAAGACTTGGTGCTACTATTGATGAAACAAGGATTGTAAAGAAGATTCTCAGAACTCTTCCTGATGCTTATAGTGAGAAGGTGAGTGCTATTAAGAAGACTATAGATTATAAGGCTTGTAATAAGGATTTTTTGTTAGGATTTTTGACATCTTATGAAATGAAGAAGCCGAGTCTAAGGAATGGAAGCAATCATAGACTACCTTTAAAGCTACAAAAGCTGAAGATCCTGATGAAGATAACTTTGATGAAATAGAAGCTAACTTTGTGAGAAGAATGAGGAAGGATCTGATAAGTATGAAGGTAAGTTTCCCTTTAAATGATTTAGTTGTGGAGAAATAGGTCATTATGTTGCAAAGTGTCTGAAAAGAGCTAAAAGGAATAAACAAAGATATGAGAAAGAAAAGAAAGGAAAGAAGATTAAAAGAGCTTACTATGTGAACGAGAATGCTAGTATATCTGATGAGGATTCAAAATATGAAGATCCTGATGATAATGAATGCTTGTTCTTGGTGATTAAGGATGAGCATACTTCTACTAATTCTAAAAAATAGGTAAAGGAAAACCCTTCGGAGAAGGAGAAAAATAAAGTTATGGTTATTTCTACCCTACATGCTAAACAAGAGAAAAATTATTGGGTAATTGATAGTGTTTGTTTACATCACAGGACTGGTGATAAAATTAAGTTTGTTAATCTTGAGAAATATGATGGAGGCTTGGTTATGTTTGGAGATGATAGTGGTGCTAAAATTTGTGGGATAGGTTTAGTAAGTTTTGATGGAAAGCGTCATACTGACTATCTTTACTATGTTAAGGGTTTAATGAATAATTTGTTGAGCATTGGTCAGATGTGCAGAAAAGGATATGATCTTGTGTTTAAAGATGAGAAATGTGAGATCTAGAAAGGATCCAGAACATTGATTGCTACAAGAAAGAAATCTGAAGGGAATATCTATCAACTTAACGGTGTTGATAGACGATGCTTTATGACTCAGATTAATGACAGTTGGTTATGGAATAGGAGAATGTGTCACTTGAATTTTGATAACTTGGAAAGGATTAGTGTTGTTCATGCCGTGAGAGATATACTGAGATTACAAAGCCTGCAAATGCTATAGGGAGGAATTGTTAGTTTGGAAAGCAAGCAAGAAATCATTATAGATCAAAGGAATAGTCTAATATCTGACTACTGGATTTAGTTCATACAGATCTCTATGGTCCTACAAGAGTGAGAAGTCTACTTGGTGAAAGGTACTTTATGCTTTTAATTGATGATTATTCTAGATATACATGGGTTACATTTCTTAGAGAAAAATTAGATGCGTTAGATAGATTCAAGGCATTCAAAGTAATGGTTGAAAATGAGTTGAATTTAAAGATAAAATGCTTAAGATCTAACAGAGGTGGAGAATTCACCTCCCATGAGTTTAATATGTTTTGTTAAGTGCATGGAATAAAGAGACGGTTATCTACTCCAAGAACTCCTTTGTAGAATGGAGTTGTTGAAAGAAAAAATAGAACAGTTCAAGAAGCTGCTAGGTCAATGATTACTAAGGCCAGTTTACCAAAGTTTTACTAGAAATAAGTTATTCATATTGCCATTTATGTGTTCAATCAATTTCAAGAAAGAGAAAATAGTACAAAGACTCCCTATGAGCTATGGCATGGAAAAATTCCTATAGTTAAATATTTCAAGGTATTCGACAGAAAATGTTATATCAGAAGAGATGAAGAAACTTTGGGAAATTTTGATGCAAGAAGTGATGAAGGAATTTTTCTTGTATATTCTACTAAAATCAAGGCATACCCTTCTTAATTCATCCCATCAACAAGGAAACCCGCCAATACACCATCAGGGAAACCTTCAATATAATTCATCCCATCAACAAGGTAACCTACCAACGCACCATTAGGGAAACCTTCAATATAATTCATCCCATCAACAAGGTAACCTGCCAACTCACCATCATGGAAACCTTCAGTATAATTCATCCCATCAACAAGGTAACACACCAACACACCATCAGGGAAACCTTTAGTATACTCCATCCCAACAACAAGGTATGCCACTGGGCACCCTTCCCTAGTCGTCACATCAACAAGGTAACCTGCCAACACACCATGAGGGAAGCCTTCAACATAGTTCATACCAACAACTAGGTATGCCAGAGGCTACCATTTCAAATTAACAAGGTGGGTCATATGGCCCCCTTATCAATTCATCCTACCAACAAGGTAACCCGCTAACACTCCATCAGGGAAACCTTTAGTTTAGTTCATCCCATCAATAATGTAACCCACCAATGCACCATCATGGAAACCTTCAGCATACTTTATCCCAACAACAAGGCATTCCATAGGGAACCCTTCTTCAATCATCTCATCAACAAGGTAACCTACCAACACACCACCAGGGAAGCCTTCAACATAGTTCATCCCAATAACAAGGTCTGCCACAGGGCACCCTTCTTCAATCATCCCATCAACAAGATAACTCACCAACACAAGATCAAGGAAAACTTCAATATAGTTCACCCCAACAACAAGAAGCTAACCCTCCCTACATTCAACAAGGAGCTAACCCTCCTTACATCCAACAAGGAGCTAACCCTCCTTGCATTCAACAAGGAGCTAACTCCCTGTACATCCAACAAGGATTTAACCCTCCTTCCACCCAACATGGTTACCAAGGTCTTGTACCTTCACAATACCCAACCTATGACCAAAACATGGTAGCACAACAAGGTTATTACACACAAGAGCCTGAAACAAGCATATCAAAAACAAAGATGGAAATGAAACTACAAGCAATAAATCAAAAGATATCAAATATGCAGATAGGGAAACCACATAAAACTTATACCCTCTGAGATATATGTCCATTTCCTTTTGATCATTCCATCACTATGCTTCCCTTTCCAAATAATTTTGAAATACCCAAATTCAAAAAATACAAAGGAAAGGAAGACCCAATAGAATGTACGAGACTTTTCAGTAGCATGCATGGAAGTACAAAACAATGACTCTTACCTCATGAGGCTATTTCCACAAAGTCTTATTGGTCATTCCATGGAGATGTTTGCCCATCTACAACCAAGAATAAAAAGATTTCATAAACTGTCTACCCAATTTGTAACCCACTTCTCATTTAACATAGAACAAAACATCACCATCACATACCTATACAAAATTAAGAAAATTCAAGGTGAATCTTTCACCTCATACCTTCAACAATGGTGACATAAGGCTAGTCGATGCAAATCACCTATTCCCGACAAGGAATTGGTTGACATATTCATTTCAAATGTCCAAGAAAAAGTCAACTACCAACTTACCATGTTGTGTCCCACAAACTTTGAAGAGGCCATTAAAAAAGGACTCCACATAGAAAGGGCCCTCGTAGCAAGAGGGTTGATCAAGCTAAACAACCTGAGAGAAATTTCCTCTATTTCAAGTGAGAAGCCAAAAATTTGGGCTAAGAACAAAAATGTTACAAATGATGGGGTAGTAGATGCTAAAGCAGTATGGAATATACAAAATTCTAATGTACCTCACAACAAAACTCAAGTGGCACAAACAAACTATTCTCCTAATAATGCACAAAACAATCAACTTACCTATCCCTAAAGAATCAAACAGTCAACCAACAAACAAATCAGGGAGAGCAACAAAGGCAATACAATAACCTAAGAAGGAAGTTCATTATACTAGGAGAGTCACTCGAGACAGTCATGCATAAGCTAGTGCAACAAAAACTCATCAAGGTCAATGATTGCCCAAATTATGAGGAGCCAAGCTTCAAAACAATATGGTACAATGAGAAGGATTTATGCAAATTCCATAAAATCAAAGGACACACAAAAAATAATTGCATGAGACTAAAGCACCTTATCCAAGACTTGATAGACAAAGGAGAAGTGGATGTCAAACATTGTCTTGGAAACAAGGACCTTCAGATATACACAAACCCAATCCCAAATCATGCTAGAAGGAATGAAAAAGGAAAGGACCAAGACTACCACAATGCTAACTACATGTATGGTGACATAGTTCTAGGTACCCTTTCTAAAGTAGACAACACTAGGGTAGATGTAGTGACTATACAAGGTTGAGACAACAACTATAATGTATCTACCCATTGAGAGAGAGTTACAATACAAGGAGCCCCACCCAAACCCACAATTAAGTCATCAATGATTACAACTTTGTGGAGTAGCTGAAGAAAACTTCTACCTTAATCTCAATCCTAGAATTGCTAAAACTATCACCCGCACATAGGGAGATATTGGAAAAAGCATTGGAAGCATCAATCCATAACAACCTCAATCCTAATCAGTTCCAAGCCATGGTTGGAAAAATCATGACCAATAGTCATTTAGTATTTTTCGAGAAAGATCCTCCATAAAAGTCATTCTACAATCAAGCCCTCTACATAGAGGTTGGTGTCCACAAGAGCATGGTAAAGAGAGTATTGATAGATAAGAGTGTGGGCCTAAACATACGTACCTTAAAATTCATTAAAAATTTGGGGTATTCTGACGATGTGATAGATAAAGTAAGGGGAATTACTATAAGGGCCTATGATGACCTTGAAAATAATTCAAAAGGAATAGTCAAGCTACCAATGGAGATAGGACCAGCTAGCATGGAAACCACATGTCAAGACTTAACCTTGAATCTCCATATAACCTCCTCTTAGGACACCCCTGAACTCACACATTATAGAAAGTTCCTTCAACCTTCCACCAATGCCTAAAGTTCCCTCACGAAGGAAAGGAGGTGACATTATATGTTGATCCTGAACCTTTCCACTTTTGTGCAAAGTTGGAGGAGAAGTACAATAAAATTCAGTGTATACCCAACAATGACATATCCTTCCATTCATTCTCATACATTGACCCTTCCACATTACCATCAACCTCAATCAAACTAGCATCAAGTGAGCAATTGAAAACATAAACCAAAGTTCAAGTACTTGATAGGGGTAATGGGAATTACCACTTTAACCAAGCATTTTGTATTGGTATTCTCCTATTGACACCCAAGGTTTATGAAGGACCAAAGGAGATCAAATATTTCCAGGCAGTGACAATGGTAGCTAAACCCACCATTTTCACCAAATGGGGAGACATGAAGGATGAAGAGATATTCAAAGAAGACTTGTCATCTATGATTTACAAAGAGGACCAAAAGGAGCTAGAAAATCCACAAACCCTTCTAATAGACCCTATCAATAAAGGCTATTAGTTAGCTAAACATATGGGCTACACAAACAGGGTAGGTGGGAGCCTATCATAGTGGAACAAAGAAATAAAAATATGGGATTGGGTTATGATTCAAAAGATGTGGTATGTCCAATTTTTGGAGTAACGATTGGGTTATGATTAAAGAATTGGACACATACCATCATATAGACAATGATTTACCCATAGAGGACTTGTTTGATAGCTTTTGCATTAGTAAATTCCTTACCTGACCTATTGAAACTATTCCCAACATCTATTATTATTCTAGAATGGACTTTAACAAGTACGAATGGGATTTTCCTTCCTTTATCACTGAATATAATTCCCTCGTCTCAAGTAATGATGACCTAGACACCTAATGGGAAAATGATGCCAAAGCAATATTAACCATATCAACAAGCTCCATAAGCATTGTGGACAATGATGATAATCTACCCCTCTACTACCCACAACTAATAGATTGGGACCAACAACAACATACACCTATTCTAGATCAATTCTAGAATGATGAAGCAATCCCAAAGTTCATGGGACTTCAAACAAACATACTGGCAAGAGATCACAAAGTAGGGTTCGTCATGGAACTCAAATAGAATGCGTATTTTGGTGGAGAGATTGAATCTTCTAGTCGCAAAAATGAAAAAGAAAATATAAAAATAAAAATGTGATCCCCTAGAGAATACCATAGTATGGCTCTATCAAATCCCGAAAAGAAGAAAATAAAAGATGCATCCAAAGGTGAAAACCTCTCCAAGGCACCCGAGTATGGATAGTTAATCTCCCCATATCTGAATACCAAGAAAGATCAATGCTCCTAGTAGAAGAAGCAGAGTCATTAAATGTTGGCACAACAGAGAACCCAAAAATCACATACCACACAACATCACTTTATCCCAAAGAGAAAGAAAATTTCACAGCATTCATCAACGACTGAAAGGTAAACTTTTATGATATTGCTATCAGGATTCAACCGTGTAGTTTCGAGTCAAACTCATTGACCCATGTTTCATGAGTAGTGGTTCAACAAGAACCCATCTCTCATGATATTGAATGGTCCACTTAGCACTCATCGCATCTAGGTGATGCTCACAGAGGTGAAGCACTAGTCCGTCGGGAGGTCACCCATCCAGTCTGCTCCAGCTCAGCGCGCTTAACAGGGAGTTTTCTCCAAGGTTATGCCCGCTTGAGTTGTTACCCCATTGCAAAACCTTCAACAAGTGTTGTGCCTTATGAACCATTCATAATAGAGCCCCTTTAGCTCATCAATTGATAAGTAGGAGGTATTTTTCCACAGCGTGTCAAATTATGATATTGCTATCAGGATTCAACCGTGCAGTTTCGAGTCAAACATGGGTCAATGAGTTTGACTCGAAACTACACGGTTGAATCCTGATAGCAATATCATAATTTGACACGCTGTGGAAAAATACCTCCTACTTATCAGGTAAACTTTTCCTGTACCTATGTTGACATGCCTAGACTACATCCAACATTAGTGGTACATCATTTAGCTATAGTCCTTGGAGAAAAACCTATCAAGAAAAAGTTAAGAAAAATGCATCCACAAATAGCATTATTGTTAAAGGTAGAACTAAATAAATTACTAGATGTGGGTTTTATTAGACCCATCAATTATCCATAGTGGATATCAAATCTAGTACCAATGTCCAAGCCCATTGGGGGCATAAGGATCTGCACAAACTTTCAAGACCTAAACAAAGCTTGTCCAAAGGATGACTTTTCACAGCCAATCATTGGCATGATAGTGGATCTAATAGCAGGGCATGAGATGCTATCTTTAATGGGTGGTTTCTCTAGGTATAACCAAATAAAAAATATCCCCTAATGATCAACACAAAATGGCATTTACTTGTGCTTGGGGGACCTTCTACTAGAATGTAATTCCCTTTGGTCTAAAGAACGTAGGAGCAACATATCAAAGAGAAATGAAAACCATATTCCATGATATGCTACATATAATCATGGAAAAGACTATGTGGATGATATTCTAGCAAAGTTTGTCAAAAGGGAAGATTGCTTGTCAAATCTTGCATGAGTGTTTGATAGGATGGAACAATATAACTTGAGACTCAACCCAAAAAAGTGTTTTTTTGGAGTAACATCTAGAAAGCTACTAAGGTATATAGTGTCCATAAGAGTCATTGAAGTAGATCCTGCAAAAGTAAAAGAAATATTAGAGATGCCTCCACCAAAGACATTAAAACAATTGAGAAGTTTACAAGGGAAGTTGCAATCCATCAGGTGATTTATCATACAACTAGTAGACAAATTTCACTCTTTCACTCATCTCCTACACAAGGGAATCACTTTCAAGTGGGATGGGAGATGTGACCAAGCATTCCAACAAGTGAAAGAATACCTACTTACTCCTATGGTCTTGATTTTTCCTATTCCAGAAAAAGAAATGATACTTTATGCATCTACTACATAAGCAATGTTGGGAGCTCTCCTAGCCCAACTAGATGATAACAACAAAGAAAGAGCGGTCTACTACATCAGCCGAATGTTGGTGGGCTACAAGTTGAACTACTCACCCATAGAAAGAGTCTATCTCTTAGTCGTATGTGTAACACAAAAGTTGAGACATTATATCTTAAAAAGAAAGGTAAAGTTGATTTCCAAGATAGACCCACTAAAATACCTACTAGCAAAAGTAGCCTTAAAGAGTAGAATTACTAAATGGGTAATGATTCTGAGTGAATTTGACATAGAGTATGTGGATAGAAGAGCCATCAAGGGACAAATCATAGTAGACTAGATAGTGGAGGCACCAATAGAGGATCATAAGCCTCTCACAGTAGACTTCCCAGATGAGAGTATATTGCTAACAAAACAGACATGCCATTGGACCCTATATTTTGATGGGTCCCACACTCAACATGGCTCTAGAGTAGGTATTCTATTTCTCACACCACAAGGAGACAGTATACCCAAGTCATATAGAATTGGTTTCCCCTAAACGAACAATATCTCAGAGGATGAATCTCTAATCACAAGGCTGAAGATGGCTATTGAATGGAGGATAAAGGAACTACAGGTCTTTAAAGATTCTCAACTAGTGATAAAAAAAGTGAATAATGAGTACCAAACAAAAGACAACAAGTTGATACAGTATAAAAGGATGATGGATAGCTTCAAGGAATATTTTGTCAGAATAACCTTTGAAAAAATTCCTTGGATCAACAATAGAGTAGCCAATGCCATGGAAACAATAGGCTCTCTTCTTGATATTCCACAAAATATTACCAAGTATGAGTTCCTTGTGGAGCAACTGCTCATACTAGCATTCAACATCCTAGAATTAGAATTAGTATGTGTTGTTGTTGGTCCTAATTCCCCATGGTACCAAGACACATTTGATTACATCAAGAATGGTATCATACCACTTGACCTGACAAACACCCAAAACTAGAGGACATTTACCCATAGAACTTCCTGATTTATGATCCTAGGAGATACTGCATATCATCATAGTCTAGATGGTATGTTACTCCAATTTATTAATGCAGAAGAAGTGAAAATAGCCTCACAAGAGGTACATGAAGGTATTTGTGGGTCCCACTCTAGCAAACCTAACCTTGTCCAAAAGTTGCTGAGAAAAGGGTACTATTGGCCCTCCATGGAGCAATATTGTATTCAATATTCTCAAAAATGTCGTCAATGCCAACAACACAATGACCTCAATCATGCACCAGCACAGGAGTTGATACCCATCACAACACTATGGTCATTTTTGCAATGGGGATTAGACCTGGTAGGTAAGATTTATCCTACTTCCTCTAATGGGTGTATGTTTATAATTATTGCAATGGAGTACTTCACCAAATGGATAGAAGCAATTCCTTTTACCTACATCACTAGAAAAAAGATATCAAAATTCATTCTAAATTATCTGATTTGTAGGTATCAAATTCCCCAAACAATTATAATGGACAATGGCACCCCATTTAAGAATCAAGATGTCCAAGAACTGTGTTCCAAATTCTCTATCCAACATAGATTCTCCACACCCTATTACCCCCAAGGAAACGGTCAAGCTGAAGCCTCTAACAAAACCATCCTAAAAATACTAAAGACTATTAATGGCACCAACCATGATTGGCATTTGCAATTAAACTCGGCCCTGTGGGATTATTGAACCAGCATCTGAACACCTAAAGATGCCACACCATTTTCCTTAGTCTATGGATCAGAATCCATCTTACCTATCAAGTTTGAAATCCCATCATTGCAAATCTCACTAAAAGGAATGGTCAGCAGTGAAGAGTATCAGGTATCCTAATTAAATGAGTTGGAGCTCCTAGATGAAAGGTGTTTGAGCATGTTAAACCCTCTTCAGGTTTATCAGAATCATCTCAAATGAAGCTATGACAAAAGGATCAAGGATAGAAACTTTCAAGTGGGTGACTTATTCCTTAAATAGAATCAAAAGGTACAATTGAATCAAGATGAAAAAGGAAAATTTGAAAAAGTAAAATTGATCCGGGGGACAATTTTTCAGTGAAAATTGAAGTGTTCCCAATGCTCCAGATTTTAGCTTCATTAGAAAGAGAACGACGTCCTGGTTCCAACGCAACTTGAACGGGTCGAAAAGGACTCCGTTTGTGCAAGTTACGGCCAGTCAAACTTCCAGTCAAACTGGCTTCAGGGGCGTCCAGAAGGCGAAAAAAATAATCATCTCAGAAATCGACGGAACCGGCATCATCGCGAGGAGCTCGTCGAGACGATTCTGACGGCGTTCGTTTCGTCAAAATCTGACGTCGTATGCTCGAGTTACAAGCAGTCAAACTTCAGTCAACTTGAGGGTACAGAGGATGACGTCAGCGGATTGTCCGTACTGTACGGATTCTACATGGTCAAATTCCAGCGAGACACGTGGCATATGAGTCATTTGTACGGACCAATCATTGGCTGACACGTGTCCGTCCGTACAGGTGACGTGTCTCTCCGTACTCCGACATGGCAGCATATGTGGCAGATTCCGGCGAGTTAGATCACGACACGTGGATGGATGAGTCAGCATGTTCATCGAATAGGGGTTTGACACGTGGCACCGAGTTGGCAGTATAGGTGTCCTCGTCAGCAGACAGCGTGGCGGTTTCTGGCCAATCATCCTCTGACACGTGGCATTATCGCTGTGCTCGTCATTCGCGGGTTTGTTTTTGCCGTTGGAACAAAATTGGTGACGGGTTTTGAACCCGTGATCCCCTGCGGAACGGCCGGGGGTCTAACCGTTGCACCGCAAGTGGGTGCCGCAATTATTTATGGTAAGGCGTTTGTTTTATTGTTTAAAGTCTGTGGTGTTGCCAATAAAACGGAGGCCGGCGGGTTGGAACCGCCGACCTCCATCCAACCAAAAGATATAACGACCGTTGCACCACGTAACACTCCTAAAATATAATGGGAGTTAGCTTGATTTTATTGTATTATTAGTGGCCGAGCCTCTATCAAAGGGAAAATTTAGCCAAAACAAACAAGATATGCTTAAACCACTATAACCAAAAGATTTCAGAGGATGGTATAGACCTGATACGAGCTGATGAAGGAAGATATGCATTATTTTGTTGGTTAAGCCATATTAGGCAAACTTTTTGTATAAAAGGAGGGGTATAGACCTTGTTTTGACAAGTCCAGGTGGAGAACGAGAGAATGCTCGAGAGATGATTTGTATTGTTCCTGTATATCGAAGTGATGTCGTGCTTTTGATGTACTTGAAGGGGATGATGCTGCCTCAATTGTAACTGAATTTGGAGCTAATCGGATCGGTCCTCCATTGGAGAGGGACCCGGAGACATAGTCCTTAGGGACGAACTCCGTTATCAACTTTGGTTTCGTCTCTCTATTTCTTCTCTCTTTTCTTTCTCAGTTTATTCTTGGCATTTAATTATTTTATGTTCATTTATTTCATTTGAGCATTTAATTTGTAATCATTTAAATTAAGCGTTGTAATAATTGATCTTTTAACGTTAAGCATTCTGTAAGCAACTAGTCCTAGATCCTAAATAGATCAAGTTGGTATCATAGCTATGTATGTGGCTTGTATTGCAATTTGAATGCTAACGAGATCCAGGTTGCAACGAGGCGAAGGAGAACTTGAAGAATACAATCCAGAAATCGGAAGACGAAGAGCTAATCAACCGTCACAGATGGAAGAAAAAGAAGGTGGTCAAAGTTCAGAGCTTAGTGTCAAGGATTTCCAGAAGCTATTTCTTGACATGAAGGCAATGGTGGACGAACTTTATGCAGACAAGAAGAAGCACAAAAAGGGAGGTTCTTCAAAGCACAAGAAGCAGGAAGATCAGAAAGACACAGAGGGGAAAGCTCCAAAAACTCCTTCTCCTCCATCTTCTCCCTCTTCTTCTTCTCCTCCTTCTTCTCCTCTTCTCCTCCTTCTCCTTCTCCTTCTTCTAATGTAAATCCATTTAAGAGCAAGTCTAAGCCTGTAATTAAGCTTGATGTAAAATTTGAGTTACCTAAATACTGTGGGGAGTTAAATGCTGAGAAGTTAGACGATTGGGTCCAACAAGTAGAAGTATACTGTAGGATTCAAGGCCTAGTAGAAGATGCTTCTAGGATTCAATTAGCAACTCTCCGGTTGGGAGGTACAGCTCTCACCTGGTGGGAGAGTAAAACTCGTGAAGAAATTGCTCGCCATGGTCAAGTTAACATGTCTTGGATGGAGTTTGTTGCTGCCCTTAGGAAACAATTCTACCCTTTAGGTTACATGCAACAGTTAACCATGAATTGGCAAACCTTTAGGCAAGGTAAGGGGCAGTCTGTCCAGGAGTATACTCATGAGTTTAGGAAACGGGCCATTGCTCTAAATGTTCCCTTGTATACCCAAGACACATTACTTAAGTATATTGGTGGTTTACATTCTTACCTTAGGCACACTATTTTGATGTTGAGTCCCAACAATCTAGACGAGGTGTCTGTTCAAGCTACTCATATGGAGTCAAGGGGTAAGAATACTTTTAGTGATAACTTTTCCAAGAAACCATCTAAGTTCGAGGGTAAGTCTAAAGGGAAAGACAAAGACAAAGATAAAGGCAAAGGGAAGAAAACAGCTACAGCTAAGAAAGAGGGTGAGAAACCTATATGCTCCCATTGCAAGAAAGAGGGGCATGATGATTCGAGATGCTGGAAGCTTCATCCTGAGTTGAGGCCGAAAAGATATGGAGGTAATAAAGGCAAGAAGACTACTGCAGTGATTCAACAGGATCTTGGTTCAGACTCCGGAGATGAGACGAAAGATTGTTGCTACCGGAATCCAAGGTAAAGGGAAAGGTATATCTCTCTCATCTGATGCAAGTTTTTCTAATGCCAGTGCAAGTACAAGT
Organism: Sequoia sempervirens; assembly: GCA_007258455.2. NCBI lineage: Eukaryota > Viridiplantae > Streptophyta > Pinopsida > Cupressales > Cupressaceae > Sequoia > Sequoia sempervirens. The sequence goes on along the minus strand of VDFB02075321.1, from coordinate 326,409,902 downwards.
AAAGAATCTTCTCCTAAGGTTGATAAGCAAAGAAATGAATTGTTTCACATTCGTGTTGTAACAAAACACACTAAGATTGATACTCTGTTTGATACGGGTTCACAAGTCAACTTAATATCTGAAGAAGTTGTAAAGAAACTTAATTTGGCTACAACACCTCATCCAAAACCATATCCACTTGGATGGGTTTGCGATGATGCTCAACTACAAGTAACTAAACAATGTAAATTGAGATTTGCTATCACTGCAAACTTTGTAGATGAGGTAGAAGTCGATGTGGTCCCTTTGGATATTTGTGGGCTTGTGTTAGGGAGTCCTTATCTTTATGACAGAAAGCAATCTTTTATAGGGGGAGAATAAGTATCATCTTTTTAAAGATGGGGTAGAATACATTGTACGGGCACATAAGGTGAAGACTAATCTTACACTAGTTAATGCTGGTCAAATGAAGAGGTTGGTCAACTCAAGTAAAAACTTTGTATTGATGCTTGTAAAAGCCAAAGAAGATGATAAATCTGAGATATTTAGTCAAACTTTTGAAGATCATGTAATTCATGTAAAGAAAGTCTTTGATGTATTGAAAAAAGAAAAATTGTATGTAAAGATGTCTAAATGCGAATTTGCTAAGACATCTTTAGTGTACTTAGGCTATGTCGTAGGGAGTGGTCAATTGAAAGTAGACCCTGCGAAGGTCGAAGCTATTGTAAAATGGCCTAAGCCAAGTACAGTCACAGAGGTCAGAAGTTTCTTAGGTGCAGTTCAGTACTGGAGAAAGTTTATTGCAAACTTCTCTTTTATAGCATCACCATTACATGCATTAACCAGTACAAAGGCAACTTTTCAGTGGGGAGGTCCGCAACAGAAGGCTTTCGACACTTTGAAGGGAAAGTTGAGCACCGCACCAGTTTTGGCCTTACCAGATCTACATCAACCATTTGAGATCGAGACAGATGCGAGTGGGTTTGCCATGGGAGCAGTACTCATGCAAGGAGGTAAACCAGTTTGCTACCACTCTGAAACTTTTTCAGGAGCAGTAAGTAACTATCCCACGTATGATAAAGAACTTTATGCTTTAGTTCAGAGTGTTAAAAAATGGAAACATTACATAATGGGGAAAGAAACTGTAATCCACACTGATCACCAACCACTACAATATTTGCACTCACAAACTAAACTGCAACAAAGTAGGAACTTTCGGTGGATGGGTTTTCTACAACAGTTTCATTTGGTTATTAAGTATAAGAAAGGTACCCATAACAAAGTAGCAGACATGCTCTCTAGACCTCCTATGATGAATGCTTTGATAATCCTTCAGAATAGTTCTATGGTTCATGAAAGTTTTCAGGAACAATATGATAATGATGAGAACTTTAAGGATATCTATGCTGCTTTAATGAATGGTAAACATGTAGAAGAGAAAGACTATTATGTGCAAGACAAACTGTTATATCACTTGGGTAAATTGTGTGTTCCAAAAGATGAACAAGCACAGGTGATTAGAGAAGCACATACCTCATTGATTGCAGGACACTTTGGGGTAAACAAAACATTGACTCAGCTGCAGAAGTATTGTTATTGGCCTCATATGCAAGAAACTGTAACTAAATATATTAGAGGTTGTGTTATGTGTGCAACTAGTAAGCCTAGTAACAGGAAATTGGGCTTGTACACACCTCTACACTGTACCTTCTCGTCCATGGGAAAGTGTGTCAATGGACTTTGTTGGGGGGTTACCTATGTCTAGGAAGGGACATGATTATTTGTATGTAGTAGTTGATCGGTTCAAAAAAATGTGTATCTTAATGCCATGTAAAAAGAAAGTCACTGCTGAACTGACAGCTCATTTGTACTTTCAATTTGTATGGGTTCATTTTGGGTTACCTACTTCTATTGTATCGGATCGAGATTATCGATTCTTGGGGAATTTTGGTCAACTTTGTGGGGACTCATGGACACTAAACTGAAGAAGAGTACGACCTTCCATCCGCAGACCGACGGACAGACAGAGGTTGTAAACAGGACAGTTGTGCATCTACTCAGAGGTTACTGCAGTAAGCATCCTAATTGTGGGATGAGAGTCTTCATTATGTGCAGCATGCCTACAACCATGCAGCACACTCTTCTACTAAGAGGTATCCTTTTGAGACATGCTTTGGTTATGTGCCCAAGACACCGATGGATTTTGCTTTTGGGAAAGATGATGTTGAAGATGGACGCCATGATGCAGAGAAGGCTTTGAAGTTCATCCAGAAAGTCCAAGCAATTCATCAGGCAGTGGAAGCACTTGGAACAGAGCCAAGCAAATACAAGGTTCGCCATGACAAGCATCGATTGATCATCATTTTCGTTGGAGACAGAGTTTGGTTACATATCAGCAAGGAAAGGATGCAAGGTGAAGGTAAAAAGCTTAAGCCAATTAGATATGGTCCTTTTGAGATCCTTGAGAAGATTGGTACTAATGCCTTCCGCCTCAATCTTCCTCCATACATGCATATTTACTCGGTTGTCAATGTTGAGAATTTGAAACTATATGAGCCTCCAATGATCCTAGATGAAGTCTCAGACATTCAGGTTCCATCAGTTGATGACCTTTCTCCAGAGTACATGTCAGAGTTGCCAGAAGATGTTATTCTCGACAGGAATGTCAGAACTTCACGAAGAGGAGATGTCGAGTACCTTAGAGTGGGCCTGAAGGGGATGCATCCAAGCAAAGCAAGATGGATGGAGATTGGTAAAGTGAGGGAACTTTACCCTCACTTACTTTCCAAGTAATCAAGCTTTCGGAGGTCCTAAAGCTCTCCAGTGGGGAGGCCTGATCCGGGGGACAATTTTTCAGTGAAAATTGAAGTGTTCCCAATGCTCCATATTTTAGCTTCATCAGAAAGAGAACGACGTCCTGGTTCCAACGCAACTTGAACGGGTCGAAAAGGACTCCGTTTGTGCAAGTTACGGCTAGTCAAACTTCCAGTCAAACTGGCTTCAGGGGCGTCCAGAAGGCAAAAAAATAATCATCTCAGAAATCGACGGAACCGGCATCATTGCGAGGAGCTCGTCGAGACGATTCCGACGGCATTCGTTTTGTCGAAATCCGACGTCGTATGCTCGAGTTACAAGCAGTCAAACTTCAGTCAACTTGAGGGTACAGAGGATGACGTCAGCGGATTGTCCGTACTGTACGGATTCTACATGGTCAAATTCCAGCGAGACACGTGGCATATGAGTCATTTGTACGGACCAATCATTGGCTGACACGTGTCCGTCCGTACAGGTGACGTGTCTCTCCGTACTCCGACGTGGCAGCATATGTGGCAGATTCCGGCGAGTTAGATCACGACACGTGGATGGATGAGTCAGCATGTTCGTCGAATAGGGGTTTGACACGCGGCACCGAGTTGGCAGTACGGGTGTCCTCGTCAGCAGACAGCGTGGCGGTTTCTGGCCAATCATCCTCTGACACGTGGCATTATCGCTGTGCTCGTCATTCGCGGGTTTGTTTTTGCCGTTGGAACAAAATTGGTGACGGGTTTTGAACCCGTGATCCCCTGCGGAACGGCCGGGGGTCTAACCGTTGCACCGCAAGCGGGTGCCGCAATTATTTATGGTAAGGCGTTTGTTTTATTGTTTAAAGTCTGTGGTGTTGCCAATAAAACGGAGGCCGGCGGGTTGGAACCGCCGACCTCCATCCAACCAAAAGATATAACGACCGTTGCACCACGTAACACTCCTAAAATATAATGGGAGTTAGCTTGATTTTATTGTATTATTAGTGGCCGAGCCTCTATCAAAGGGCAAATTTAGCCAAAACAAACAAGATATGCTTAAACCACTATAACCAAAAGATTTCAGAGGATGGTATAGACCTGATACGAGCTGATGAAGGAAGATATGCATTATTTTGTTGGTTAAGCCATATTAGGCAAACTTTTTGTATAAAAGGAGGGGTATAGACCTTGTTTTGACAAGTCCAGGTGGAGAACGAGAGAATGCTCGAGAGATGATTTGTATTGTTCCTGTATATCGAAGTGATGTCGTGCTTTTGATGTACTTGAAGGGGATGATGCTGCCTCAATTGTAACTGAATTTGGAGCTAATCAGATCGGTCCTCCATTGGAGAGGGACCCGGAGACGTAGTCCTTAGGGACGAACTCCGTTATCAACTTTGGTTTCGTCTCTCTATTTCTTCTCTCTTTTCTTTCTCAGTTTATTCTTGGCATTTAATTATTTTATGTTCATTTATTTCATTTGAGCATTTAATTTGTAATCATTTAAATTAAGCGTTGTAATAATTGATCTTTTAACGTTAAGCATTCTGTAAGCAACTATTCCTAGATCCTAAATAGATCATATGACAAAAGGATCAAGGACAGAAACTTTCAAGTGGGTGACTTATTCCTTAAATAGAATCAAAAGGTACAATTGAATCAAGATGAAAAAGGAAAATTTGAACCCAATTGGTTAGGCCCATTTATCATCATAGCAAACTACGATTTTGGAGCTTACCAATTAACTACTCTTGAAGGAGAACCCTCAACTGAATGGATGAATAGAAACCACCTCAAGAAGTTCTATACATGAAGCACGTCAAAATTATTGCAAGGAAAAGGATAAAAATCCAAAAAAATCAAAGAGATAAAAAAGCGAAAAAAAAAGCAAGAAAAATGGTAAAGAGAAATAAAATGTTATTTAAGTGAAAACCACTTTGTGGCACTTCAAAAATAGGTACCATAGTGAAAACCTATAAAATAGGTGCTATGTTTGATTAAAACTTGCATCATTATCTATCGATACCATCTACAACACCCACCCATTCATCTCATAATAAAGCATTGTCCAACCATGGCTTGTTACTAATCTAGGAAAGTAGTCTTGTATCCAAATGGGGGAAACTTCCCAAAGCTGGTTGCAAATTAGATCTTTATGTGTCCTATCATGGTGAAAACAACAAATAAAAAACATCTAGAAAACAAAAAAATCAAAAAAATCTGAAAATCAAGAAAAATCAAAACAACAACTTTGTATTATTCCTTCACTCAACAAATTCTAAGATATCAACATTTGCTTGAACCTCATATCTAGTTCAAGTATATTCCCCGCAACATATCCTCTAGAAACAGAAGTGGAATATCAATCCAAGTTATCAATGTTGTTTAAATCTAAAAAATATTTATGCTTTGAGTCAACCAGTCGAACTATGTGGTCTTTACATGTACAATGTAGGAAAGGCTCATCTCTGATCAGCCCCTGAGGCCTTAGGTTAGCCCCTTTAGGTTTCTATTATGCTTTATTTCAATTTAGTAAAAAAATTCAAAATCAAAAAATAGTCACAAACATTCAAAATATAAAAACTTTTGAAAAACAAAAAAGATCAAAAACATGTCCACATCAAACCAAGTGAACTACAAGCCTCCAGGTGTACAACGTAGGAAAGGCTTATCATTGATGAGCCCCTGATGCCCTAGGTTAGTCTCCTAAAAACAACAAAAATGACATCAAAAAAATAAGAAAATTAAAAATTCTTGACTCCATCACAATCTGCAATAAACCCTTCACTCATAATAAACAAATCATCATCTTCACCCTTTGAAAAAATAGACAAACAAACAGAGCAAACATCAAAATATAGAACTTTCAAGCAAACAATCATGAAGCTTTGATTACAAACTAACTAAAACATGGACAAAGTATTAACTACCTATCTTTTTGACAAGTCACCAACAACATCCTAAGATATTCCTTAATGGATCCATTCCTACAATAGACATGATCAACACTAGATAATAGCCCCACCCCAAACAGATATGGCAAGTGATACTGCAACTTTGTTTTTATCTTTTTATAGTCTTATCTTTATGATTTATTTTATTGATTCATTCCCAAGATCTCTCGAGGATTTCCATAAGGATTTAGAGAAGAAGGAATGGGGGCAATTGAGCATCATTTCAGTTTGTTGTTTGTAAGATGTTTTTGTAATACTACCATGGAAAATACTTGCTTTATTGAGTGTATGGAAGTTATTTTGAAACAGTTCATGTAGAAAGTGCATGTTAGGTATTCTATACCTCTCTGTGTAACTGGTCTAAATTTTATTAACACAACTCACCCATATATTTAAAAAAAAAAAATTGTATGTCTACTATGAGCAAGAATATTCTTTGTATGTCAAGTCAAAGTCCACACAATGGATACAACATCACCTTGGTTCTTAATACCCTGGTACATCATATCTATTTGCTACATCAAAAGGGATTGTTAAAAATGCATAGCCTCCAAGCAGAGTGAGAGTAACTCATCAATAACAAATGACATCACATTTCTATACATCATCAAAAATATCTTCTAACTAACATCCATCCTACATCATAATATCACTAGTACCATGTCCATCCCACATCCACAATATCACCAGTACATATCATGATGATAATAAAGCAATAAAACATCATGTATCATGTATAAGGCATACATCCATCATATATAACCATTCATCATATACATAATAAAAAATCATATGATATATAATATGATCAATCCATCCATCCACATCATATGCATAAATCAAAAAAGTACAAAAAACCATATATAAAGATACATCATCACAACATCACCCATAATCATCACATAACACATAATGGCATCTATTGAATCAAAGAATGTATATCTCATATATATCATCATAAAAAATGGAAAATGTCATAGTACATCATCATTATGGAAACAAGTGTGATAAGATAACACAAAAATATACATATATGTGAGGCCTCAGCTGGGTTGATGAATATATATACAAAATCATGTCTACAATATAAGTCTCTAGATAACAACAAACATCATAAAGATCAAGTAAAAATATGCCACTAATCGAAAAGAGGAGGAAGACTCTATAGATTAGGTTGTGCGTCAGGATCAAGTTGTCTGACGAACTGATCACTTGATGTAGCAGCAATAGCGGTACTCAGCTCTCCAAACCATAGTCATCATTGTGTTTGAGGAACAAAGGCATCATACAAAGTCTAGTAATAGGTAGCCCTTTGTAGCAACCGATCTCACTCAGTACGAAGACTATCACGCTCTATCCTCATACCATCCCTCTTAGTGGTAACAACCTACAACAGTGTCTCAGTAATGAGATGATTCCCAATCTTTGTGTCTCACTCTACCTTGAAACCATCTCTCCTGCTAAGCAATGTCTCTCTCCATTGTTAATACAACAATTTGTACCTATATAGCTTGTCGCTTCCCTATCTCTGTTGCTAACTGTGCAGCTCCATCCCCAGGTGGTGGAGGGGGACCTAGAGCCTATCCTTGATCTACTTGCATAGGATCACCCTAAGCATCATCCTGTCGAGCTCTACCAAGCTTCTCTGCTTAGATCTTGAAATGTTGTCTCTCTCCTTAGTGGCATGTGATACCTTCCCTACCCACTGCAGGATCACCACCTAGATATATGAATCTCAAAGGGACATGTCGTGCCCACCATTGATCATAATCAGGAATAATGCCTAGATCCGCTAAGCCGACTATCCAACCCTATCCAACTAGGGCAAGAGCTCTTAATGAAGTAACAACAACATATTTATTGGCCTGTGGACCCCAGACATGAACCTCTCTAATGGTCTGACCAAACTGAGCCTCAGAAGTATCTGGAAGTGACCCTGTCTCTCTTTGATGTAGGAGCATCTAGTAGTGCAGGGCAATCTTGCATCACCCAAAAAACAAAATATTTTTTTTCTTTAGTTGTTTTGAGTCCCATGATGGCACTTAAGGGGTTTAAGACTATCAGGCATCAAAAATAGTGAAAAATGGGCACTTACTATTTTTAGTAAGTCAGCCAAAATGGGCTAGTATGGACATGAAATTTTACCCCGAGGAACAGAACTGAAAAAAATCTCTGGTCACAAAAGAATCACCTCAATACCCTACACGATTTGGGAGAAATTAAAGTTTTTGTCCTAAGAAATTTCTCTAATGTGGCTTCAAATTTAGATATAAAAATTTAAAGGCCCCGAAACAGCTCAAAAAGTGGCCGAACCAACCTACAATCAATTTTCATGTTGTAGAGCTCATCAAGAGCTTTTTGACGATATGCAATAATAGCGAATCAGATGCTCAGATCAAAATTTATGGCCCCACGAAGTTGGTCCTCTAAAAAGTGAATTTCATAAAAAATTCTTCCTAGGCCAGAAATCATTCGACAGGACTTTTGGCACCAAAACAAAAGGGGAAATTTATTCTTTCTATAACATTCTAGGGTGGTTATTGGGGAAAATAAGAAGGGTTAAGTGAGGGGTTGTAGAAGGCAGCCCTGATAGTGTAGATTGTGGCTCTGAATAGTAGATTTTATTTTCTAAGTTGATTTTGTTGTAATGAATCAAGCCCATGAGGCTGTAGCATGTAAGCCTTGAATCTATAATTTCATTTTCTGAAAATAATTGAAAGTGAGTCAGTTTTTTGTCTCACATTTTCTGTGTTGATATCTGTTGTTGTGATTTATGTGGGTTTGGGCGGTGTGGCCCTCATCAAGTGGTATCAGAGAAAGAGTTCTTGAGCCTATAATAGAGGGTTGAACGTGAGGCAGTTGCAGTAGGACCTATGAGTGTGGGTTGAGTTCAAGATGCCTCCAAGACTTTCCCTAAATGGCAGAGGTGGAGGCCGAGGTGATGGAGGAAGAGGTCCACCTAGAGATGAAATTAGAGCCCTTAGAAGGAAATTAGAAACCTTGTAACAAGAGGTTCAAAGAAGAGATGTGAAATGAGACAGAGATGACAGTGAAGTTGAAACGAAAGAGGAAATGGAAGAGGAAGAGTGGGATCCAATGGATCCTGGAGAAAGAATATTCCTGCAAGCAATCTCAAGCATTGGGAAAAGACCTAAAAAGGAGGTTTCAACTTTTAGTGGAAATTTGAATCCTTAAGAATTGATTGATTGGATCAATGATATGGAGGAATTTTTCAAGTTTGAGGAGATTGAAGATCCTCATAGAGTGAGGTTTGCAAAGACAAAATTGAATGGTCATGCTAGTATATGGTGGAAAGAGGTCCAGTTAGAAAGAGGAAGACAAGGGAAAGATAAAATTTCTAGATGGGACAAAATGGTGTCAAAATTGAAGAAACAATTTATTCCAGTTGATTACGAATTGGAGTTGCTCAAGAAGATGCAGAGCTTGAGGCAAGGAACAAGGATAGTGAAAGAATACACAGAGGAATTTCACAAGGTCCCAATTAGGATAGGACATTCTATGAGGTGAATAAGGAGAAATTTTCCCGTTATATTAACGGGTTGAAGCCAAGCATACAAGAAGAATTAGCACTAGTAAGAATGACCACCATTGAGGATGCTTATCAGTTTTCTCTAAAGGTTGAAGAACAGTTAAACAAGAGGTTTGAGAAGAAAAACAAGGTGGAGGCCATGGAGGAAAGACCGGTGGATGGTCATATGGAGGTTGAAATGAAGATCAAAAGAAAGTTGAAGCTCTAGTAGCAGCCAGAACCAAAAAGGAGATAACACCTACCATCCTCGTGATCAGAATAATGGAGACCAAAGAGGAAAGGGAAGATCTGGATGAGGACCGGGAAGAGGAGGCTTTTATGGAACCTGTTTCTAGTGTAGAGAAGAAGGAAATAGAGCCTATGAGTGTCCTCAACATCAAGGAAGGACAAATAGAAGACCTGAGGGTAATGCACGAGTTGCACATGTTGATAAAGATGCTAAGTCTTCACATTCTGAGGATGCAGAAAGAGGGGAGGTTATTGTTACTAGAAGAGCCTTATTGAATGAGGAGAATGAGCCAACTCAAAGGAAGAACTTGTTTCGCACCAGATGTAAGTGTGAAGGTAAATTTTGCAATATTATTATTGATGGAGGTAGTACTAATAACTTTGTTTCAGAAGAAATGGTTAGTAAGTTGCAGTTGGAGAGAAGGAATCCAAACCCATACCGGATTTCTTGGCTACAGAAGGACCATAAAGCCTTGGTAAATGAACAATGTTTGGTAAAGTTCAAATTGGAAATTACCATGATGAGGTATTATGTGATATTATGCCTATGGATGTTTGTCATATGTTGTTAGGAAGACCATGGCAGTTTGATTGACGAGCAATACATGATGGACATGCCAGCACCTATTCTTTGACAAAGGATGAATTTTGTCATAAGTTGAAGCCCTTGAAAGAGGCAAAGAGAAAGGTATGCAGTAATGAAATAATTTGTTAGTTGATGGAAGAAAGTTCCTAGAAGGTATGAAGCATGAGCATATACATGTTTTACATTGATTCCTAGAGTTGATAAAGTAGGTACTATTGAGGTACCTGTAGAGGTTTTAGATTTGTTAAATGAGTTTCATGCTATTATTTTTTATAACGTACATGAAGGCTTTCCTCCTATAAGAAAGATTAGTTATCAGATGGACCTGATTCCTGGAGCCAGTTTGCCAAATAAGGCAGCTCATCGTATGACTCCAGCAGAGAGTGAAGAGTTGAATAGACAAGTACAAGAGTTGTTGTGGAAGGGATTGATCAGAGAGAGTTTGAGTTCATGTGCAGTACCTAGATTACTATAACCAAAGAAGGATGGGGAATGGTGGATGTGTATAGAATCTAGAGTCGTCAACAAGATCACCATCAAGTATAGATTTCCCTTATCGAGAATGGATGACATTATGGATTGTTTGAGTGGAGTTGAGTACTTCACAAAGATAGATCTGAAGAGTGGATATCACCAGATATGGATTAGAGAAGGAGATGAATGGAAGACAACCTTCAAAACCAAGGAGGGCTTGTATGAGTGGTTAGTCATGCCTTTTGGGCTAGCCAATGCACCGAGCACCTTTATGCAGCTTATGAATGAGGTATTGAAAGAATTTTTAGGAAAAATTGTTATTTTATTTGGATGATATTTTGATTTTCAGTAAGACATTGGAGGAGCACTTGATGCATATCCAAAAAGTTTTTGAGAAACTAAGGGAGGAGAAGTTGTTGATTAATTTGAAGAAATGTAGTTTTGTGAAGAGAGAGTTGGTGTATTTGGGATTTTTCATCTCAACAGAGGGTCTTAAAATGCATCCAAAAAAGGTGAAATTTATCATTAAATGGCCTACCTTAAGGAATGTTACAGAGGTAAGATCATTTCATGGTCTAGCAAGTTTTTACATAAAGTTTATTAATAATTTCAGTAGTATTTGTGCACCTCTAATTGAAGTAATGAGAGGGGATAGAAAAGAGTTTAAGTGGACTACAGGAGCAGCCAAAAGTTTTGATATGTTGAAGAAGAAAGTTACAAAGCAACCTATTTTGGCACTTCCATATTTCAATAAGGTCTTTCAAGTAGATTGTGATGCTAGCGGCACTACCATAGGAGTTGTTTTGAGTCAAGAAGGTAAGCCTGTTGCCTATTTTAGTGAGAAGTTAAATGATGCTAAGAAGAAATATTTTGTCTATGATCAAGAGTTTTATACTATAGTTCAGGCTTTGAAGAAATGGAGACAATATTTGTTGCCAAAAGAATTTGTTTTATATACTGATCACCAGGCTTTGTAGTATCTCAATAATCAAGGAAAGTTGAATCAAAGGCACTTAAAATGGGTCAAGTTTTTGTAGAGTTATACTTTTTTTTTGAATCACAAGAGTGGAAGGTCAAATGGAGTTGCAGATGCATTAAGTAGGAGGAAAAATTTGTTGATAGAGATGAATATGGAGGTTGTTGGGTTCAATGAACTCAATTTGTATCTAGAAGATCTAGACTTTGCAAAAGCTTGGAAGGCTTTTTTGGAACCTATTACATTGGATAGGACGAGATGGTTGGATTTCTTAATCCAAGATGGGATGTTGTTTAGAGGAATCCAATTGTGCATTCCAAGGAGTTCTATGAGAGAGAATCTAATCAAGGAGAAGCATGGTGTAGGGTATGTGTAGGATCATGATGGGCCAAAAGTGGCAATATGATGGGTATGTGGCTGATGACTTTTTTTAACCCAAAATTGATGAAACGAAAAGGGTTTTTAAAGGAGGTTCTCAAATTTCTACCAATATAAATTATGCTTTATTTTGAATTTAATAAGTAATTATTATTCATTTTCTATTTGAATTACGACTAAAGTCCTGATTGATAGGTTGATTGAAAACATCTATAGCTTTCAAATGATATCACATTTTTTGAATCCAAACACACTATAGGATTAAAAAAGAAAAAATGAATTTCATGAATTTTTGACCGTTAAGGTGGTCGACATTAAGCTTTTTGATTTAAAACCCGAAAATTTATTACATTTCACGATCATTAACCCCTAAAATCCATTAAAAATATCATCATTTTATTGTGGTTAGGGTGATCAGAATAGGACACCTACTTATTTTTCCCAAATTTAAGTACTATTGCACATTGAAATTTCAAAATTTCACCAAATATATATATATATATATATATATATATATATATATATATATATATATATATATATATATATATATATATATATAAACCTAGTAGTTTAGAAACTACATTCAATTTGCTACAGATTCTATTCTTACATATTTTTGAAATAATATAATAACTTATTCAAATTTTTACGTCAAGTTGCCTAACTCTGATTTTTCTAAAAATTTTGCCACTTAAGGGCCTATTTTTCCCATGATGATCCTGCACATACCCTGTAGGATTGGTTAGAAATTTTGGTTGAGATAAGACCATTGCTCTTGTCAATGAGAATTATTATTAGCCATAGTTACAAAAAGATGTGAAGAAGTTTGTACAAAGTTGCAGAGTATGCCAGTGGCGAAAGGAACAAGTTAGAATACTGGATTGTATCAGCCATTACCTGTACCTGAGAGGCCATGGGAGGATATTAGCATGGATTTTGTTCTTGGATTGCCAAGGACACAGAGAGGGCATGATTCCATATTTGTGGTGGTGGTTAGATTTTCAAAGATGGCACATTTCATTCCATGTTATAAGACTAGTGATGTTGTTCATGTTGCAGAGTTATTTTTCAAAGAGGTGGTGAGACTACATGGTCTACCAAAGAGTATAGTTTTAGACAAAGATACCAATTTTTTTGGTTATTTCTAGAGGACATTATGGAAGAAGTTGAAGATAGATTTGAAGTTCAGTTCTGCACACCATCCACAAACTGATGGACAAACAGAGGTGGTGAATAGGATTTTGGGTAACTTGCTAAGAGGATTAGTAGGAGATAAGCCTAAGGGATAGGATTTGATTATACCACAGGAAAAAATTTCTTACAACAATTTTGTCAATAGGAGCACTAGTAAATCACCATTCCAAATTGTATATGGGAGTAGTCCAAGAACTTCTTCTGAACTGAGAAAGATGGATAAGGGGGAGAAGAGTAGTGCTGAGGCTGAAGATTTTGTTGAGAACCTGAAGAATTTGCATGAAGAAGTGAAGAAACACACCAACAAGATGAACTCACAATATAAGGTTCAGTCAGTTTAGAAAAGAGGGTATAAGGAGTTCTAGGTAGGAGATGAATTCATGGTTCATTTGTGAAAGGAAAGGTTTTTAGTTGGTACATACAACAAGTTAAAGATGAAGAAGTTTGGACCATGCAAGATCCTGAAGAAGCATGATTCAGGAAATGATTATGAGGTAGACTTGCCTAGTGGAATAAACATTTCTCCTGTGTTCAACATTGCTGATTTGACAAAGTATCATGAAGGTGATATAGAGGAGGGTCTGATAAATGAACAATTGAAAATTCCAGCACCTACTTCAGAGAAGGATGAGATAGAAGAAATCTTGGATAGTCGTGTGGGTAGAAGCACAAGAAATAGGCAATATGTAGAGTACTTGGTGAAATGGAGAGGAAGGCCTAATGAAGATTCGGCATGGTTATTTGAGGCTAAGGTTAACCGTCTTGGTTTCCCTCTAACTCCTGAGAAGTGACAAGGTCACTTTCCAAATTACCCTGGGTGTCTTTTGCAGGAGTATCTGGCGGTGCAAGGAAATCTTGCATCACCCAAAAAAAAAAATTCTTTATTTTCTTTAGTTGTTTTGAGTCTCATGATGGCACTTAAGGGGTTTAAGACTGTCAGGCATAAAAAATATTGAAAAATGGGCACTTACTATTTTTAGTAAGTTAGCCAAAACGGGCTAGTATGGACGTGAAATTTTACCCCAAGGAGTAGAGATGAAAAAAATCTCTGATTGCCAAAGAATCACCTCAATACCCTACACGATTTGGGAGAAATTAAAGTTTTGTCTCGAGAAATTTCTCCAATGTGGCTTCAAATTCAGATATAAAACTTTAGAGGCCCTGAAACAACTCAAAAAGTGGTTGAACCGACCTATGATCAATTCACATGTCATAGAGCTCAATGAGAGCTTTCCGATGATATGAAATAATAGAAAATCAGATGTCCAGATCAAAAGTTATGGCCCCACAAAGTTGGTCCTCTAAAAAGTGAATTTCATAAAAATTTCTTCCTAGGCTAGAAATCATTCAGCAGGACTTTTGGTGCCAAAACAAAAGGGGAAATTTGATCTTTCTAAAACATTCTAGGGCAATTATTGGGGAAAATAACAAGGGTTAAGTGTGGGGTTGTAGAAGGCAGCCTTGATAGTGCAGATTGTGGCTCTGAATAGTAGATTTTCTTTTCTGAGTTGATTTTGTTGTAATGAATCAAGCCCATGAGGCTATAGCATGTAAGCTTTGAATCTATAATTTCATTTTCTGAAAATAATTGAAAGTGATTCATTTTTTTGTCTCTCATTTTTTGTGTTGATAGCTATTGTGATTTCTGTGGGTTTGGGTGGTGTGGACCTCATCACTCCCCAAACTGCCTATAAACCCTTCCAGGAAGATATTTCTCCAAAAGAGAGTGTGTGTGACCGATCAACCATCTAGTCTATCGGCAATATACTAAATGCTCTTGATCATCATGCCACACCTCACAATCCATATACAGTCTCCACACAAAACCTGGTATGTAATCAAATACACGACACTAGTAGAGAAGTTGTCCTAGAAATGTATAATGTAAAAATTATCCATAACGATAAGAGTAGGGATTATCAGTAGTACGATCCAATATACCATTAGGTCACATGACTGAGATGTGCTCCTAGGCCCACACATGAAGAAGAGACACATTGGTGGAAATAGATTTCCCACCTCGATATGCAACCTCATGCATATCTCTATATAGGTGGGTGAGAAGACATGGACCCCATGCATATCTTGTCCCATGCTCAAACATCTACTGCATATCCCCCATCCAATAGGAAATTGATAGCCTCTCCTATTAGGAACAATAAGCCCCGACACCAAACCACAAAGAACAAGTGAAACAAGATCAACACTGCCAACAAAATCTGATAAAACAATCTCAGATTGTTGAACCTCCAGATGTCTCATACCAATAACATGGCATATAGCACGGGTGCCTCATCAAATAGAATACGTACCAAGCTAACCATGAATAGAAATGTTGAGGATCCTCCAAACATCCTCAAGGGTAATGGTGGCCTCCTCATTAGGTAAATAAAATGAAGAGGTCTTTGAGTGCCACCTCTCCACAAGTGCAATCATCATCATGCTATGGCATCTGATGGTGGGCATGTAACAAATGTACTACAACCTGACAGTGTCTAGGAAATCTTTCTCTAGCTCATGAAACCTGACAATCAAGTCAAACAGATCACATGGTCATCACTCCCTTGATTGAAGTGGATTAAGGACCACCTACAAACATTCAACCCACGATGTTGACAATTTGTTAGGAAAACGCAAAACAAACCTAAAACGATAAATAAATTGACTAGAAGTTCCAACAAGGCCAAAAGTGAAGCATTTTTTGCAAAAGTGATGAAATTTTAGCAAAAGTGAAGAAGTTCTACAAAGGCAAAAATTTATCACAAGTGCGACCAAAACTCTGACAAGCAATCAAAAGCACAAAAACGGAGCAAGTGCTAAAATTAAATGCATAGAAGTAGGTCAAAAGTGGCAATATAGAGCAAGTGCACATAAAATTGTCAAAAGTGACCAAATTACAAAAGCAAAACCACCCAAATTGACTCAATAGTGCCAAAATCTCAAAATTTGCACTTTTGACTAGTTTGACTTAAACCATTAATTACAAAAGCATGAAATGACAAAAGTGAAAATCGAAAGGGTACATACTAGGGCACCAACACTTGCAAGTCGTCCAAAATTTTGAATCGAGTCTGCACAATGTGGGGCACCCCAAACTGTCAGCATAGCTCCTCGACAATTGACAAAATGAGAAAACCAAAGGCAAGAAATCACTATAGGATCAAAGTGAAAATGAGGTAATTATAACCCTAATTACCTAGTTTTTACCCTCAAAAGGTCCTAATTTTTACTTAGGAAACCTTCCTAGGATAGAATTAGGACCTCCTAGTAACAGTTGAATGAGCAACCAAAGACCTATAAGCTTAATTTTTTCATCCTCTAAACATCGAAACTAAAATGGAACAATGTTGTGAGCTTGACCTCCAAAATAAAATTTTCAACTAACCTCTCGAGGGGGCAACCCAAATTCCTACCATCATTCCACTGACTATTGGGGAACAATGCGGCATATAAAAAATTTCAAATACTTGATCTAAACATCAAAATATTTGAAACAAAGCAACCAATACTTTTTCTCAAAGAAGGGAAAAATGTAGACATGTAAAATTGACCTAACACTTATCACACACCTTAAATGACATCTTCACATCATCGGCATCATTATTATCGAATATCACTACGATTCACATCAAAAGCATCTAAAACCCTAATTTCCCCTATTAATTGAATAAAACAACATTATTTAGTTAATTCACAGCTTTTTCATCAAATTCGATCAATTAAATAAATTTCATTTATTTAATGAAGTCCTAATCTAACTTTATTCCTCGTGATTAATTAAATAATGCTAATTATTTAATTATGTCACTAATTTGCAAACTAGACGGACTGAGATGCAGTAGTGGGCTTTATGGAAGAATGAAATAGTGGAAAAGTAGTGTCCTAGACACTTTTGATATTTGCATATATTATACTCATATGTATTTGCTATTTTGAAAGACAATAGTGGTCGTAAGTAAACAAGTGTTGTAAGTATATGGCACAATTTTGTTTGATCAAGTACTATAATTGGCATAATCAGTACTATAATTTTGATTATATGTAATATCTATATTTAATATTATTAATATAAATAGTTAGGCTATGGCCTTTTATAAAAAAAAAATGTCACTAATTCACTTTATTCCCCTAAGTTGATTAAATTATTAAAACATAATAATTTAATTATGCCACTTTCCCTCCAAATTTGAATAATTGAATAAAATATTCAAAAAGATCATCAAAAATCAAATCAAACAAATGCAACTTTGTTTGCAAAAGTCAAACTTGATTTGTACGTTCAAACTCAAAAGGAATTAATTAATTATCGTCACCCACTTTCCTGATTGAGTAAATTACGAACCACCAATTGCTCAATCTATTTCCTGACTAATCAATCTATTTTTGACTGATCAATCTATTTCTTGACTAATCAATCTATATTCCTGATAGATCAATCTATTCTTCAATCACACTAATTATGTAATCAATTTGCACAGATTATGCCCATCTAAATCCTCTCATGTTCATCTTTCGACCGTCGATCAAGATATTCTACTACACATTCCAAAGTGTTCATTAAAAATCACAAAATCTATATAACAAATCTTTTTCCTCATAAAAAAGGATCAAAGAATCAACCTATTTTACATAACGAAGTATTGTCGAGATTAAAATCGACATTGAAAAAGCTTCAACACGTCTTTGATCAACAATACACGCACATTTTTCAAAGCTCTCGCATGCACAATGGAGGCTTCACATGGATACGAACAACCCAACACATCTTCATGAATACACTCTGACATGGGATGGTAACCTTTCATTTGTTTTGAATTCATTTTGATATTGTAGGATCTCATTGTGTGTTTTCAATAGCTTAGAAAGCTTCATTTCATGAGTCAAGGAATGAATCTTGATTGTTGTTTTTTTATTTATATTAGTTTCTATTCAATGCAATTAATCTTATTTATAGTTACAATCTTCCCCCTCACACATACACAGATTCCCAAAAAAAAATTGATTAGTTTTCTTAAAAGTAAAGGGGGGACACACTCAATTTTCTATTTTAGGATGTATCCGCTTTGAAAATAAGTAAAAATTTATATATTCACTAAGAAATTAGCAAAAAAAATTGGCATAAACTAAATTTAGTTTTCTCAAAATTAAGGGGTAAACAACATCCATTTTCTATTTTTTAGGATGTCTCCACTTTGAAAATGAGTGAAAATTTATATATTCATTAAAAATTGATGGAGAAATTTGGCATAAACTAAATGATGTTAAATAACTTTTTACAAAAGGGATTTATGAAATACTTTTAAAAATTCAATATTTTAGGAGTGGGACACTTGATGCTATGTTGTATTTTTTGACAAATATAAGACCACTTTGTGTGCTCCCCCAATTTGACACTCTTAATATCCACCATTTAAAAATTATAATGTATACATTATAAATTAGATTCTAACCAATACTAATATTATTCTTGTCACATATTAAAATTTTGATCATGGGTATCTTGAATTTCTCATCCAAGACTAGTTTTTTTTATTTCAAGAAAAAAGTGGCCACTTTTAATCCCATTTTATCCCCCATTTCCATGCACATACCCATTAATGGATCATACATTACCTTTTACTAATATTTTAAAGGAATATTTTGAGTTTCAATTGAATTAGGAGTATTAAAAATCATCTAACGATATGAAGCAATATTTGATGTGTCCACTAATACTTACTTTCATCATCCATTGAGAACCATTATTTTTATATAAATTTGTGCAATTGAATTCCCTCCTAAGCTCCTCAAGTGCCTTCAAAAATATTTCCTGCTCCAGTCCATACAAGTGGCATGTATGGCCACACCTAATCTCCCATTTGGTGATGTTGGCCGTGCCAACTATTACCATCTCTGGAAAAACTTTGGAAGTGAGATTTCTACATTAAGCATAACCTATGAAGCAACTGAGATCCTTTTGTTTCCCTTAAATTTATCATCGCTTCTTGATTTCCATATGTGCCACAATATTTCAACAATGAGAAAAAAAATAGAATTTTTTAAGATTTTGTTTCAATTTTTTGTTAAATAAAAGAAAAAAATTCCACATAACATTATCATCTTTATCCCATAAATTTAAGCCATTACAAAAAAAAATCCAAATTTCTTTTGCATAAAGACAATCAAACAGAATATGCTTTGTAGATTCGGGAATTCTGCAAATAGAACAAATATCAACATCATCATATTTAGATTTGAATGGAAGCCTCTACAAAATGGTAAGCCACTTAAAGGAATATTTTTTAGATTAGACTATATTATTAGACCAGATGTTAGACAAGTGCTTATGCAACTCTTTATCACTGAGGGTCAAGCCCCTACACTCATTAAGATGATTAATAAGAGAAGTGTCAGAGATCAAATCCTTATAGTTACTTTAGCTTTGAGGCTAGGGAGGGTGACACCATCATGCCACACTAAGTCAGTTGCAAGGTCGAGAGGAAAACCAAACTTATTGGGAAAGTTAGCCCCAGCGTAGGCATTAAGGATGGAGGAATAATTTCTGAAGGTCATAGGAGGGAGGTTGAATCTAGCAGCAAGATCCTCCCAAGGTCACAAAGAGCCATTGTTCAAAATGTCATTAAAGGTACGAATGCCCTGTTGGCACCATTTTCTAGCTGAGAAACCTTGGAGGAGAGTGAGGGTTTTTTTTTGTGGTAAAGATTCCACCAAAGAGAGTTGGAGGTGTGGCACTTAACCCCACTGTTGAGAACAATATTGGAAAACTTGTACTGAGTCATATGCTTGATGAACTCCCAATATTTCCAAAGGATTTTGAAGACTGCAGACCTAGACGGGGTCATGGGATAGTCACACATGAGGATGTCACTTAGTGGAAGCATCTTCCAAGATTTAGCATGTTTTGGAATAGCTAATTGGATGTAATTGTAGACCAATACCTTCCAAGGCTCGTTACCATCTAAGGCCTTTACAATCCATTTTGTAGCTAGGGCAAGGCCCTAAAGTTTCAAATCCTTGAGGCCAAGGCCCCCATTATCTTTTAGGAGGCAGCACCATTCCCATCTAATAGTGTGTTTCTTCCTTTTTCCCCTACCATCAAACCACAAGAAGTTCCTTATCCTTTTTTGGATTTCATTAACCTAGTAACTACAAAAAACCCAAGTCGAAGCAAAGTAAATACTATATGTAGAAATGATTTCTTGACAGACTTGCAGTCTTCTTACAAGAGACAGATATTGCTTGTTCCACTTGTTCAACTTCCTTTCAATTTTTTCTTTTAACTAGTCCCACATATCTTTCAAATTGGGGTTGATAGCAAATGGAATCCCCAGATATCTCACCTATAATGTAGGGCCTCCCCAATTGAAACCAAATTCTTTTAACCACTTGGGAGGGGAGTTTCCCCAACCAAGGACAATAGTTTTGGATTTAGAAATTTTGGCTCCTAAAGCCTTGCCAAATAGCTCTAACTTCTCCATTAGGGAGGAGAAATTGTTTTTTTCCAGCTCAGGGAAGAGGGTCGTGTCGTCAACAAAGTGGATGTTCAGTAGCTCGGTGTTGTCAGGTAGCTTAACACCATTGATTTTCTGGGAGGAGTGATCTCTTGACAATTAGTACAGGGCATCTGAAGCTATGATGAACAGTGTCGGTGCTAAAGGGAACCCTTGACGAATTGACCTTTCCAACAAGATTTCTTTTGAAAGGGAACCATTAATATCCACCTGCATAGATGCATCTCTTAGAAGGACCTTATTCCTTTTGCAAAAAGTCTCAAGGAAGCCAAAGGCCTACATTATGGTGACCAGGAATTGCCACTCGACCCTATCATAGGCTTTCTCAAAGTCTAACGATACAATTGCCATGTTCTAATTGGAGTCATTTTCCTATTGCATTGCTTCCCAGCCTGTTATTAATTTCTCCAAGATGTACCTTCCTTGTATGAACCCTATTTTGGTGTTGGATATAAACCTTGGCAAGATGTTGAAAAGCCTTAAAGCCAAGACTTTGGCTAAAATCTTGTAAGAGACGTTCAAGAGTGTGATTGGTCTCCAATTTTTCACAAGGGTTTTGTCCCCCCTTTGGGAAGGAGCCTGATTGGACCTTTGTTAATTCTCTTACCCAAAGAGGCTCTACTTAAGGCTTCATCATAGACCTACACAAGGTCATCTACCACCTAGTCCAAGAAGCATTTGTAAAATTCAATGGGTAGGCCATCACAACCAGGAGATTTATTGTTGCTCATAGCTGCAATAGCCAATTTGATTTCATCTTTGATCACTTTCTCAGAGAGTTTGGCTGCTTCTTCCTCTGAAATCCTTTTTGGGATCAGCTTGCTTATAATTTTTCTTTCTTTTTGATTGTCATTATTTCTCCCTTCCAAGGTGAAGAGATCTTTAAAGAAGGATTGAAATTGTTTCACAATTTCTTCTTGGCAGGAGAGTAGTATTTCACCATCCCAGATTTGATCATTTCATTCTCTTATTTTTTTCTCTTTTAGGAAGTTGAAAAAGAACTTGGAGCTTTTGTCCCCAACATTGAGCCAATTTAGTTTTTCTCTGGTTCTTGGCCCATTTATTTTGTGAACCTGAATCCTCCTGAGACTGGTTTTAGCTTTTACGAGTGCAACCCCTAGTAATTCATTACTCTAGGGTCCTACTAAATCTTGGACTCGACCAGAGCTAGAGCATCCTATAGCTCATTCTCCACCCTTCTCATGTCCAGGTCCTTCTAAATTTGTAGTATTCATTCAACCATTGGTAGATTACTCACACAAAATGATGATTGGATGGTAAATAACATAATATCTCTTGTATTAGTTACACATTATTATATTATGAGACTATACACACTTGGGCATGGATAACTATGTCTAGAGGTCATATTCTCATAACACTAAAAACACTAGGCAATGTGCCTAAATGCAATTGCATTCCCCAATTTGTAAAACACTTATATTTTGAGTACTCAAATTGTGGATTGACCTCCACCGTGGTTTTTCCCTTAACTGGGTTTCCACATAAAAATCCTTGTGTTATGGTGTTGTGGATTATTGTTCTATGTTCATGCATCTTTCTTTTGAATGAATGTTACATACACTTGAAGAGAACAGATTAATAATGTTAAAAATTGCACAACACTAATTCACCCCCCCTCTCAGTGTTGCTTGAGTCCAACAATTACTATATTTTCCATGATGATTATTTCTAATTTATGATCTCATGTGATGATATCTTTTATCATTTTTACATTCT
Organism: Sequoia sempervirens; assembly: GCA_007258455.2. Lineage (NCBI taxonomy): Eukaryota > Viridiplantae > Streptophyta > Pinopsida > Cupressales > Cupressaceae > Sequoia > Sequoia sempervirens. The sequence continues at coordinate 326,387,546 of VDFB02075321.1, read as the reverse complement.
TCATCATGCTCATTTATTTTTCTACTCCCCTTTAATTTATTTCACACTTTGTATACAACTAATTGGAGGGGGTATATATTATTATAGACATTCATCATGAGTTTGATAGTAGTGTTGATAGTTATTAGCCCTTTTTAATACCAAAAAAAGGTTCGTTACTATATCTAGATAAAGAACATTTGTATATTCTAGGAGATAGTTGGCATCTTACATTTATCTAAACAAAGTCCATTTACACTTTAACATAGTCAAATATTTGTATCACTTTTCATGATAGGTGAAATATCTTATTCTTCTCTCTCTATTTTTTTTTAACTTTCAACCATAGCTAGTTTCCAAGGCATGTTATGATTATGCTTATTATAATGTGTGATGGAAAGTACTTATTATATGTTTTTCTCTATTTTAGAAATTACAATGGAGTGTTAAAGGAAATAAGAATTAAAAAATGTTATGTTACTTTATATGGATCATTTATCCTTTTACTATCTAAAAGGTATTTATTTTTACATGTTGACTATTTACATACTTTAACATGAATTCTACTACTAGGTCACATGCAAAGAAAAAGTGGGGGAGAAATATAATGATGAAAAGTGTAAATGCATGCCTTTATTTCCCTTATGTTTTGGGTCTACTTTGATTAGTATCATGAATGCAATAATTAACTTACAAGTGACATAATTGTGAACAAAATTAGGCCATTAAATCATACATCTTGATCCACTTCAAGACTAATATCTATATTTGAATTCTTGATTCCTAGACCTATTTATCATCACCCTAGAAAATATTTGTGAGTGTCGACTTGAACTAGGTCACTTCTGCAATCTTAAATTTGACCCTTGTAATTTTAAAATTTTAAATTCAAATTACCATCTTGCCAACCACTTTACTAACCATCATGAGGCAACTACTTACATGTATTTTGTTGAATTGTGTGCTTAGTTATTGTATTTAAAGGGCACCTACTCACTCTTTTCAAATCATGCTAGAGTGTAACAAGATATCTAAATCTGACAACTAGAAGAAGATTTACATTTGCATCAAGTCTTCTTATGCATCATTCTCTAGGATAATTGAATATTTTCCTATTGTCCATAATCCTTTCACTCAAAACCATAAAGAGAGTTTGTGTAGGGATCTAACCTAGGAGAACATGAACCTTGTGATTCAAAATATTCCCTAAAGTGTTTTATATGCCACCAACCCTTAACACTAATTCACATATCAAGATTAATTTAGGTAAATCACATCATTTTGGATTCTATCATATCACATTTGCAACAATAAAATTAGGCTTGCATAAAAAATCATGCATAAACTGAGAAGACCAAGTCTATAGGTGTAAAGGTAAACTAGAGTAATAGATAGTTAATCTTTAAAATATGAGATCGTTATCATAGATCTAACCTTAAAAATCTACAACCAAGGAGATTTTGTTATTGATATGTGGTATACAATTTCCCCCTCATCAATTGTCAAGATAAGTATCCACAATCATTTACATTTATTACAAGGGTCAATCCCAATTCCTAAACTATAAGCTTTTATCATTTGGTTAATTATTTTTCCTACACAAATTGTAGCAATTGGATACAATTTTTTTTTTAGATGTAGGGATCAGGTTGCCCCGCCTATAAACTATAGTGTACTTGGTAAATATTTTTCACATGACTAGTGACACTAGTGTGACACACCCTCTAGTACCACAAGAATGGGGGAGACTAGACCTCATGACCTATTGATTGCAACAGGATGCTTTAGCCAATCGAACTAGGCACCCTGCCCTGTAGCAGTTGAATATAATTATTTTCATTACAAATATACAATAAATACATCTTATAATATTTTTATCTATAACAATTTTTTCACTCTGAATATGATACATAAGACTCCACCTTACTTAAATTTTAAAATGTGACTTTTTCCACTCCCTTTTTGTCACATAAAAGAAATTTATAATTATTATTTGCTTTCAATACCTAAAGTCAGTCCCCCATAAAGTTAATGGGTTGCATGAAAAAACAGCAAACATCAAATAAAGACACATTTCTTTTTCTTGATCCGCAATTCTTGACATCCTGCCCACAAGTTTGCTTTCTCATTAGAGACAGTTGTTTTGTTTAGTTTTTTTCTTTTTGGAACTTGAGTGTTTTCCCAACCATCAAATTCAACCACAATTGAAACTTTTGTTGCTTTTGGGATTGTGAGGGAGGGTGCAAACAATGATTGATCGTAATTATGTGTCTCGGAACATACAATTGGCCCAAATGCCGAGAACCAGACGCCCTTTTTCCGCTTGAGGCTGAATAAAGCCAATCTTTCCATCCTCCTCCATGTGGAGAGACCAAGCTCATGGATACCAGTGGGGACCTTCTCCTTCTCAATGGCGGCCACTGTCCTTGGAACATCAAAATATCATTCAGTTTTGATGTTCATTGTTACCCATTATGTTGAGAGTCAAATGCTTTTCCAGGTCTCCTTCAATCACCATTTTCATTCAATTAATGTCTATATCATTTCACAATTGACAATCATTTGTCAACTTACTTTATGCGTCTTTTAGAGTCCTCACAAATTTTGAGTGTTATCCATTTTATCTGTACACTGTTGTTGGATATGGAATTGTTGTGAAAATATATAATTATTACTTTTGTCCTCAATACTTTTGTTTTTATAGGAAGATCCATTATTTTTTATGGATTCAATTGCGTTATATAGGTATTAGTATCTTTTGAATCAGAGGATCTATTATTTTTATGGAATCAATCAGATTGTATAGATATCAGTGTCTTAATATTTATGGAATAAATCGGATTCTATAGATATCAGTGTCTTAATATTTATGGAATCAATCAGATTATATAGATATCACTGTCATAATATTTATGGGTTCAATTGAGTTATATAAATATCATCATCATTTATGAGAAGGAAGATCCATTATTTTTGTAGCTTCAACCAAATTATATAGATATCAATATCTCAATTTAATGGATTCAATTGGGTCATATAGATATCAGTAGTGCCCTTGAATAAAATTATATAGATATGAAATATCTTAATTTAATGGATTCAATCGGGTCATATAGATATGAGTAGTGTCTTTGAATAGAAGGAACCATTATTTTTATGTATTTGATCATGCTATATAGATATCGACATCTATTCTATCGAACTTCTAGAGATTGAACTTGGCCCAATCATATCCCTTAAGATTAGAATCTTGATAATTATTGTAAGACAACCATTACCCTCACCAATTAGACTGCTTTTTGCAGTATATAAATTTAAAAGAAAATTAAATTGTCAAAAATAAATTATAGACATAAAAAATTCCTAATTTTGTTTAGTTACATAAATTTAAATTTCAAAAATGAAATTATAAAAAAATATAATGGGCATCTTAAAAAGAATTGTGTTTCATTTTTAATTTCTTCTTAAATCATTAAATTATTATTTTTAAATAATTTTGACAATTTATTTATATATCAATTTTATATGTAAATAATGTGAGCTAGGTCTTAATTTTACAATTGAAAAGAGATTACAATAAGCTTTCATATAATTTTAGGTAAATAAAAATCTGACTCATTTAATGCAATTAAATGTATATTTAAGTGATAATACAACACCAAAATTAACATTTTTAAATTTGTGTCAATTATATTGATCAAAAAGTTGAAAAAAATTGAGGTTGATGTCAAGTAATAATTTCTGACATTTTCTATGTAGATTTATTTATTTATTTTAATTTTTTTTAATTAAATTTATTTGTATTCTTTACTATTATTTTTATTAAGTGATATTTTATCATATCATCAAATAAAAAAAATTATAAATTTTTAAGTTAGATCATTAGCTCCATTGTTTAGGGAGCATCTATTATTTTTTATAATTTTCATTAAATATTTTAATACTATGTTTATTCCAATTTCTAAGTTACACAATTAGGGGTCATGATATTGGTCACAATTATATCTTTGACAATACCATGTGATCATAGCTCTATGATAGACACTACTATGGTCGTATTAAAATAGTAGACATTATTGTGGTTATGGTCTACTCCTAATAACTCTATTTTGTAACCAACTTATTATTTCTAAATTCATCATCATGTTCAAATTTTGTTCACTATATGCTTTTGAGTCACTCCCCCCTTCCTAGGGGGGTTTTTGGTCCCATAAACTTGCTTAATGAGACACTAAGTGGGGAAAGAATTCAAGTCCACTTTTTCCAAAATTATAATTTATCTTAATTGATCTTTTGATCTTTGAGTCTTAGATCTTCCATGATTCTTCGACTTTATTCCTAGTTTCATTTTTTTTTTATAGTACCACACTTTGTATGAAATTTTCTATTCTTTTGACATTGATATTTTCTAAAAATGGCAGAACCTATTATTTTTCTTCACCTAATATATATAAGGATCGTGAAGATGCAAGTACTCACAACTTGCAACATTTTACATCTTCACAAAGAGAGAAGAATCAAGTTTGAAATCATTCTCACCCCTTCCTAAAATTTATAATAAAACTTGTTACTTCTTGATACATTTTGAGCCATACTGTATACTTATGAAAATGAGACATTTTTTTACTAGCATTAAAGTGTCTTGCCATTTTGGAGTTACACATGTACCTCACCAATAGAAACTTTTTTTCCTTTGGTACATATAGTTTTTCTACTTGTATTTAAGGTAAACCCTCTTTAAGATATAAGCTTTGATTTCTTTTTACAATTCCTTGAGTTTAAAGTTATTTTTCCTTCTTCCTAGTGTCTACAACAAATTTCATATTCTTCTATATAAGCCTCTTTCATGAAAGGATTCAAATGTGTAACCCTCGCCATAGTTGAAATAGGTGGTCTAGAAAACATATGCACTATCATATTAATACAATATTTTTTTGTATATAATCATCAAATTCCATAAATTTACAATGTCTTTCTTGTTGTAATTTATGTTGAGCTTACAAGTATTATAGAGGTGTATGATTAGTATGCTCTATAGTTTCTTTACCAAGAAAGCAATGTAGATCCATGTTTTTAATGGCTTGAACTAGTGCATATAACTTCTTATCATGCATTGAGTGTCTTATAACTATTTAAGTAAAAAAATTGAGTGATAAAAAATATATCCTCTTAAAGTAAGATGACACCTATAGCATATTAACTAGCATTAGTCTTTGCTTCAAAAGGATTTTGAAAATACACACAAGTATGACTTGTATTTATATATTTTTTTAAAATTATTATCACATTCTTTAATCAATGAAATCTCCTTCCTTAGCTAAAAATTAATGCAAAGGAGAGGCTATAGAAAAAAATGAAGAAATATTTTTCATCTTGTATTTGTGTATCCCCTATGAAATTATTAGTTTCCATAGTACTCTCTAGTGTAGGAAATTTTTGAAATTACTCCAACCTTTGAGATTTTTATTTTAATTATTCTCCTCCTACCACATGCCCTAGATAAACCAAATAGCCTATTTTTCCGAATTCACATTTTTCTATATTAGATAATAATTGTTGATCTTTTGATCTTCACAAGATTTGTTTAATTTGAATAACATGGTATTCCCAAGTAGCACTAAAAAATAGGATATCTTCTAGATAGAAATTTACACAACTATCTATAAAATCTCTTAGCAAATAATTTATACATCTCAAAAATAATTGTTAGAATATTACTTAAGACAAAAATAAATATTAACCATTCATAAATTCCTTGAGTTTACTTTTGAATGCAGTCTTCCATGTACATATTAGCCTTCCATATAGACCTAATGATAACCTTATTTAATATCCAAATTAGTAAGATAATTGACATGCTTAAGTTAGTTGAACAAGTCATCTATCCTTGAAAGTGTTTAGTTTTATTATGAACTTATTTAGAGACCTATAGTTAATACACATTCCCCAAGAACTAACCTAAATTTTTAAATTTAAAATTTAAAATAATTTCAATTGACTTATTCTTACTAGCCATTGTACTCCAACCTAATGCACATTTGCATTGATTTGTGTGTTTTGTCTTTGCATTTAAAGATGTCTATTTTATTTTAAAAGTATATCAAAATACAAGAGTACTAAAAAATTCAAGAGGAAAATATAGGTCAAAGTGTGTAAAGGAGAAACTATTTTGCATTATTTTCTTGTGACATCATCATAGACACCACTACACACTTATTTGTTGTTTTGATATTTTTCTTAGAGTTGTAAAGTCAACTTTCTAGGACTCTTCCTAAAGGGAACATGACTCACAATTTGGTAAACTCTCTGTTTTTTTTTGCTAGCATTGCTTAATGCTTACTTAGATTCATACATTAGAAGACCAAGGTAGCAAAATTTTAAATATCAACTTTTTGTCAATTCATTCCTATAGGTACACATTTTTCTATGTGCTATATCATTTTTACACTCATGGACATCAATTTTGAAGGCATTTTCTAAATTACAAATGAAACATAGTCAGTTTATAGATTCAATGGAAATCATTCAAATAGGCTCTAAATTTTTAACACTATGGAAAATAGATTCTTGACATCTTCTACATCAATTTTTCACCTTTAAAATCTAACCAAATATCACATTGTAAATTTATATATTTTTTACACTTAATTTAGATTTGTTTTTCTCAATCCCAATTTATTTATCATTATTATTATTATTATTATTATTGCATCATTTAATCAATTCAAATATTTGAAAAATGTATATTTTTCTATATAAAATGTAAATGTAATACTCTATGAAAATTATATTTCATTAAAAAAGTTTATCTTAGATAATTAGTATTATTATTTGTACATTAACATATAAATAGAAAGCCTTTAAAATGAAAATAATAATAATTTTAAAACTTAAAGTAAATATTAAAGATTCTTTATGTTTTGAATATGTTTTACAAAGTGACATATTAAGGACAAAGATGGAGCTATCAACCTTAATAATTTTAAGTTCGCTATCTTTTAAGTACTTCATTAATCCCATGTTTAATATCCTCTTGAAAAGGTTTATTTCAATCTACATGACTTTGTCATTAATAAAGTTATAGCAATTAATTCATTCTTTTTGGTTGCAAATAGCCGTTAATACTTTTATAATGATTATGATTCGAAAAGATTTGATTCTTTAATACATTTAGGTAGGTGAAGAGTTTATTCATTACTGTATTTAAAAGTGATGGCAAACGACAACACAAAGACTTTAAACCGTTTAACATAACAGCATAACAATGTGATGATTGATAAATAGACAAAAGTTTGTATGTAAGTAAGACTTGGGGATTATGCAGATTACATAGGGATAAACTATTATATTCACATGTATCTTATTAAGATTTCAGTTCAAATGCATTTAGAGAATATCTTCCCCATATTTAAACACTTAAATTCTTCCCAACATGATTGAAAATTTCAAGGATACTTTTTAAAATTGATTGTTAGCTTGATATTTATGGATTTGCAATATTTTTTATCATTATAAATTTATATTTTTAATGGATTTGTTTTGTTTTCAGATCTTATGTTTTAAAATTCTTGCATGTAGTTGAGTTTAATATTTAGATTTTTTTTCATTTTATTTTATTTTCATTGTTTATTCTTGTATTTATGTGTTAGTTCAATTGATTTATTTGTTCGATTTTGATTATTAATCCAATCTTCAACAATAACCAATCTTATCAAATATAGATCTAGTCTAGTTTTTTTCTCAAGGTAGTATTCATAGGTGTTAGATTGTATCCACGGGTGCAATTTCAATTGACTAAAATTTAAAATTTATTCACTTGATCTTAACTTAGACTTTGGTATTACGCTTATGTATAAAAAGACATACATTAAACATTCATTCTAATAGAATCCATAAAATCAAATATTCATCATTTGAAATTGTGTATTTAATATCCTTTATTTGCATCCAAGAGAACAATCATTCAAATATGATCACACTCATCCTAACATACATGTGAATCACCTAGTAATCATTGTAGAATTCATATGTTTTTGAAGCTTGTTATCTATCAAGATATTTTTACATATTGTTAACTTGACAAAAGAAATCTTGAGAGTGTGACAAAGTTCATAACTGTATAGTAGACTATTTTTCAATGAATTCAAGAGAAGAATCATAAGATCATTATAGGTCAAGCTTTCAATTACTATACATGTTCATAGCCACAATTTAGATCCATATTTGAGAGGTCAATTAGACACAATACAAAAAAGAATATTCTAATTCTATTCCACATAAACAAGTATCTAGAATATCTACAAATTTCATGACACATCAACTTCACTATCTTCCTCAATCAACATTCAAATTTAACCATAGAACTAAATGATATCATCTTTCATTAATCATTATTTGTGGCATGATAGTATTTATTATCTAATAGTAATTGATCTATTCTATTCCACTCCAACTACACCTTACACATTACTTCCATAAATAAATTTGAAATTAATTGTGCTTAACTAGTATGGATATTTTGAAAGATATTAATTTGGAGCTTATTTATTTACTTAAGGGTTATTTTATTTTACTCTAAAATTATTTTATTTATTACTTGGACACACAAATTTTTATTTTTATTTGAGAATTATTTTAAGTTTTTTTTTTTTTTTTTTTAAATATACATGGATTGTGTTTTAGTTTTTTAGCTGAGAGGCTATATGTTGTATGAATGTTCAGCAGAAACCTGTCTCATGCTCCCACAAAACCATTTTACCAAGTTGTTTGAGCAATTCACAGGTAGCTTTGCCTACGTCAGCAACTAATCATATCACTGCATTTATTAGCCGAACAAGGCAGACTAATCTACTGCTCTGAAAACACAACTAAATTCATTAATCATCCGACAATAATGCATCCACCCCATCCACCAAAGCCGGCAACAATAAAAAACAATGAGCCACTGCTTCAATTAATACTTCACATTAGTATGCATTTAACAACGAAGCTGTAAATTATTATCTAACATGGAGATACTTCTGACAAATGGCGTAGGCTTGTTGGACATAGATTTGAAATTTGATACTTCCAGGAAAACGACATAGGCTTGAGGATATTTTCTATCGGCATAACTCTTGCACCTCTGTGGTGCAAGTGCTAGTATGTACAATAATCACAACATGATATTTTGTGTCTTATTATTACTATAAATGAGAATATCAATGTCTTTTTGTAGCTTTTTCATGCTAATAAATTTTAGTTTTTGTTTGAGAATTATTTTAAGTGTATATATGTGGATTGTGTTTTATTTTTTATGAGCACGCCCACAGTATTTTAGATTGTTGTTTATGAGCACGCCTTGGATTTGTCTGTCCGTCGTACAGAAACGATGTGGAACGCAGTAAGGATCGGAATCCCAATCCAATTTGACATGGCTTATGATTACCTACCATTTGTAAAACTGAAAGAATATTTGTGTCTTTAATCAAATCATGAGTCCTTGATAGAAAGACGAGAAAGAGATGTCCTTATAGAAACATACATTGGAAGACCAAAAGAAATAATAATATCTGAATCTGGAGCACCTACGGTAGACATTTGATTGCAAGGCTATAGACATGAAGACGTGGTGGAAAGGTACTTGTGATCACAAAAAGAAAATAGGAGTTGGAAGTTGTAAAGCCATGAAATGTGGCTTGTGATGAATAACTTTCGGTAATAATAGAGCCAATTCTTCTGTGGCTTACGTAACAACTCTACATGAGGGACGGTGTGGATTCCATCTAAAGAGCCTGGAATGACTCCCGACCGTGCCTATCTATACCAACAGTTCTTTTCAGAGCACAATTTGTATGGATAAGAGACACTATTATTGACTGGACAGCAGTTGTTGTCGCCACTGTAATGGTTGCAGAGTGCGGTATCTTGTTCAGAGTAATAGACGATTCTATGCTTTTGCATTTTGGCACATTAATATTCCTTCCCTTTTAGTGGCTGCGCCCTCTGGAGGACCCCACCCAGATGAGGAGCGCCACTGTGTGTATTTTAAAAGGGAGTACAATGTCCGCGAATTATGGTTTTAAGGGGGACAGCTTTCTTCGTTGGAAATCATCGAGCCCAATGCACTTATATATAATATGTCACGTCTAATTTGACAGGACAAAGTGAAATGAATTAGGGTTTTCCTTTCCTTCATTCTGATGTCAGAGAAAATTAAAACTTGTTTGGTGTTTGGTGTAATGATTTGAAGGGTCTTGTGGGACTGTAAATTGGAAATGAATTGTCTAGATCCTTTTCACTGTATGTTTGTCTGTGGAGTGGAGAGGAGAGTAATGAATTGTTGAGGGGCATTTGTCGTGTGCTCTTAAGTTCCGAATGGATATGGAAAAAGGTGGTCAACTAGAGAGTGTATTATTTATGAGAGATTCTTGGACACGAATCATGGCTTGAAATTAGATCGACTATTATTATTATTCTATTTGGTGTATATTCAGTCGTTATAATAATTGATTTTCGTGAAGAAAAGAGTGATTCCCGAGTTTATCAGACTGTCATGCATGTGCAAATAAAGACATTTAATGAGCTCTGAACAATCCCAATCCCAATACGTTGTTAAAATTTGGAAGCATTCAAAGATAGGGAAACATATTTTTATTGCTTGGAGTTGGGGACACCTCCATCTCTAGTACATAACGACAACAAAACAGATCTCAGATTTTTCATTAGAGGATCCTAAACAGATAAGTGCCATTCCACACCAGGACAAAATGCTGATTTGCTTGGTAAAATCCTTGGGATTTCTTGGTAGCAGAACATGTACATAAAACAAATAAAATTAAAATTAACCCCTCAAGTTCATGGATTATGGAAAGATTTTAATTGGGGCAGTGGATTTTAAGTTTTTTTTTCCATCCATGTGAAGATTAAATATGAATGAATTCTAGGCGCTCAACCATGAGGGTTGCACTTTGAATTCAGGTCGTAGAGAGGAATTATGTTACATATGTATGTACACCAGACATTTTTGGAAAACATATAATGATTTTGATCTGATAGGTGTCCTCTGAGATTAATGTCCGGCAGCAAAGAATATGATCATAGTGTGGATAAAGTCTCCCATTGGGGACCATTTCAATTAATTAATTGGACTGGCAACGTGCCCTCAAATCCGGCCTGTAAGGTGTCCATGAGGGACAACGTTGACTCCAGTAAGTGCCCGTGACTCTCGAATTTAAGAGACCCAGAGTTTGGTGTGATTTGATACACCTGGGAGTTTTGTACTGGTTGACAGAAGAGCCTTGGCTCAGGCAGTAATCCATCAGTAAATCAAATGTTCCAGGCTTCACAACCCTTATTTCAAGAGGCCCAATTGACTTGTCTTTGCTTCTGCACCGCCTGTACACTGCATCCAGAGATTCCTCTATCACTGAGCAACAATTTTCCAATACAGATGCTTCCATGGGCTCCCTTGTAATGAGCTCCCAATACAGAACATAATGCCCGGGTATGGTTGATGTGTCAGCATAGCTTGTGTATTCAGAGAGGAGAGAATCATATTGCTCCAGCAGTTTCTTAGCATTGGTCACAGCCTTGAGCAGATCTTCTTCATTTGTTTTGTCTGTGTCGATGCTCAGCACCACATTTCTTCTGTAAACAAACTGGAACTGGGGGGCTTTGTTGTAGAAGCCAGTAACAAATAGAATATCACCAACGCGGTATCTACATAAGCCTGCATATTGAACAGTAGTACTATAAAGAATGAGACTGAAAAACAAAAAAAAAGATTACCACTAAAAAATTAATTCAAGTAGGCCACCCACATACCGGTATAGGTAGTCACAACGAGTTCATAGTAATGGCCAACTTTCACATCGACCAGATCAACCAGCTCCTCCTCCAGTATTTTGCCGTTGTCTGTTCCGTTGGAATCATGCAAATCTAGGTCATCTGTACCGTTCTGCTTGTGCACAGGAAGAAACTCAAAGTATGCCATGTTGGGAAGCAATGTGTAAGATACTTCAGAGGGCTTACTCAGAGGCTTCAGATTCACACCGAAATAGCATTCAGAGGAGGCGTACATGGTACAAACCAGAGGCAGCCCTCCGCTGTAGTAATCCAGTGTTGGAATGTACTGTGCCATAGACCCTGTCACAATTACGTCAATATAGATTGTTTTACTCCACAGGCGAGTAATTATTCCCTGCCATGATTGTTTTCTGCATTCCTCTGCAATGGAGTCTGCGAGGCGAGGATTCGCACTGAGCAGCCTCATGACAGACTTTCTGCAGGGAGGGTCATCGATCCATTCGCTCAGTTCCCCACTTCTTATGTTATCACAGAGCTCTGCCCAGTTTTCTTCGAGAAACTTGATTGCCCTCAGAAATGCAGAGGCAAAAACTGCCCCTACTCGCAGTACTTCATCCTTCTGTATCAGTCCACAGAGTAACTGGCAGAACATGCTTTGCCTGCTGTCTGGGCATAGGATTGTCTCGTCTGGGCTTGTGTTGACATTAAATTTGTCGTAAGGTCGGTTTCTAAAGTTGCTGCTCTTGTAGTAGCTGGTCAGAACAGGTCTCGCCTTGAGCCCAGATGGCGTAGTAATCTCCGCCTTGATGAAGAGAAGGTACATCCCTTTGCCTTTGTCCAGGCCAGGAATGTATCTGCATAAACATCAAGCCCATACTATGATTCATGATGACCAATATGATGTGAGAGATGTGAGACATAAATTTCATTCCTAATATGATGTGAGAGACATAAATTTCATTCCTATGCAATGATTTATAGTCCATCTGCCAAGAAACAGAAAAATTTAATGCCCACACTATGATTTAATAGTAGGCCAAGTTGTTAAAAACCTGAATACAACACCCATCATACTATGATTTCTAGACTGTAAAAACCAATGGAATTTAGCTACATCCAGAGATATTTGGAATGGATGACTCACTGGCTCATTATGGGCATGAGGAGATTGTATAAGAGCGTTTTTCTGTCAAGCTCTTCGGGGATTGAAGGCATTATTTTTGGCTGGCCACCGGAGGTTCCAGAGCTGTGTACAAAAACCAACCAAAACATAAAAATTTGTTTCAACTCAATGCTCTCTCTGATGATAAATAACAAGGCCAAAAACTTATGGACTAGGAAAAACTTTAGGAGAAAGAATGCATATTACCTTGTTAACAACTCCGAAATGGGTTGGGCTGAAATGATTGGCGAAGAATCACCATTGGCTATCCTCTGGATATAAGGCTTGATGTCGTCATAGTTAACTACCGGAACTTTCTGTTTGAACGACCCCTTGTCAACTCGGCCGTGCAGAAACTTCCCCAAGTACTCAGTCTCGGTATTCCTTCTCAAAATCTCCATTAATACATCCTTCTGGACCTCGTCAGCCCTCTTTGTCAAGCTCTCTATAAGCTGTAAAGCCGCTTCTGATTTCTCATTGGTGCAATTGTTCATCTCCATTAACCTAGTACCTAAGTCCCGATCCAAAAACACAAATGAAAACAGACAAAGCTCCAAGAAAAAACACCAAGAAACTACAATGTTCTATCTAGATCAGATTGTAAATACGTAAGAACCATGAATTCTGCTGCAACAAAAACTTGAGCAGAAAAAGACAGAGGGGGAGGGGCCAAAGAAGGCAAATATTTTCTTAAATATTTATTTCAAATGCTGGCAAGGAAATGGGTTCCTATCAAAAGCAACCTACCACTGCCACGCAGCTGTTCTTTCAGACTGATGTTTCCTCCTTTTATCTCGATGTACTGCACTGCACGTTCGTTGCTTCTCTCCCGGACCATAAAAAAACTACAAAAATCCCTAATTTCACGTTCTACTAAACTTTCTCCCCCCTTAAAACAAGCCTCGCCTTTCCTTGCCCCACGGCATTAATGCTTCTGCGCAGCTTCTTCTCAAACCAAAAACAAAAAACAATTAGCTTATGTATTGATCCCGCTGCGACGGTCAACCATAACAATCCTCTGGAATTTGTTGGCAATTGTTTAAGTACGTCGAAGTGGTCCAAACCAGGGGGGTGGACCTACTGCACGTGGCTGTGTTGGAGGGGTAGAGCGATGTGGGCCAAGGCATTGAAAAACAAAGCTCACCAGTCAGCACTTCTCCACTTGTATTACGTCGAATTGCCTATAATTGTCCCACTGCTCAAACAGTTTTGCACGCGCACACCCCCCCTCCCCCGTCTAGCTGTTCCGCTAAAACAAGAACCCACCAAACAGACAGAGCAGAGAAACAATCCCAAGTCTCTCTTGATAGCGGGAGATGGCAGCGCATGATTTACGTGACTATACATGCAAGGCTCGTTGGCGGTTGCCAGCCATGCAACAGCACACCAAACCCGGCTTGTTTGGAGCCGCCCAACGACCCTCCATCCCCACAAGCATTTAGTGGAAGAATTGGTTGTGGGTAACACAAAATCCGGGATATCTGTTGTGGTAGGATCTATGGAGTGGTGGTGAAGGGAAAAAAACACATTAAAAACGAGCAGGCACGTCTCGTACGTGCTGTCCTGCTTCTCTCTCGGTCCTTGAACCACAAGACGACGTAGCTATATTTTAACTTGACTCTAGGGAAGGCAATAAGCACCTTCACTATCGTGCTTCTCGATAAAGAAAACAAGTCAAAAATGTAGACTTTAAAATAAAAACTTAACTGTGTGTTTCCTGGCAAGGCCTGCCTTGCCCGCATTCTCGCTTACATGTTGTTTCTGCCCAGGGATACAGTGGCCCCAGTCCTCCATATTCTAACTTTCCCTTCACTAGGTCCCCACATTCATGTCGGTAACCCTAACATGCATTCAGGACCTGAGTGAGACTACGTTACGTTTTCTGCCGTCACCAGCATTCATGTCAACCCTAATGCTAAGCATTCAGTCAAGCCATGTCACTGTCGTCTGGATTAAAGAATTAACTTATTGTTATAATAGGATAGGGACTACCTGCTCCTTCCCCAAATTGTGACCAACTTGTACTACTCCCTCTTTCACCCATTAGTTACCACCCCAATTACTTGTGTTTATCAATGCAAATTTTCTTGCATCTGTAGAAATAGGAGAGGCCGACTGCAATTTGGTCTTAAATAATGCAGGGAATCTTGTGTTAAAATCTCTTGTGCCATAATGTTGTGGATTTTATTGCTCTTTTCACCTCTGGTTATTGTAGAAAAAGTGAACTCTCTCTGGACAATTGGTTGGGATCTCAAAACTTAGAGGGCCCACAAGTTTCCACTTAGGAAAATTAGTCACAACACGCTTCCCACTTAATTGGAAAAAACTATGTACACAAGTTTCCACTTAGGAAAAAATGATTCCCACTCAATTGGGCAAAATTATGAGAGATTAACATCTTTTTATGTCTAATGATTGCCCATTATTTCCTGGTCTAAATCGATATCAAGGTCCACCATTGAGCCATCAACACCACTTGCATAATTCTTTTGTATTTCTTTATAGCTTACACCATTAAATTACATTAAATGGGAACAGGCCATTTAATGGGTCTCTTATGAACTTTTTAACACTCTCTCTCCACCTAACAAAACCAAAACCATCTAATTGAATATTCAGGGAAATATGATTTTTTTAATAATTATTTTATGCAGTTTAGGTAGAGGTTTTGTTTGGGTTTTTATGATTAATATTAAATAGTATTAATATCTTTTGATAGATTCTGATTCAATTGATTGTGTTTGATTCTTGTCTACAGTCGTAAGTTAATTTTATATTGTTGATGTTTTGTTTCTAATCATTAAATGTTGATTTTTGTTTAAAATAGTACCATGAGACTAATGTGTTTATGACTCTTTTTATTTTGTGAAGTCACATCCTTGTTAAGGGAGAGCCCCATGGAGGACATTGTCATACAATGTAGATATATGGAGAGCTAAAAATAATTCCACTATAGGTTTGTTTATGTCAATCCATGGCCAAGGTCGATTTGTGTGAATCGATATCATTAAATCTTGTTACTAGATATATGTTTGACACCATATCATTGTTTTTATTATTTATTCTTGTTATTGAAAAATATTGCCCTTATAGACATTGATATACTTAAGGATAAATTATGGTTATTAGGAGAGGTCTCGAAGAAAAGGAAAATGCCATATTTCATCTTTCTATAATCATAGGAACAACAAGGTGGGAAAATGAAAATGCATTCATTTATCTCAGTGATTTATCATGTTTTATATCATGTGTTAGGCTAAAAACCATTTCTCATGTTTTATATCATGTGTTAGGCTAAAAACCATACAAGTGGTTATTTTCTTGTCAATACCATTCAAATGCCTCCATTGATGGCTATGTGATATTCAATTCATATTTATAGATGGTATTTATAATAAAATTTATAATTTATAGTTTTGCTCACTCTATAATTTGTACTTTCTCAAATGTTTTATTGTTCAAATTTGAGAATATGAACATCTTGTTTAAGGATAAATAGGGAAATTGATTTAAATATACTAATAACATAAAAATTTGATGGTTATTTAATTAGCATATTTGACCTTCACCCATCCATTCTCGTTGTGTGTTGTTATAAATGGGGTTATGTTTTAGCTCAGTGGTAGTTATAAGCTCTCTCAAATGATATTGTTACTACATACAGTTGGTGATGATAATATTATAGTATTTTATGTAGTGATTCACTATTGTATAGGTTTAACATGCTTTGTCTTCAACGTCTTTGTTCAACTATGATCATTCTTGAGTTCTTGGATTATCAAAATGATGGGATAAAGTACCACAAATGTTATGATTTATCAGGAAAGGTGTATCTACCTTGCATCCTTCTCTTTAAATGTAATATTTGGGCAACAAATGCCATTTTTACCTCAAAAATTATAAAAAACAATTAACTAGATAAAGCTAGTTACATTGATGTAGAACTCTCTAATATCTTCAATTAAAAAAAAAATCAATTGAGTTCCAAAATAAAAAAAATTATGACCTCAAATTTAGGCATCCTACATCAAGAATGTAAGAGCTTATACGACATATAAGAAGAGCTATAAGGGGGAGTTACAATTCTTTATCGAGAACATTCACCAACTTATGAAATCTCACTACGACTATC
Organism: Sequoia sempervirens; assembly: GCA_007258455.2. Lineage (NCBI taxonomy): Eukaryota > Viridiplantae > Streptophyta > Pinopsida > Cupressales > Cupressaceae > Sequoia > Sequoia sempervirens. The sequence goes on along the minus strand of VDFB02075321.1, from coordinate 326,370,486 downwards.
ATAAACCATGTTTAGAGGTTTGAATAAGAAAAATTGGAGTGCCCAACTTGGAAGAATAACTATGACATGTTATGATAAATTCTTATAGGAATTCTCTTTGGATTTAGGTGTTGGAATTTGAATAAAGGATTTGGGTACTATTTTTGGGTGGTATTAGCTCGTGGTTTTATACTTTCCCTTTGGTTTCTCTATTTTATGAGGTGCTTGTTATAGAATTTATATATTTTATTTTCTATATTTTTTATGATGTTGGTATTACTCCAAATCTAAGTGTTGGTGTTGTCCCTTGTGCTGGCTCCTTATCTATATTTTATTATAACTAATATTATTGTTAAGATCCAATGGCACTAAATTTGAGTTGTGGAAGCACAAGTTGGAGGATTTGATCATAGATCAAGATCTATGAGTTGTAGTAGCTAGATCCAACCCAATTATAATTTTATTAAATGATTAGGTAAGGTTAGAAAAAAAGGTGATAAGCACTATCAAGCCTCATCAAGATTTACTTGGTAGATTATATATTTTTACATGTCCATGAAGAATCCATTATAAAATCCCTTTGGGAAAAGTCAAGGAAACTATACTAGGATGAATCCTTGGTTACTAAGATTTTACTATAGAAAAAATTGTACACTTTGAGGATGGGTATGGGGATCATATTGTTGAGCACCTAAATGTGTTCACATGATAATAACCTAGTTACAATCTATTATTATTAATATTGTTGGGAAAGGTGTGTTGTACACATTGCATAATGTTTTTTTCTTAATTACAATGTAGCTTAGTGATGTGCATCACATGGGTTAGACATTACTCTACAAGTGTATCTTGAGAAACCTTTGTTTGTGAGATAATACATTAATTCTATTTGTGCTTTTGGAGGCTATTATTTTTTCCTTTTAATGGTGTTCGCAAGGTACATCTAGTGTCATATTGATGGTGTGTTTGTCTATTCTTTTGCACTTTGAATTATTAATACATTTTTTCATATTATTCTCTATTGGATTTATATAGAAATATGAGATTTGATTCATTCCCAATCCTACTAGGGGGTCTCTTCCATTTCTCAATATTCCTATGCTCACTCAGGTATTCTACCTTTATTTCATATCTTTTAAATTTTCTTCTCCTCTCTGTCTTACAATACAACTAAAAGGGGGACTTGACCTGTGCACCGTTATGAATGTATTTGTTCCATCTATGAATTGTTTATCTCTACCCACTCATAAGTCAAGTACTTGTGTGGAATTTAACCCATTTTTCAAAGGAACTAATTATTTTTCGCAGGTAGGTGCCCAAATGAGATGGAAATCCATGGTTCTACAATTCTACCTATTATATTGTTGCTCCCAATGCCTTGTAAATTTTCTTTCATTTAGCATCAAAGCCTAGTTGCCAAGTTATCAAGGGAATTATTTTCCTATTTTTTAACCCTTTCTATGAGTACATTCTTGTGCATAATTGAATCCATAGCCTTGAAGGAAAATAATGGAGGAATTTTTAAGGTTAAAAGTGTGTTTTCAAAATTGGGTTGTTATAGATCTAGGGTTTGATGAAAATTAGGCAAGTGGGTTTTTGTGTCAGTTGCTTCTATGAGGTTTTTGGCATGAGACTTTGCTAGAGATTTTATAGAGAAAACCTCACCATTGACTCCAAAAGGCATAAAAACCTATGGATTCATATAAGAATCCACTATAATTGGAGAAAAAATATTTTGGCCATTTTAGGGCCATGGAGGTCAAGGTTGATCATACAGTTGTATAAATCTACACAAGGGTAAAAGTACAAAGATGTTTCACACTTTATAAAGGAAACACCAATACCGATCCAACTTTTAAACTTGAATCACTATTTAAAAGTGGCATATATGTTTTGAATTTTGAAATGATGTAAACTAGTAAAATGTGTATTTTTTTGTATATTTTATGTTTATATTTTTAAATAGTTTTTAATAAATTGACACTATAATTTAGTTGCTGATAAAATGCTGAAAAATGAAGTTACATGAGATGTCAATCTTTTTATAGTAAATTTTTTTTTTTCCTTCAATTTTTTTATGTGTATTTAACACTTGAAACTTTAGTGCATGGATATATTATTTTCCAGTTTTGATTTAATGTAGTGTAGAAAAAAAGTATCCCTTTTTCACACTTAATTTAGGAATAATTAATATTAAACTAAGCCTAATGTTGTCTTGATTTAGTGTTGTAATGTGTTTTACACATTCACATTAAGTTTAGGGCCCCTTTCAAACTAAATAGACCTAATTTTTCCTTAATTTAGTGTTGTAAAATGTATTTATGTACATCTTCACACTAAGTTTTGGGCACTCTTGCATTTATGACCTTAAAATCATCATTAATAGACACTTAGGACCCTTTATTATGCATCTTGAAGCTTATTTCAACCAAAATCCTGACATACTCAATAAATACACTTAATATTCTAACCCCCCGACATTCTCTCACCCCGAAAATCTAAGGTGGGACTCATACACCACCTTGGGCATATGAGATCCCCCTAGGTGGGACCCATATGCCACCTTAGGCATATTAGTCCCATTTGGGGCATTTTTAGGGTTTTGAGCAAGAAATTAAGGCTTTTAATTCAAATTTAATGAATGTCGGCATTTGGGATCTAATAAATGGTAAATTAGATGGAGTTCCTATTTAATTAATGTTTCAAATCATTATTTCACCTAGCAATCAAGAGTCAAGCATCCTAAGATTTTGTAAGAGCATTATAGAGTATTCAATAACATTTCAAGAGCATTCAAAGGGCGGATTTATAGAAGATTACTGCAGTAATCAAGATCCATCATCATGTCAAAGGATTAATGCATCATGCATGTGGTTTGCAGCTAATGTTGTGATGTATTGTTCAAGATCAATTCACATATTCAAAGGCATTATCTTTCATCAAGAATCATGATCAAGATCCGCATCCATTGAGGCCACTTCATGCTTTTTTCCAGATCTACAAGGTTTCAAACAAGGTTCTATTGTTCCATCTTATGTTTCATGTTTCATTTCATTCATGCTTCATTTCTCATTAATGTTTGATTAACAAAATAGGGTTTGACCAAGGAAAACCCCCATTCCCTAACAAAACAACACTTTTTCTCTCTTTGTATGCTGCAAATTTACAAGTTGAATAAAATGTTGGATGTTGGATGTGTTGTTGATATGTGGTTGTCATTTATGTCAACACTATTAGCATTTGGTGTACTAAAGGTTGTATATGTCGAGGATATTGAGAAAATTGTAAAAGAAAGTGTTTTAGGTTCCCAATGGAACTGTGAAAGTCTTGAAGGTGTTTTGTTTTGTACATTGAAGATGAGTTGGTGTGGATTAAAGGGCTTATTTTTTAGTATATCTAGATCATCTACCGGAAATTTTAGAGGTCCACGTGAATTTTTTAGTGTGTTGTGGTCTGATAGTGTTTTTGTGGTCTCTGTTAGTGTTCTTGAATGAAGATTGTGTGATTTTGTTGATCTCAATTGTTGTGGATGCTTCTCTGTTGTTTCTTGGTGTTCTTGGATGCTTCTAGATCAAGCTTTATCTATGTGGTACATCCACATTGATCGGTGTGCTCGTGGTCAAATATTTTTCTTTATATATTCAGTTTTTCTTGTTCTTAGTTGACATGATGGTAGTAGCATGTTGTGGATCATCTAGGTGAAATGAATTGAAGTATTTTTGTGTTGTAATTTTAAATTTGGGTCCCCACTATGTTGTGGCTGACCTTGGTGGATTCACATTAAAAGTTTATTTGTAAATTTGGGCCGACATTGCAAATATATTTTATTTTCTTGGCCGATAAGTTGTGGTGAAATCTCATGTAGTGGATATATAAGTGTGATTGTTTCATTGGTGTTGTGAGTCATGAAGGTGCTTTGTGTGCTCCTGTGTGTGTATATGTGAATATCATTTGATTGCAGAGCAGAGTGTGAAGAAGATTGTGCGAAGTGTGAAGAAGTTTTGAGCTTAATTGGAATTGTAATCAGGCTTGTGTAGAAGCTATTTTCTCAGTTCATACCCTCCAAATTTTTAATCCTATTTTGTTGGGTAGTGAGCCCGTTTTGTATTTGAGTAGTGAGCTCTAGGCAGTGTGCCTGAATGCATGTGTATTCCCCTTATTATCTTTCATTATACTTTTAGCATAGTATAATCTTGTGGACTAACATCCACCATGGTTTTTCCCCTAATAGGGTTTCCACGTAAAAAAAAACTTGGTGTTCTTTGTCTCTCTGATGTGTTAATTGCTTATTCATCAGATCTGAGATTTAAGTTAAGATAAGTAAGAAAATTTTAAATTTTTGTGACAACTGATTCACCCCCCCTCTTAGTTGTATATCCTTTTTTTTCCAACAATTAGTATCAGAGCAGGTTCCTCTGGAGAAGTCTAAAAGCTTGAGGTGATCCAGGATGACAACATTCATGAAGGACAGTCCTAGATTTGATGACACTAACTATTCAATGTGGAAAGTCAGGATGTAATGTCATCTAAAGTGCATTGGTGATGCCTACTAGAAGATTACAAAAGATCCATATACTATTCCTGAGAATGGTCCCTCTTTTGTTGATGAGATCAAAGATGCTAAAAGTAATACCAAGGTCGTTGAAGCTTTGGTGAGTGCTCTGGCAGATTCAGAGATGGCTAATGTGATGGGTCTATAGACAACTCATGAGATTTGGACAAAACTTGAAACTTTGTATGAAGGAGATGCATAGGTGAAGATGGCTAAGCTACGGAGCTTGAAAGGAAAGTATGAGAATTTGAAGATGGGTGAAGATGAAAATATCACTTCCTTTATGCAGAGCGTATTTAAATGAAATAGTGATGGGTATTAAATGTACGTGTGGTTTTGTGGATGAGGATGAAATTGTAGCTAAAGTACTCAGATCCTTGCCTCCCACCTACAAAATGAAGTTTCATGCTATTGAAGAGTTCAGATCAGTAAACAAGATGACAAAAGATACACTGATTAAGAAGCTTGCTACTTTTGAAATAAGTGAATTTGGTGAATCTACACCAAAGACTGAATCTACATTCAAGGCTACTATATCCAGAAGTAACAGGAAAAGATATAGTCCGAGAGAGAGTTCCAAAAAGATATCCAAGTATGATGAAGAACTGAAACAACTTGAAGATAAAGAAAGAGAGGTAGAAGAATTGGAAGCACTAATTGCAAAATAAGAAGGGAGAGGAAAAGGTAAGTATGAAGATGTATTGCATATTAAATTTTTTTCATGCAGTAAAATAGGTCATTTTGCATCAAGATGTCCTAAAAGAGTTCCTAGATCTAATTCTATAAAGTCTAGATTCCAAACGAGATGCTACTTTGCTAAAGAAGCAGTGACTGATGATGAGTCTGATGAAGATAATGGAAAATACTTGATGAATGGGCTTTCATTGCTACCATTGAAGATAATCATGTGGCTATTGAATCTACTAAAGATGAAAAAGCTCTTGCGGCTCAAATTGAAGAAAAAGATGAGTGGGTCATTAATAGTGGATGTTCACATCATATGACTAGAGATAAAAGCAAATTTGTGAGTCTAGAGAAGTATGACGGTGGGGTTGTAAGATTTGGAGATAACAATGTTGGTGTGATTTGTGGTAGAGGATCTATTTGCCTTGGTGGTAAGGATAACACTGATGATGTCCTCTATGTTGAAGGCCTGAAGCACAACTTGTTGAGTGTTGGAAAAATGGTTCACAAGGGATATGATCTTCAGTTCAAAGATGGAAGATGCAAGATATGTCACGGAAATTCCAAGAATATGATTGCAACAGGAAAACAAACAAAAGGTAATATTTTTCATCTGAATACTGCTAGTGGAAGTTGTTTAATTGCTGAAGTAGATGAAAGCTAGTTGTGGCATAGGAGGTTGTGTCATGTAAACTTTGACAACATTATCAAGATAAGTTCTACTCAAGCAGTAAGAGATCTCCCTAGGTTAGTGAAGCCTACTAATGTAATCTGCATGGAATGTCAAATGGGTAAACAAACTAGAGTCTCTTTCCAGAGCAAATAGTTTCATTCAAATAATTTGCTAAAGCTGCTGTATACTGACTTTTTTGGTCCCTCCAGAGTTAGAATAATTCATGGAGAAAGGTATTTTATGTTGTTAATTGATGATTACTCTATAATTATTTGGGTTTCCTTTTTAAAAGAAAAATGTGAAGCATTGGAGAAGTTCAAAAGTTTCAAGGCTATGTCAGAAAATGAGAAAGGTTTGAAAATTAAGTGTCTGAGATCTAATAGAGGTGGTGAGTTCATTTCCAAGGAGGTCAACTCTTATTGTGAAGAGCATGGAATTAAAAGACAACTATCTACTCCCTGAACCCCTCAACAAAATGGAGTTGCAGAGAGAAAGAATAGAAAAATTCTAGATGCAGCCAAAACAATGATGATGGAAGGAAATGTATCTCAGATATACTAGAGTGAAGTGGTAAGCATTGTTGTGTATACTTTGAATTGGGTAAATGTTAATGGTAATTCTGGTAAGACTCCTTATGAGTTATGGTTTGGTCACAAGCCTACTGTCAAGTATTTTAAGATCTTTGGAAGCAAGTGTTATATCAGGAGAGATGATATAGGAAAATTTGATGCAAGAAGAGATGAAGGAATCTTCCTAGGTTACTCCACTAAAAGCAAGACCTATTGGTGCTATAACAAAAGACTGAGAAAGATGGTTGAAAGTGAAAATGTCAAAGTTGATGAGGATTCTGTCAAATCATCCAGACATTGTAGTTATGATTCAGACGAATACATTACAAGCCAAGGGAAGAATCTTCAGACGCAGAATCAACTTAAAATTGTGCCATATGTTCCATATGTTCTAATTGTTTCGATAAAGAAACCTCAATTTGTTCCAGTAAATCAAGTCAGTCAAGAGGCACAAACAAGTGCAAGTGTAGAAGAAAGATCAGAAGAATCAGAAGCTCAAGAATGTCCCAAAACTCCAAGGTACGTAAAGCTAAATCATTCTGAAAATCAAATCATATGAGATAAGAATAAAGGAGTGCAAACTAGAAGAAAAATTGCAGAAGAATATTGTCCGATTTCCAAGATTGAACCTAAGAATGTCACTGAAGCCTGTCAAGATGAACACTGGCTAGAAGCTATGAAGGAAGAGCTGACATAGATTGAAAAGAATGACACATGGCTACTGGTTCTGAGGCCTAAAGACAAAATTGTGATTGGCACTAAATGGGTATTTAGAAACAAGCTGAATGAAGAAGGTGAAGTGGTCTGGAATAAAGAAAGACTGGTATGTAAAGGGTATTCTCAAATGGAAGGTGTTTATTTTGAAGAAACCTTTGCCCCTGTCACTAGGATTGAAGCTGTTAGACTATTTCTTGCTTATGTTGCACACAAGAACTATAAAGTCTATCAAATGGATGTAAAGTTTGCATTCCTAAATGGAAATAGAAGAAGAAGTGTACATTGAACGACCAGATGGATTTCAACTAACAGACAAGGAAGATATGGTTTGCGGGTTGAAGAAAGCTTTGTATGGACTTAAGCAAGTCCCCAAAGCCTGGTATGCTAGATTGGACAAATACCTACTGAAGCTTGCATTCACTAAAGGTACTGTTGATAGCAACTTATACTTCAAATTAGATAATGATAAGGAGTTAATTACAGAAGTTTTTGTTGATGACATCATTTTTGGAGGAGATGATAATCTATGTATGAAGTTTGCTAATAAAATGAAGAGTGAATTTGAGATGAGTATGATTGGAGAGATGAATTTCTTTCTCGGATTGCAAGTTACACAGTTGGACAATGGGATCTTCATATCTCAATCCAAATATGTGAAAGAACTACCGAAGAAGTTTGGGATGGATCACTCCAAACTTGTTGGTACCCCCATGGTGACCGGATGTAAGTTGACATAGAATGATGACTCTCCTAAGGAAAATCAAACCAGATATAGGTCAATGATCAGTGGATTGCTCTACTTGACTAGGACTAGACCAGACATTATGAATGTTGTATGTATGGTTGCTAGATTTTAGGCTGATCCAAAAGAATCACATGTAACTGTTGTCAAAAGAATCTTTAGATATCTAAAAGGAACAATTGACTTTGGACTTTGGTATCCAAAGGATGATGATCTCTCTTTGTGTGCATATACTAATGCGGATTGGGCTAGTGATGCAGATGATAGGAAAAGTACTAGTGGTGGTGCTTTCTTCCTAGGGAAGAAGCTGGTATCCTGGTTAAGTAAAAAGAAAAACTCAATTTCTCTATCTACTATTGAAGCATAATACATTGCTACTACCAATAATTGTACACAAGTGATATGGATCAAACAAATGTTGAAAGATATCAGGGTAACATATGAAGAGCCTATTGCCATATACTATGATAATTCAAGTGCAACAAATATTTCAAAGAATCTCGTACTACACTCTAAGAATAAACATATATCAATCAAGTTTCATTTCTTGAGGGAGAAAGTCAATGAGAAAAAATTCATATTAGAGTATGTGCCTACTAAAGAATCGATTGCAGACATCTTTACTAAGTCATTGCCAAAGGATACTTTTCAGTATCTCGGAGGTATGCTAGGGGTAATCACCCCTCTTGATGAGAACTAAAAGATGCATTTGCTTGCATCAATCTATGAACTTCATTGCTATATTTTGATCCAGATTGATGTTTTCATGGCTACTACTTAGGGGGAGTAGTCAAATGTGCAAATATGTGGTTCAAAGTGTGTATATGGGAAGTTCATTGTTACCTTTTCCATTGATGTCAAAGGGGGAGAAGTGTAATGTGAAAAATCCTTCCAAGATGAGAAGTGCAGAAGAAGTCAGTGTGTTGGGTTGATGGTATTTTTTACATCATGTGTTGCCATCAATGCCAAAGGGGGATATTATTGGATGTTGTGGATGTGTTATTGATATGTGGGTATCATTAATGTCAACACTATTAGAATTTGGTGTACTAAAGGTTGTATATGTCGACGATATTGAGAAAATTATAAAATAAAGTGTTTTAGGTTCCCAATGGAACAGTACAGGTCTTGAAGGTGTTTTTTTCTGTACGTTGAAGATGAGTTGGTGTGGATTAAAGGGCTTATTGTTGAGTATATCTAGATCATCTACCATAATTTTTAGAGGTCCGCGTGAATTTTTGAGTGTGTTGTGTTCTGACAATGTTTATATGGTCTTTGTCATGTTCCTGAATGAATATTGTGTGATTTTGTTGATCTCAGTTGTTGTGGATGCTTCTCTATTGTTTCTTGGTGTTCTTGGATGCTTCTAGATCATGCTCTCTTTTTGGTACGTCCACATTGATTGGTGTGCTCGTGGTCAAATATTTTTCTCCTTATGTTCAATTTTTCTTGTTCTTGGTCGACATGATGGGGTTAGCATGTTGTGGATGATCGAGGTGAAATGAATTGAAGTATTTTTGTGTTGGAATTTTAAATTTGGGTCCCCTCTATGTTGTGGCCGACCTTGTTGGATTTGCATTAAAATTTTATTTGTAAATTTGGGCTGACATTGCAAATATATTTTATCTTCTTGGTTGACTAAGTTGTGGTGAAATATCATGTAGAAAATTTATAAGTGTGATTGTTTCATTGGTGTTGTGAGTCGTGAAGGTGCTTTGTGTGCTCCTATGTGTGTATATGCGAATATCATTCAATTGCAGAGCAGAGTGTGAAGAATATTGTGTGAAGTGTGAAGAAGTTTTGAGCTTAATTGGAACTATAATCAAGCTTGTGCAAAAGCTATTTTCTCAGTTCATACCCTCCAGATTTTTAATCCTATTATATTGGGTAGTGAGCCCCTTTTATATTTGAGCAGTGAGCTCTAGGCAGTGTGCCTGAATGCATCTCCATTCCCCTTATTATTTTTCATTATACTTTTAGCAGAGTATAATCTTGTGGACTAACATCCACCGTGGTTTTTCCCCTAACTGGGTTTCCACGTAAAAAAAAATCTTGGTGTTCTTTGTCTCTTTGATGTGTTAATTGCTTGTGGATAATTGCTTATTCATCAAATCTAAGATTTAAGTTAAGATAATTAAGAAAAGTTTAAATTTTTGTGACAACTGATTCAAACCCCCCCACCCTCTCAATTGTTTGTCCTTGTTTTTCCAATAGAAAAAGTGGATTTGAAGCCTTCAAAAGTACCAAAATGACAAAGTTACAAAAGTTATCAATGTTGTAATAAGAAGTTGTCAAGGCTCATGGAAACTCAAATCTAGAGCAAGATATCCAACCTATTTACATGAAAACAGTGGGAAATTGCTTATTTAATCCATCTTCAAAGGCTCACAAAGTGTCAATTCAATATTCTACTCTTGGGACACTTTGTGAAGAAATGGGACACTTTGCAAAGTCTAGGGGTATGAGTCCCAGTACAACATTTTTACCAGTTTTCAAAAGATTTTGACCATTCACCTAGAGATTGCAAATCCTGCCCAAAAACACTAGATACTGGGACTAAATCGCCTAGTCTAGCATATGAGTCCCAGTACACCTTAAGAGCAACAATTTTTTAGGATTTTCAAGCCTTTCTTAGTCTTCATTTCTCTAGGTGCTTCTCTATTTTATTTTTTATCATTCTGATTACATGCTTTCAAATTCCATTTTCTAGGTCATATAGTTAGATTTGCATATTTTTTTCATATCTTTATTTCTAAGCATTTGCTTAGTGGTGAAACCCTCTTTAATCACACTTAAGGAGACCTTATAGCTATCTCTTTTCCTAATTGGATCATTAGGTTGAGATCTCTCTAGGATTTCCTTGAATGAACTAAGAGTGAAATAGTTCATTGTGTTCCATCTCCTAAAAGGTGGAGAACACTATTTCCTTGTGTTCATTTTGGTGAACCTGACCTTTGAACCCTTTATTTTTGATTTGGAGTGCATTAAATTCCTAGATCTACTTTAACTTTTCATTAGATCTTGCATTAGTTAATTTTCATTTGGGGCTTCTAAATCTTGCATTAGTGAAAAGTACATATAGATTGCATTTTTTCATCTTAGATCATTCAATTTCATTAAAATTCTACAATTACAAACAATCAAGATAACATACAAACCAAAAACCTTAACATTCACTCAAAATTTGTTGAATTTGGGGGAAAAACCCTAATTCAAGACTCATTCGCCCCTCTGGGTGATTTAGTCCATGTATAGGTTGTTTTCCTGATTACTAGGAATTTTGTGTTGTGTGTTTTTCAGCATTTGAACCCTTCAAAAACCTTAACTAGGACTCATACACCCCTCTAGGTGATTTAGTCCCAAATTAGACCTAAAACTGCCATTTATAACATTAAAAGCATCATTTTTGTGTTTCTTTTTGCTAGTGTTAGATATTTGTTTCAATTTGTTGAGTTTCTATTTCATTTATTTCATTAGATTGAGCTTAATTTAGTCCATTTTATTCATTTCTTAATTTCAAATTTACATTTACAACATTTCATTTTTAGATTGTTGCATAGTGTAATCAACAAATTACTTTGTTTAGAATATAAAAATTGCATTTACATTTCGTTCTAGGTCATTAAGTTTGTATAGATTACTTTTCATAAATGTTAGTATCTTTGTTTCCAAGTTTGTAAAGAAAAAGTTCATCAATAAGCATGCTAGTCATTCATTCAATGCATTTCCTAGTTATGAGTCTTTTAGCGCTAGAGAGTGAAAATGTTGACACAATCCCTCACATCTCTCCTATTTGTGGGAATGATATGATAGAAGAATATGAAAGCATAGACAATCATGATAATCATAGTTGCTTTTCTCCTAATACTTCTCCCACATGTGATTAAGGTATTCAATGTTAGAAGATGCACTCATTGAGAATCATGACAATGTTGCAAGCTCCTCTTCTATAAACTCTCCTACATTGGAATATATTATAGCACAAGAAAATGAGACCATAGACACATTTCTAAACATCACCTTACCTAATTTCCATTCACCTCTTTCTTGTGAGAATGTTTTAGTGAAAGAGGATGGAATTGTAAGAAATCATGACAATCATATTATTTGTGAGGAGGATATGTGTAATACCCCTCTGTTTTGCTTTCTGGCTAGACAGTGTGTCCTTGTTTGCTTTGATGTGCTTTTTGGTTATTGAGATGCTTTATCATGTGTGTGCATTTTGATCGCTATTTATAGAGCGATAGCCTATATGTGTGATGTGATGTATCTTATCTTATGCTTTATTGTCATGTTTTAATTGGTGTAATGATGATTAGTTATTGTAACATGTTATTGCATGAGATATTTGTTTATGATGGAACTGTCAGTCTATGATGAGTGTATTGGTGAAGGGGATGAGATCGCATCACTCGCTTGCGAATGCCCTACGATTCTGAGATTCCCTATTCACGGTGTGTTTTATTAGATTATATATATATATATGCATGTTCGACCCTTGTTTTGTTTGTAGGTTGACAAGTACAGGACATCGACTCCACCTGATTTCCAGGTTGAGTGTGTCCATTGACCAATGGTAATCGATTGGGAGATAGTAGCTAGGTTTTCCGTGCCAAGTCATCCCCCTGGTCTTGGTGTGTCGTCGAGTCGTAGTCGGGTGTAGTTGTTATATGTTGTCCCTTTCACCTTGGTTTTTATTTAAATTCAAGATATAAAAGTAAATAAATGGCTTTTGTAGTTAAGTTCTTTAAATAAATCTGGCTATATTGTTAAAAATGTTATTTAATTTATTAAATAATTTAATTTAATTAATAAAATAATTTAATCTCGGATTAGATTTATTTTATTGATTAATTAAATTAATTGTGTTGAATTGATTAAGTTATTCTTTTTTTTGAATTAAAAGTGTTAGTTTATTTTTGGAAAGAAAGTTTTAAAAGTTTAAATTCTTTTGTTTGAAAAGAAAATCTTAAATTGTATTAAATTCTATTTGGAAATTGGAATTTTGTTCTAAGTTATTGAAAATTCAAATATCTTCAAAATGCAATAACTTTGGGTGGAAAAGATATTTTAGAACAATTGACTCAATTTGGGGAGGATATTTGTGAGCTATTGCATTTGATTTTCAATTTGAATTTCAATTTTGGGAGGATTTGGAGAAGCCATGGAATTTCATTTTGAATTTGAATTTGAGTTTGGGGGAGATAATATATTTCACTTGGGTTTTATTTTCAATGTTTTTATTTTTGTGGATGGAGAGATTTAGTTGCAAAAAGAAAAGAGGGTTTTGAGTTTTTTGGATTCAAACTTGGATAAAAGGTGGAGATCTTGGGAAGAAATTGAAAAAAGAGTGGAATCTGCAGAGGAACTCAACATCAATTTGTTCTTCAAGTTCATGATCACAGGTTTTATTCTGGTTTTATTGTTTTGAAGTTTTGAGATTTTGGTTTCAATTTGAATGCAATTTTAGAAAACAAATCTAGAAACCTCTTTGAAATCATGGAAGAAGAAAACAACAGAAAAATTCAAACAATAGAGATTGAAAGAAAACAAAAGAAAACTTTGAAACCCCTTTGTTTAATTTGAAATTTCCAAAAATTTTGAGTTCATAAAATTGTGGTTAAAAAAATCTCTTCTATTGTAAGTTATGTTAAAAATTTGCCCAATTTATTTGAAATCTAGGAATGGATATATATATATATATAATATATATATATACATATATTATACATCTATGTATCTTTTTTTTTTTTCATTTTGAGTATGTGTTATTATTTCTGAGAAATCTACCTAGAAGGAAACAGGGGACGCCTCTATTTTTATTTGTTTTTTGTGCAAAAAAAAAAGGTAAAAATTTATGTGGAGTGGAGAGGGGAGGGACGTAGCCCTGTTTCCCCCCCCCCTGGCAGCCATGGGAGGCACTGCTCCTACAACACCCCCCATTTGGGAGGCGTTGTGTGGAAGCAGCGGTGCTACCCACAGGCAGTGGCGCTGCCCACACAACACCCCCCATATGGGGGAGGCTGTGTGGGCAGCCAGCCTCTCCCTTTTGGGAGGGGCCCCAAGAACTTGCTTTATTTTTTGTTTATTAAAATTAAAATTTGTTTTTTTATTTATTATTAATTTAATATTATATATATATATATATATATATATATATATATTATATGTATATATATAATATATATATTATATGTATATATATATATATTATTTTAATATTTGTACAAACCCTTTTCCTAGTACCTGCAAAACAACATGAATAAACTAGTTAGACAAGGAATTACAAGCTAAAAGAAGGATTCCCCATGAAATCCACTTGCAACATCAAACTACGAATGAAAATAACGAAGAACACAAAGAAAATGATAAAAACTAGATTTAATCCTAATTTAAATAGCAAACACTTGATCCCATGGGGGGATTGGTGCCAATTTGATATGAAAATTGGCCCTTTCCCAATCCCTATGATGAAATATTGATGTGTTGAAGATGATGTTGATCCACTTTGACAAAAGATGATAAATGGTGAGAGCTCCAAGCCAAAATCTGCAAAAAGCCTAGCTAAGAATTCAAATGATGGATGAGAATTGCTAAGTATTTTAGCATGGTAACTTTGCTTGGATTGTGGATGATAAAATGAGGAGAGGAGCTCTTCATTTATAGGATTCCAAGATGGATGAATGTCCAAATTTGAGCAATGTGGGACTAACATTCATCCAATGATATGGTGCCATTTGTCAAGCTATGAATGGATGATGGTTGTGCAAGATTTGGGGTGTGCCAATAAATGCCAATATTTGAAATTCAAATTTGTTGAAATAACATGTAAGAGGGAAGAGAAAATGCAATAAATGCCACTTGGCTCAAGGCAAAAGGACATGTAAGAGATCTTAAATGTCTTGTTGGATGTACATGTTGACTTGGAATTTTTGAATTCAAATTGAGAGAATATTCCAAAAGATGCCTTGTGAAGAAAATAGAGATTTAATAAATGAATTAAATCTATTTTCATGTGCAACTTGCATTATCTAGAGGATGTGACATGAGATTAGATTAAATTAATCAAGGGTTAATTAATTTAACAGGAGATTAGATGATGTGACTTATTTGACTTAGATTTATGGATTTATTTAAATCAGATAAGAGAGGAATGTGATAAGAGGCTAATTAAATAAAGATTTTGATTTATTTAATTAAAAGGGATGGTGTTAGATTAAATCAAATAAGGTTTTAATTTATTTAATTTAATGGATAGACTTTAGAAAATTTAATCAAATAAATTAATTATTTAATTAAATAGGGATAATTAGATCAAATGGATTGATTTAATTAACAAGAGAAAGTGACTTAATTAGACAAGATGATTTATTTAATTAGAAGACGAATATTGATGAATTTAATCAGATAGGGGAATTTGATTAAATGGTTAGACCGAGGGATGATTTAGGAAGAAACGATGTTAGTAAACTAGGATCAGATGCACGATGTCAATTAGTATATTTTTATGTCTACATTTTGCCCCTCTTTGAAGCAATGCACTTGTTGCGTTGGTTCAAAGAATAATTGATCTTGATCAAAGCCAAAATTTTTGATATTTAACAACTTGCCCCACTGCTGCATTGGCGAGAGAAAACATGCCATTATAATGCCCCCTCGAGAGATCAGACGAAAATTTTTATTTTTTGGGTGATCTCACGAAAAAGAAGGTACCAAAGTGCTTGACAGGTCTGAAGGGGGTCCGGGAGGCTAAAAACGTGTCTAAACGCAATAAGACGATGAAAAACAAGCCTCAAACGAATGAAAATAGGTTTGGGGGACCGAAACCCTAGCAGGATAGCCCCAAAGGATCAAAAAACCCTAATTTTTTAGGCTTAAAAGGAGCCTGAGGGGTCACTTTCAAGTCATTTTCACACACCTCCGCTAGCAAATCCTGAGATTCGAGATCTGACCCTCCGAAGATATGGCGCAACGACAACTTCCTCTACACATTTCGAACCGAGTTTAGACCTACCAGCGGCCACCTGGCATCGGTGCCCTGGTATGTGACCCTAACTGGAGCTTTGTTTTTTTATTTTAACGCATTTATTACATGTTTAAAAGAGAGCTCGCCTTCAGCAGCGCTATTATAGCGCCACTTGGTGTTTAAAGTCCACCGCTAATCACCTTTTTATGCCGTAGCAATGCCATTTGGTGCCGTAGCGGTGCAGTTTGGAGTTTACAAACTCCACCGCTGGGCTCGGGCTCAGCTCGGACTCAACGGGGCAGCTTGGACAAAGTGTGTCGCGATGGCACCCTTTTCATGAAAATTGCGCTGCTGGGAAGCAAAGTGTGCCGCAACGGCTCTTTTTGAGTCAATTTTGGGTCCAGCATCAGAGTTTGAGGAAACTCAAATCACAACGCCATCACAAACTGCTCCACTGGAGGTGAGTTTGGAGCATTTGACGAGGAATTTTTTTAAAAGTTTTAACGCGGTGACCTTTCTTGATGCAGGATGGGCCTAGGGAGCTTTATTCACGGGAGCACTGGTCACAGGATTTGGCGAGCGTCCTACGGGACTTGAGTGACAAAGACTAGGATCGACTGGGGGCTATAGGATTATGGCATATTGCATATGCGACACCCGTACACACACACTTAGGGATGTTATCAGCACTGGCCGAGAGGAGGCAGAGTGAGACGTCGTCATTTTATCTTCCCACTGGTGAGGCGACCGTCACATTGGAGGATGTCTGGCGCATTCTACAATTTCCCATTCATGGCCGACGGGTGATCTACAATATGGAGGAGGGACGTGAGTGTTGTACCTGAGTCCTCGCTATGCGTGACATTATTTATTGTGAGGGTCAGATCGAGCTAGAGAGGTATAGGGTTATATCACCTCCCTTCCGCTAGGCAATCGCAGTGATCATTTCAGGTTTGGTTGCCCCTAACTGACGAGGGCGGTATTTTAGTCCAAGTTGGGGTTACTGCTGGGAGAGGATGGTCCGAGACAGGCCAGTTCAGTTTGCGTGGGGACCCGTCCTTCTTGCTTCACTCTACAAGGATTTGCATGAGTATGCATATGTAGATGGCCGAGCACTGGGAGCTGGGGTGACTCTTCTTCACATTTGGGCGTGGGAGCACATTTCTATGCTACATCCACGAGTGGTTCCGGTTCCGATGGGGGTAGAGGATGCCCTAGTGACATAATACAGAGGTGTTGTGTCCTTTACACACACTAGAGAGCATAGGATCCCCTACTGGAGGCGGGTCCTAGATGAGATGCTTGTGTTCACTTGGAGACCATACCTCAGTCAGTCTAGATGGGCTGACGATGCAGATAAGCTCTTCTACTACCGTCAGGATCGATACATGTAGGGGCGGGAGCATACGTTGATTGAGCGATATCTGCCTGGGCACGTACAGCATTAGTTTGGAGAGCCACAGGATCGGCCTAATGATGGCTATGTGGTCATCTTTGCACGAAGCTTGACACATACATCATGGGGGCCCGACATTCCTACCGCAGAGGCAGTTGACAACTTTTGGTAGTTGGTAGCCCGACCATGGGCTTACAATCAAGGTTTGGTAGATCCAGGCACCACATAGGCCTTCAAAGATTGGTTTAGACCTCCCCTACAGTTGACCATTCTAGGTGAGGATCCAGAGGCACACAGGGTTAGAGGTAGGGGGAGAGGACGAGGATGAGGACCCAGGGTCGCGATTCGGCAAGATCCACCAGAGGTGCCCCCAATTTTGCCAGGTCATGGGGACATCCATATGCAGGATCAGCAGCAAGATTCGCCAGTCCCAGCACCACGAGCCGAGGGTGAGGACCACCCTCATGTGCAGCCACGGGTACAGCCAACAGTGCAAGCAGATGCACGGGATGCCTTGATTTTATAGTTACGGGCACAGGTTCAGGCAGTGATGGCCGAGAGGGATGAGGCACGGGCTAAGTGGAAACAGCTCAGAGTAGAGAGGGATCAAGCTGTGCAGCAGAGATAGGCTACAGAGCTACAGGCAGCCACAGAGCTAGGTCATAGGTAGCAGATTGAGAGCATGATGGCCTCCGCATCTCAGGGTACAGTGTCGGTACGATCCTATAGGGATGCCATTCGAGAGGCAGAGTACTACTGTCAGGCTTATCATGATATAGTGCCCTAAGTGGACTGGGTCCCAAAGTACTCAAAGCGAGCCAACCAGAGACCACCAGAGGGTCATGGTGACAGGGGTGAGGGTAGCATTCATAGAGATCGAGCGTGATCCATATGATACACACTTTTTGTGCCTTATGGGCTCATTTTTGATAGCCCGATGGGTGTTTTGTACTGATTGACATATATGTACAGTGATCTGATTATTCCTTGTACTATGACAGTTGATGATATGATATATATGAACCGATTTTGATGTTATGTAACTATGTTCTTTTATTTATGCATGGATGGTTTATTTCTATATGCTTTGCGATGGTGTTTTATGGATGCATTTATTTGTAATGATGTTTATGCAATGATTATGACTAACAGATCTATATTATGCTGACCTATGATATGATGTGCAATGATGTTATCTATATGATGATTTATTTTATGCTAATGCAATACGTGAAAATCATTTGATTTATGGTATATGTAATGATGTGTAAAATATGCTTATATATGAGATGTTTTATGGATGTATGTAATATGATGGGATGGTCGTGATATGATGCAAATGAAATGGTTTTATGAGATGCTTAGAATGACAAATGTTATTATCCTAAATGATGGTGTATGTGATGCAATGATATGTTAATGTGAGGTGATATGCAATGACATGGGTGCATAGTGTGATGATATGATGTCCTAATGTTGTGCAAGTATGTATGCCTAATAAATTAAATGCTTATATACCTATTGTTTATGCAAAAATGATTATGGAATGCTTTTATAGATGCTTTGTGATGATTTTAGATGGTAATATGAAATGGTTGTGAGATGTGAATGATGTGTATGCAATGATTGATATAATGCCATGAGATGTAATGTAATGGGTAGAATGTGATGACATGGATGCACCTATTCAAGCATGTTTATGATAAACTGTTTATATGATGATAATGTAATGCATGTGTTTCCTATGTGATCTGCGTATGATTTTTATATGATATGCTTATGCAATATGCTAATGATTTGTGGATGCAGGATTGATGATGATGATGGTGATGATGATCAACTATCATAGTACCTTGTTAGCGCGGTTAGTAAGAACAGAAGAAGTTGTATCAACAAGACACAAAATGATGTAAATGTAGATGATGATGATGATGATGATAATGATTTGCCGAGGAATTGGGATTTTCAAAGGGCCAAATTTTCTTATGTTTGATAACACACGTGGTACGATGCATCAAGGTATAGAAAACCAGGATGGTGTGGTACCCAGTGTGATGGACTTTGACTCGACAATTGGATAGGAGTATTCTTGTTCACACCTGACATATGGAAACCTTGCTAGGATGCATTTTGGGAGTTTCAGACATCTCGGACCAAAACATGGAGAGGTAAACCTATCCCTGTAATAGTCAACAAGTTGCCCTAGACTTCTTCCATACATACCTAACAAAGCAAGTATTCGCCAAGTTATTTTACAAGAACATCCAACAAGCATAGCAGACAAAAGATAATGATCATTGCCCCATTCCTATTTCTCTAAATCCGCTATTTTGGGATATCATCGATATGTCCTTGGAATGAGCGCAAAATAAAATAAGTCAAAAGATAAAGACCAAGTAAATAAACAAACTGATGCTCTTCAATACCTCTAATGGAAAGAGGATGTGTTTTCTAAGATGATAACCGAAACTTATTGCCAAAAGATAATGCCCATTGTAGGAAGGATTCATCCTAGGACATGTTAGTGGATGGTAGGACGTCATTTCATTTATAAGGGATGATTGATATGAGACAAATTCAGATAATGTGTTACCGATACGAAGAGATAACCAACTTGCTTACTCACTGACTTAGACGTAAGACTTGACATTTTGAGTTTTCACTTTTAAACCTACTAGACTTGTTTCCAATTGTTTTACCAAAGATTGAGGATGATGATCAGTTTATTATGAGTGGTGTTATTGTGGGTGCAAGCGGGATGAGGCAGATGGATTTTTCCAAATATTTGGATGTTTTTGATGTTTTGCAATGTTTTGAGGCTGTTTTTGGTATTTTTTGAGGTTTTACAAATGTTTTGATTTTCAATGTTTTCAATGTTTTTGGGATTTTTTGAGATTTTGACCAAGAGACTGACCTAAAGACCTATCCTAGGGGCCTTGGGGACTGATCAACAGATTAGTCTTGCCTACATTATACACGCAGAGACCACGTAGTTCGACTGACGACTTGATCAATTTACAGATGATGATATACATGATGAGATGTCAGTTTATTATGATGGACTCCTATAGGACTAACCTAAAATTTCTCAGGGGATGATCAAAGATCAACCTTGCCTACGTTTAAGCTCAGAGATGACGTGGTTCGACAAGACGACCTTATTTTTGGCTTTTTGAATGACTTTTTGACCTGTTTTTGGATTTTGATATGTTTTGAATGTTTTTGGATTTTGATGTGTTTTGATATTTTTTGATTTTTTGATTTTCTGATGTTTTTGGATTTTCTAATTTTTTTATGTTTTTGGATTTTTTGATTTTCTAATATTTTTGGATTTTCTAATTTAAGGACTTTTTAAGAATATATACGAATCCGATCCAATGAGAACGTGCCCCCAACGTGATGCAATAGACTACTCCGATAAAGGCAAGACAAACTGACCTTGAGGATGGGCTGAGTAGTACTAGGAGGGATCATGATGCGAAATAGGACCAAGCTATGGTGCGGATGCGAGTGGATGAGTGATGGATGGAGACCTAAATATGATGGATGATGGAAGCGATATGGAGGGATGATGCAGATCAAGCCATAAAGATCCTGGTGGATGGAAAGTGCTTATTTACACAAGGCGCCTGTTTGCTAGGTTTTTAACCAAGGTACCTGCCCAAAGTGCCACCGGAGTGGTTTTCACTAGAGGATGATTTTTTTGATCCATTTTCTAATTTTTTTGGATTTTTTGTTTTTTTGATTTTTTTTTGTTACCAAGACACCTGTTTGCCAGGTTTTCGCCAAAGTAACCATTTTTTCAGTACTTTTTCTGATTCTTTTAGATTTTTGGTTCTATACCTTGAAAGAATTAGGCATAAAACTTTTTGAGATGGGAGCTATTCATTGGCTTCTGTAGAGGTTCCCCTTCGGGTGTTGATAGCTAATATGCCCCTAATTGATAACTTGTTGTGACAATGAAAGGTCCCAACCAATTAGGTTCAAACTTGCCTTTACTACTTAGGTTTGGGACATTCTTCTGATTTTCTTTTAGGACCAGTTCTCTGACTTGGAAAGTCCTGCTTCTGATTTTCTTGTTATAGCTCCGTTTAAGTCTATTCCGATAGACTTGCAGATGGTTCAAAGCATCTATGTGTCTCTCATCTAGTAACTCCAGCTCATTTAATCTTGACACCCGGTAGTCCTCATCAGTGATGAGATTTTACAATGATATTCTAAGGGATGGGATCTCGATCTCAATGGGGAGAACAACTTCTGATCCGTAGACCAAGGACAATGGGGTGGCGCCAGTGGGTGTGCGGATGCTAGTTCGATAAGCCCAAAGGGCGGGATTAAGCTGCAAGTGTCAGTCACAACCTGCATCATTGACTATTTTCCTGAGGATTTTGAGGATGGTTTTGTTTGTGGCTTCTACTTTGCCATTGCCTTGGGGATAGTATGGGGTGGAGAAGTGATGTTGGATTTTGAATTTCTCACACAAGTCACGAACCTCCTGGTTCTTGAATGGTGTCCCATTATCTGAGATAATGGCTTGGGGGACACTGTAACCATAGATGAGATAGTTTAGGATAAATTTTGAGATCTGCTTCCCAGTGATATACATCATGGGTATGGCTTCTACCCACTCTGTAAAGTACTTAGTTGCAGTTATTATGAATTTGTGGCCATTGGATGAGGTGGGTGAGATTTTCCCAATGAGATCGAGTCCCCATTGCAAAAAGGTCCATGGTGTGATAATCGAATGAAGCTCTTGAGCTGGAGCATGGATGAGGTCCCCATGCTGCTAAAATTGTAAACACCTTTTAGCATGATCATGTGCTTATGTTTCCATTGTGGGCCAATAATACCCCATCCTCAGCAGTTTCTTGGCGATGGACATCCCACTCGAGTGTGAGCCACAGATACCTTTATGAACCTTGGTTAGAGCAGTTAATGCCTCCTCAGCATTTAAACAGTGTAGTGAGGTACCTTCTATGCTTCTACGGTATAAGGTATCACCTAGGATCACAAATTTGGATGCCTTTTTGATAAAGGTTCTTTTTAGGCTTGATGGTAGGTCAACGGGTATGACTCCTATTCGAACATATGTATAGATGTCATGATACCAAGGATCGCCAGGACCAACGATTTCACACACATATTCTGATTCTAGTACCTCAAATGTGGGAACAAGAAGTTGCTTGATCAGAAATTCATATTTCGATACGTTATGAGGGATGTCTAATAGAGACCCAATTGTAGCCATGGCATTTAATGCTCTGTTGTTGGTTCTTGGAATCTGCTCAAATATTATGTCAATGAAGGATTCCTTTAAAGTCTCCACCAGTTTCTTGTATGGAGTGAGTTTGTCATCATTAGTCTAATATTCATTATTGACCTGATTTATGATCAACTGAGAGTCTCCATATACCTTGAGAGCTATGATGTTCCATTGCACTGTTATCCTGAGACCTATAGTCAAAGCCTCATATTCCGCTATGTTGTTGGTGCAAGGAAATGCAAATTTGTATGACTTTGGTATGTAATCCCCTTGTGGGGTGATGAAGAAGACACCAGCTCCTGATCCATGTTGTGTGTATGAACCATCAAAATATAGTTTCCAATGGTCAGTTATGTTGAGGTTAAAAATGGACTCATCTGGGAATTCTGAGACAAGAGGATTCTCAGAGTAAATAGGTGCTTCTGCTAGTTGATCGCAATAACCTGTCCCTTGATTGCTTTCCTCTCCACATACTCGATGTCATACTCTGATAGTATCATCACCCATTTTTCCATTCTGCCTGTGAGCATTGCCTTGGATAAGAGATACTTAAGGGGATCAATTTTCGTGATGAGCTTTATCTTGTGTGCCAGCATGTAATGTCTAAATTTTTGGGATGCAAACACTACTGCGAGGCAGGCTTTCTCGATAAATGAGTAATTTAGTTCATGACTGACCATTGTTCTGCGGTTATAGTAGATAGCCCTCTCCATTCCGTTTTCATCATGTTGAGCCAAGAGAGCTCTAAGGGCTGCTGCTGTTGCTGACACATATAAGATCAATGGCTTTCTTGGGATAGGTGGCATTAACACTGGTGGTGTCAGTAGGTATTCCTTGATTTTGATAAATGCCTCTTCACATTTTGTATCCCATTTGTATGCTATCCCCTTGTGGAGTAGGTGAGAATATGCATTATGCTTGTCTACCAGTTGTGCTATGAATCGTCGGATGGATTGAAGTCTGCCTTGGAGACCTCTCAATTGTTTTAATGTCTTTGGTGCTTCCATCTCGAGGATTGCTTTTACTTTTGTCGGATCCACCTTGATACCCCTCATGGAGACTATGTATCCTAGCAGTTTACTTGATTATACGTTGAAGACGCACTTCTTGGGATTTAGTCTGACTTTGTATTCCTCTAATCTATCAAAGATAGCACTTAGGGTTGCTATATGATCTTGTCTTTTTCAAAACTTAGCTAGAATACCATCAACATAGTCTTCGACTGTTTTATGAATCATGTCATGGAATATTAGTGTCATGGCCCTTTGATAGGTTGCTCCTGCATTCTTTATACCAAATGGCATCATGTTCCAGCAGTAGGTCCCCCATGGACAAGTGAAAGCCATCTTATGTTGATCTTCTTTTGCTATCATGATCTGGTTATATCCTGAAAATCCGTCCATTAGTGATAGCATCTCATGCCCTATTGTCATCTCTACTATCATGTCAATGTTGGGAAGTAGGAAATCATCCTTGGGACATGCCTTGTTCAAATCTCTGAAGTCCGTACAGATTCTAATGGCTCCATCAGGTTTTGACACAAGTACCAAATTTGACACCCATTCTGGATAATCAATTGGTCGGATAAATCCTGCTTCTAACAACTTTTTGAGCTCCATTTTGACTAACAGAGTGATTTGAGGATGCATTTTCCAAAGCTTTTGTTTGATCAGTTTTGCTTCTGGATACACAGCTAAGTGATGAACCACAATCTCTAGATCAAGCCCTAGCATGTCAGCATAACTCCATGTGAAGTTTATTTTCCTTTCCCTTAAGAATGCTGCTAGGAGTTCTTGCTCTTCTAATAATAGTGATTCTACATAGAATGTGATATGCGGGGTCTCCTATGTTCCTAGGTTGACCAGATTGCAGTTTTTGGCCAAGACTGTTGACTTCTCCTGATGAATAGATCTTAAGGGAAGATTGAATCCTTCATCCTTAGGTGCCTCAAAGAGGTTTTCACCATTGGATACCTCCTTTCTTTTTACTATTTTCTTGTCAGAGAGTGCCACAGTTTGGTTTTCACTCAAGGACTTGGATATAATTCTTAGTTTCTCACTTTTGCAACTGAAGGATTCAATCATTTCCCTGTAATAGGCATGTGTGTCCAATTCTATTATAAATCCTACTTTGTGATCCCCATCTGGAATGTTATCCCTCAATCTTATGAATTCTAAGAGTGCCTCATCATTTTTGAATGTATTGAGAACCAGTGGTCCTCGTTGGTCATAGTCGATCAGTTGGGGATACACTAAATGAATCTCATGATTTTGTTGTTCTGGTTCGAAGGATAGGGTGCTAATCATACACAAGGTGGTATCTTCGAATAACCTAGGTAGATTGGATATGTTATCTTCATCATCGCTACTAATATAGGGCTCAGTTATGAAGTTATGTGTGTTGCTACCTCTGACTATTGGTGAGTGTACTTGTACTAGCACTGGTTGAGGAGAGACATTAGCGGCTCTAACTGGAGGACTTCAGCCACATATGGTTATTCTCAAAGGGGTACATCCAAGACCAAGATTTGTTATGGGCTGGATCTCCGACATGATAGGTATTATGAGCCTATTGTCATTTTGTCCCAGTCTCTAGTTTCTGTCATAGCCCATTGCGAGCATCATTTGTAGGCCCCTACTACTTTCGTTCATTGGTAATTCAAGTGTCGGTCTTTCATCTTGATACAACATGTGAGATGGATCTACTTCAATAACCTCCCGACAAAGGTCTCCCCATCTTGTGAATTTGGGGTAGTTTTCAGGATGCATTTGTGATGTGGAAGCTTGATTTTCTTGTGGGCGTCCTCGCGATCTAGGAGATTGTGGTAACTCTCCTATTACAAAAGCATTGCTAGGAAGCTTGTAGCTTCCACAACCATCCTCTTGGATGATGAGCTTGATGTCGGAGATGGTGGGGATGGCTGGTGTCTCTATCGTAGAAGTGGATGCGAGAGTGGTGGGGTCAATGTATGGTGTGGATGGGCCTTCATCATTATTTGGCACTTGGGGGATTTTATAATATTTGGCTTCAACATTCTTGCAGTATGAGAATGGTTTGGGATCTCCATGAATGGTAACCTCTTGTCCATTATGTGTAAATTTCACACATTGGTGGAAGGTTGATGCTACGGCTTTCATTGCATGGATCCATGGGCGTCCGAGGAGGATGTTGTATGGCAAGTCGAGGTCCAGGACTTGACAGGTGGTTTCCATGAGCATTGGCCCTACTTGAATAGGGATTTTAATTGTGCCCTGAGACACTCTTTCTTGGTCATTGTATGCTCTTCTCGTGATGCCCTTACCTTTGTTGATGGAATCCTCTGATATTTTCAACTGCTTGATGAGGCTGAGAGAACAAATGTTCAAACCTGCACCTCCATCCACCAAGACCCTTTTGATTTTTCTCTTGTTTACAATGGCTTCCAAGTGAAGTACACAGTTGTGAGATGGTTGGGTAGGGAAATCTTGGTCAGAGAATGTAAGGAGATTAGGCGTTATGATATTTCTGACCATAGCTTGGAATTGGTCCGCACCGAGATCTATGGGGACAATGGATGAGGCTAATGCTTCCTCGAGGATCTTTTTATGCGCTGCTGATATTTTTAACAACTCCATGATGGAGATGTGTGTTGGCGTTCTCTTGAGTTGTTCTACAACATTGTAGCTATGTGGAACGGATCTAGATGAAGGGATCCTATTAGGTTGGGATGATCCTGCAATGGTGACTTTGTCGCCTCTTGTGGTGACTCCACAATCTTCGGCATGGCCGCCCTTGATGGTGATGACCATGCAGTCTTCATTTAGGGAGGCAACAACTTTTTTGTACACATGATTTACAATACCCTTCCCTTTGTCATTTGTATTCCCTTTGTTGCCATGATTCGGCATCGGATTCATGTAGATTTTAAGATCCTAATTTCTGGTAGGTTGTTCCACGTTTATGATTTTCTTATCAATGAGATCTTGGATGATGTTTTTGAGTCTCATGCAACTATTTGTGGTGTGACCTTTGATTTTATGAAATTCACAAAGTTGATTTTCATTATACCAAGGGGGTTTGATGTCAGGTTCTTGGTAATTTTCAAATGTAGGAGGCTTGATGAGTTTTTCGTCAATCAACTTTTTCATTATGTCCTCCAGTGGTTCCCCCAAGATAGCATATTTTCGTTTGGGATAAATTTTGCGTTGGGGTGGTCCTCTTTGATCATTGAGGTTATTGATGGTTGGTTTATTGTTGGGTTGATATGTTGTGTGATGAGTGTTTTGGTGTTGATTTTGGATTTGCAATGTGGGTGTATGTTGGCATGGACCACTAATGACCAACTTGGCATCTACGACACCATCATTAGAAACATTCTTGTTCCTTGCCCATGTGTGAGGTTTATCGTTGTAATTGGATGATGGGCGGTTGTTTTGTGGTTTGTGATATGATGTTGATTCCATGGGTTGAGTCACAAGGGCTCTTTCGATGCTGAGCGCCTTAGAGATCAGTTGATCATATGTGGTGATTCCCTAAACCTTGAGATGAAATGACAAGCAGCTTTCGAGGTTGGCTATGATGGTGTAGACTTGTTGTTCTTCTGGCATGGTCCACTTGCTCCGATTGGCCTTGGATCGCCATCGTTAAAGGAATGAAGCAAAAGATTCATTCTTTCCTTGTTTTAGATCATATAGTTCTTCAAGACTGACATCCATTGCAATGTTACATGCGTAGTTTTTAATGAATGCATCCCTAATTTCTTGGAAGGTTCTAATGCCTGAAGGTAAGCGAGAGAACCATTCTATAGCGGGACTTGCCAAGCTTCTAGGAAATATCTGCATCAAATAAGTATCGTCATATGCGACCTCCATGCAATGAACCTGGAATTCCCTGATGTGATCTTCAAGGTTTCCCATCCCTCGATATTTGTCAAATTTAGGAATCTCAAATCCCTTGGGGAAAGGTTTCATCTCTAAGCTCCTATCAAATGGATAGGGACACAAGTTGCTTGGCATTTTGGTTGTTCACCCCAATTGAAGGTCGAGCACTTGTTGCGAGAGAAACCTGAGTTGTGTCGTCACATCATTTTGCATATCAGGGGGTGGGATGAAAGTGTTTTTGGGTGTTTGAATCATTGGTTGAATGGATGGGTTGGCTGGTGCATTGTTTGATGGTATCAATATGTTTTGGCGGGTGAAGTAGGCTTCTACTTGCTTTTGTATGAACAACGCTTGTTGTTGATCTTGTTGTTGTTGCGCTAGGATTTGTGCTTGTTGTTGCGCTTGTTGCTATTCCAACAACGCTTGTTGTTGTGCTTGTTGTTGTTCCCACAACACTTGTTTTGGGCTACCAATTATGCTACTTCTT
The DNA here is from genome assembly GCA_007258455.2 of Sequoia sempervirens. Lineage (NCBI taxonomy): Eukaryota > Viridiplantae > Streptophyta > Pinopsida > Cupressales > Cupressaceae > Sequoia > Sequoia sempervirens. Next base: position 326,342,599 of record VDFB02075321.1, on the reverse strand, counting down.
GCTACTCTTGGTATTGCTTTAGTGCTTGTTGATATGCTTGCACTTGCGCTACTTGTGCAAGGAGTTGTGCTTGTGCTTGTGCTTATTGTGCTTGATATTGAGCTTGTGCTTGCGCTTGTGCGGCTTGTTGCTGCAATAATAGTTGTGCTTGAGCGACCCTTTGTGCTTGTAATGCTTGTGCAACTTGGGCAGCTTGAGCGGCTTATTGTTGTTGTTGTTGTTGCAGTAAAGCTTGAGCTTGTTGAGTTTGTTGTGCTTGCAATGTGGCTTGTGTGGCTTGAGCACGTTGTTGTATAGCTTTTTTTTTTTTAACTTGTTGGTATCCTCTTTGGAAAGCGACTTGCAATGTTGCATCATATTGGTTTGATGTGGTGAACGTTGGTGGTGGTGGGGGTGGTGGTGGATTTGGAATGGTGGTGGATGATGATGTTGTGTTGATTTTTTGGGTGTTGGATAGTGGTATTGATGTGATTGCTCCTTGAGAGACCATGCTTTGTGATGTTAGGGGTGTGTTCGATGATGTTTCCATTGCTTGTGTGTTTGTCATTTGTTGTGATATCAATGACAGATTTTGTGTGTTTGGTGCAATGCTTTAATTGATGGTTGGGATATAGGTTTGATTGATACTTCATAGAGGAGGAAGCCCTAAACCAAGGAGTGGTGTGGATGATAGTGGAAATGTGAGAGGTGTGAGTGGTTGTGAAAATGTTGTGGTGTCAAATAAGCCCCCTAATCCGAAGACATCCCCCTCTTATTGTGAATTTGTGAGAAGAGGTGTCTGTGGTGCTCTGTGAAAATATGTTGATGATGGGTCATAATGTAAAGTGAGAGGAACATTTTTGTGTAATGGGTTGTTGAGTATGTTTTGTTCCAAGGTGGTGTTTGCGTCCAAGTTTTGATTATTAACAAGGGGATGTGATTGAAGAGCATTAAGGAATGTGTTTCCCTTGTTGACATTGGGTTGTGTTAGAGCAAACAATGTTGTGATTTGCGGAATTTTTTGTGTGATGTTTTGAGATGGGGGCGTAGATGAAATGGGAATGGTGGATGAGATTGGAAGAAATGATGTATCCACTATAGTACTGACATCAAAATTTGAAGGCAACTTGGCCCCTTGTTTTGCTAGTTCAAGCATGTACAACTAAGGGTTAAGTCTCATCATGATGTTGATGATTCTATGGTTGTCTGGATTTTGGAGCATTTCCATCATTTCCTCATGAGACATTCCAAAGGTAAGGTCCTCCCCTTGATTTTCTTCTTTTGGATTTTGGGATGATGAGAGGATCAATGGATTGCTTGATTCGGTGGGATTCATTTCTACATTTGTTTTGTTAAGATCGCTTGAAGCGGGTGTTTCTTTGCTGGCTTCCATACTCTTCTTGTATTGAGATCTCGTTTGAACCATAAAACAAGGATCAACCTTCGAGAATATGGGAGATGAATCTCTTGATTCTTTGGATTGATCTCTATTTTATGTTCCAAAGTAGAAGATTTTAGAATGCCTTGAGGATCAAAGGTGATGATATGATGATAATGTTTAGGGATGGATGATATGGATGTTTTGGCTTTTGATAAATCTTTAATGAGACACTAGGCTTTTAGGACTTGTGGATTTTGATTCTTTATTTTGGGATTTTGAGATTTTGTCCTTGATTTTGATTTGGATTTTGATTTGAATTTTGAACAAAAAGACCCTAAGATGTTGGATGATGATCTAAGGGATAGCTTTGTTCAAAGGATGTTAATTTTAATATGTGTGAGGAGAAGGATGCATCTACCCACACCTATTCAAACAAGATGATTATTTCACTAAGCATATGAAGAAGGATTCATCTACATACACTAAGCTAGACAAGATGATTTTGATAATTTTAACTAAGTATATGAAAAAGGATGCATCTACACATACCTAACCAAAGGTGTTTTGATAAATGTTCTCAAGGATCTAGTCTCAATGATTTTGATGATTCTGGTTTTGCCACAAAGCCTAGTATCAAGGATGATTTCAAGATTTTCCAAAAGGTGATGATGAGATGGAAATTGTTTTGATGTTTTGGAGGATGGATGAAAAAGAGATTTTGATATGTTTTGATCCTAAGAAGAACCTAAAAAGGTACACTTTGTTTGCCTAGACCTAGGTATTGAAGAGCATGCAAATGCTTCCTAATGACCTTTGTAACCAAGACATGATTTCATTTGAACATTCATTTTTGGATTTCCAATCAATGATTTTGTGCTTTGGTATTTGGAGTCTTCAACACATATGAAAGTTCATTTTGTTTAGCTTTGATTAATGTCTTTATTTTACCAAAAACACTTTCTTCAATTAGGTTTTCCAATTAAGATGTCCAATGTCTTAATTTCCTCAAACCCCACAAGATATGTTATGTGGAAATTTAATGAACTTAAGGCAAAGGTTTTCCTATTGTTTATTTAAGGAGACAAATTGAGAAATAATCCAATGCTTAGAAACCTCTAAGGATGTGAATCCCAAGGGAAAGCAATAACATATGGATTGAGTCAATGGCATTTTCCTTCAAAAGGGTTTGAAATTTTGGATGATGTTAAGTGTTTGTTTCCATAATGTTTTCGATCAAGCAATGCATTTTATAACCCAAGAATAAGTACAATCCTATGGATGTGTAAGACAATATTTGTTGGATTCCCACTTGGACAAGTCCAGCTACGCTTATCTCTAGCGGATGGTTAGATGCTTGACCCCACTGGCTCCCCTCCATGGCTCATTGACGTCAATCGGGGCAGCCAAGCATCAACACCCATGAAACTCCCATGGCATACTTTCCATCTCTACTAGAAGACCTTAAAAGTGTGGGGTGTGGCTTCAGAACGACCGTTCTTGCACCAACAAATAGATTAAGGATTTTGGAAAATTCTGGCACATGGGTTTTAGTAAGGACTTTCTATTCATAGGAATTGACCCAACGTGGCAAGAGTCCCCTTTCGGATCCATCTTGTCGGAGTCAACAACGTGATATTGGCGTTTCTTCCAATATCTACATTTATATCCTGGCTGGAAATACTCTTGGCTTTAGAGTGTTACTGGTTGAGTTGTTCCCTTAGGTGAGTACTTTTTCCCCAAGGCAAGCCCTCTAGGATAAACAAAAGCAAATGAAGAACAATATTCATAACTCGATCAATCCTTGTTGGCAAAAAGGAGAGAGAATGTACGCAACAAAGCCCCCCACTCACACTCGCACAAGATTTTGTTCAATTTTAAGCCCAAATCGAAGTGTGGAGGTGATTGCTTTGTCTTAACCCAAATTCATGGAAAAGGCCTTTTGATTCTCAAGATCGCTATAAAGCATGAGAGAAGGGCATACGTCCTTTTCCAATGGCTTTAGTCTAAGTAAGCCCTCACAAAATACACAACTACACTTGTTCTTTTTAAACCCTCAAAGCAATATGTGAGTTCATTTTTAGAGCACCAAAAAGACAAGTGATAAACATTTGTTCAATTTGTTAATCCCATAAACAAAATCTAGTAAGTTGTTGGTCCTAAGATTCTTTTTAATCCTTTTGCAAAAAATAAACAAAAAGAACTCTTTTTAAACCCAAATGAAAGCTAGTGTTCTAAGAAAAGAAGATGACAAATTCCTAAGAAAGTGTTAAACAAACACTTAAGTGTTTAAAAACACTTTGATTAGACAAAGTATCATCACCATACTCCTTCTTTTTCTTTCGTGTTCCAACCTACAAAGAAGAAAAACAGTTAAATTTTGGAAAAACACATAAATTAAAAAGCAGAAAATAGAGGAAGAAGCAATCATAAATTAAAAGCACGTGCTAAAAAATTAAATTCTCCCTTTTTGTTCTTTCCCAGCGTCACAACTCATGAAGGCGTCGCTATTTTTTCCTCTCAGCGGTGCTTTTACAGTGCCGCTTACCAGTCAGCGGTGCTCTGTGTCGGGACAGAGAGCATGATTGCATCGCACTTTTCTCCCAGCGTTGCACTTTTTGAAAGCATCGTTGTTTAGAATTTTTTGAAACTTCTGCAGATCGGCGAGTCCAGCGGCGGAGTTAACAATTTGAAATTTTTGGTGGGATGAGTCCAACGGCACTAAAACAACAACGCTAATGAGCTCGCGGTGTTAAAATAGCGATGCTGACGAGCTCGCGTTGGAATTTCCTATGTGTCAAGAGAACGCAAAAATTTCAAGGAAAAGTTAAAAATAATGATGTCAATCCCTCCTTCTAGCGCCAAATGTGCGAACCCTTTTCCTAGTACCTGCAAAACAACATGAATAAACTAGTTAGACAAGGAATTACAAGCTAAAAAAAGGATTCCCCATGAAATACACTTGCAACATCAAACTAGGAATGAAAATAACGAAGAACACAAAGAAAATGATAAAAACTAGATTTAATCCTAATTTAAATAGCAAACACTTGATCCCATGGGAGAATTGGTGCCAATTTGATATGAAAATTGGTCTTTTCCCAATCCCTATGATGAAATCTTGATGTGTTGAAGATGATGTTGATCCACTTTGACAAAAGATGATAAATGGTGAGAGCTCCAAGCCAAAATCTACAAAAAGTCTAGCTAAGAATTCAAATGATGGATGAGAATGGCTAAGTATTTTAGCATGGTAACTTTGCTTGGATTGTGGATGATAAAATGAGGAGAGGAGCTCTTCATTTATAGGATTCCAAGATGGATGAATGTCCAAATTTGAGCAATGTGGGACTAACATTCATCCAATGATATGGTGCCATTTGTCAAGCTATGAATGGATGATGGTTGTGCAAGATTTGGGGTTTGTGCCAATAAATGCCAATATTTGAAATTCAAATTTGTTGAAATGACATGTAAGAGGGAAGGGAAAATGCAATAAATGCCACTTGGCTCAAGGCAAAAGGACATGTAAGAGATCTTAAATGTCTTGTTGGATGTACATGTTGACTTGGAATTTTTGAATTCAAATTGAGAGAATATTCCAAAAGATGCCTTGTGAAGAAAATAGAGATTTAATAAATGAATTAAATCTATTTTCATGTGCAACTTGCATTATCTAGAGGATGTGACATGAGATTAGATTAAATTAATCAAGGGTTAATTAATTTAACAGGGAGATTAGATGATGTGACTTATTTGACTTAGATTTATGAATTTATTTAAATCAAATAAGAGAGGAATGTGATAAGAGGCTAATTAAATAAAGATTTTGATTTATTTAATTAAAAGGGATGGTGTTAGATTAAATCAAATAAGGTTTTAATTTATTTAATTTAATGGATAGACTTTAGAAATTTAATCAAATAAATTAATTATTTAATTAAATAGGGATAATTAGATCAAATGGATTGATTTAATTAACAAGAGAAAGTGACTTAATTAGACAAGATGATTTATTTAATTAGGAGACGAATATTGACGAATTTAATCAGATAGGGGAATTTGATTAAATGGTTAGACCGAGGGATGATTTAGGAAGAAACGATGTTAGTAAACCAGGATTAGATGCATGATGTCAATCAGTATATTTTTGATGTCTACAATATTTAAATAATATTTGTTTTTAATAATTAATTATTTATATATATATTTTATATATATATTATGTATATATATAGTGTGCAAATATGCATATATATATATATGTAATGTATACATGTCTTATATAGTTTTAAATAATTTAATTATTTGTTGAGTTTAAATTGGTGTATTTAAATGATAATTTTATATTCAAAATATATATATATAAAATTGTATATACATTACGTATATACCTTTGCGTAGATATTTAATATATAATTGTATCCAGGTATAGTTAAAATTAAGTGGATTATTTATATTCGAAGTAGAAATAAAGATTGTTTTATGTTAATCAAATGTGTTTATTTATCAAGTTGTTTAGATTATTGTGTATGATTGAGAACTTAGAGTTAAATTATTGGTTTTTAAATTCCTCAATGTCATGAAATAAATTTTCTATATTTTTGGATAAATACAAGTAACGTAGATTGAGTTGACTAGATTTAGGAAATCCTAACCTTAGTTTATTTAATTTCCTGACGTGCTTTCTAGCGATGTTTTGTTCATTCTTGATGTTGTGCAAATAGAGTAAATGTTCTGAAGTCTTCTAGATTGGATTTCTTTTAATTTCGTGGGTGTCATAAAGTGTTAGTCAACCTTGGGTTTGTTTTGGGTAATGTGCATAGCCATATTCTGTTGTTTTACCCGGTTTTCACAAATAGGGGTGGTTTGTGTCTCCTTGGATTAAAAGTGGTTTATGTGGTTTGTGCCTCCTTTGGAAGGAGTGGATTATGGGTTTTGTTGCCTCCAGTGTTTGGAGAGGGTTTTGACCTTTGTTGCCTCTAGTGTTTGGAGAGAGTTTTGACTTTTGTTGTCTCTAGTGTTTGGAGTGAGTTTTATTTATGTGTTCCTCTTAGATTTGGAGTGGTTTTATCATATTGGTATGCACTTGGGATTCTCTTGGTGATTGGTTTTTTTTGGTATGTTGTCAAGTAGAAGAGTGGCTTCTGTTAGGGGCTAGAGCCCAAAGAGGTAAACTGGGAAACCTTCAGAAGTGGTTTAATCAAGTGATAACTAAATCAATGTACTTAGAAGTTAGGCAGTTTTTCACATTAATTAAGATAATTGAGCCTCACTCATGGACACAACTTGGGCTCGTATAGACTTGGGATGAGACAGAAAGGCCTGGAATGGCAAGGTCATCTATCTTGTCCTTACGAGAGGTATTTGATTCCGCATGAGTGAGTATGGGTGTCAGGATTCGGTAGAGGCCACCAGGCCAACTCATAGTGGGGGCCGGAGCCTAGGAAGATTCCCAGAGGATATCCCATGACGCGTTGTGTGATGACACTCTTTATACGAAAACAGTTGGTATTTGTTTTTATGTATGGTTTTCTTATCATACTCGATCTGTTTTATTTCTGGAAGCAATGTGACCTATGTCAGTGATGTTGGAGTTGTACTTGTATTATCCTTATGGATGTTTGGTTCATATGTTTGGTTGTGTTAGTGTAAGTTAGCTTGTGACTAGGGGTGGATGGTCTTGTCTAGAATTCCTTGTTACTATCTCCTAGCACGGGGGGTGAGCCTTCAGGTATCACATGGTTGGGTGGAACATGCACCTTAATCCATTGGGTTTTCTTCTTGTTCGTGTGGAAGAGATTTCCAATTGGAGAGCTTGTGGGATCTAGTACCTTCATGCTTTATTCTTTTCAGTTATCATTGTAATTTATTACCCCTCTTTGTATTGAGGTGGAGGATGTAAATTGTAACCTTGTATATTGGAATTACCTCATTCAGGAAATGAGTGTTGTAATTGTATTGTAAATTTATTGTTATTTGAAAACATGTGGTATCTCTTATGCCTTGGATTTAATTTTATCATGGATGGAAAGTATGAGCATTTTATTTGTTAACTATTTAAAATGTTATGTTTTAATTTAGTTTTCTTGTTTGGGTTTAAGTAAACTCTATCTCATAACCTTAGGGGTTGTTGGCAATGTGTAGTGAACTATCATGCTTTTCATACTTAATCAAAAAAAAAATTATTGTGTTTGTGTTGTTAATTGCAACTTCCCCTAGGGTTGCATGGCAGGGTGTTACAATATGTTGGTGTTAGATGATCAAATCTTCAAGATCTATGAAAACCCTCTTTATTTTTATTCCACTACCTTTCCTATTTTGGAAGAAATTATGGGACAAAGGAATGTAATAATAGATCACCCCGATAGTCATACTTGTTCTTCGCCTAGTATCTCCCCTATTTGCAAAGAAGATATTTTGGTGTTAGAAGATCAAACCAATGAAAGTTATGAGAGTCCTATTTGTCTCTTTTCCCCTAGGAAAAAATTTATTGAACAAGAGAATGCCATCATTGATAAGCAAGAAAATATAACCATTGATAGCTCCCTTACTTGTGATGAATTTATTTTAGAAGAACCAACCTTTGAATGTCATAAATATCTAGTTTGTAGTTCTCCTAAAAACTATCCTACTAGGGAGGATATCATGGTGCAAGAAAATGAGAACACTGACATATGTCTTTCAAATAATGGTGATGTGACTTCCTTAGATTAAGATGATGGAGTGGAATTAGACTCTCCTTCACTGAGATAAGTTAATGTGATCCAACTTCAACTCATCCTATACCCACCTTCAAACCAACCACAAGTTCAAAATAAACCCATGCTTATCTTAGAACCATCTACAAGGCAACTTGATAATGATAATGTTTTGCAACAACCAAGTTACAATACTATTTCTCACACATACAATACAAGGAATAATAGGCAACAAAAAACCACTCTCATTTCATTACCATTTCCTCAATCTATCTTTCCTAGTGCTCCTTGTTTTCCTTTACAAAGTGGAAAGAAGTATGATCTTGTTGAACAACTTAAGAATACTCCTACTAAGATATCCTTATAGTACCTTATTCAAGCCTCCCCTAGTTACTATAGTATGCTTCAAAATGCATTGCAATAAGTTGTGGTTCCCCCTAGTGAAAACCCAAATGATATCTAAGCAGCCTTAATTCAAGGAATGAATGTTGACATTGTTTTCCACTGAAGTGAGCTCCCTCCTTTGGAAGTGCAAAAAAAAATGATGCTTTCATGATAATAGCTAAAATTAATATGTGGAGGATAAAACAAACTCTAATTGACAATGGTTCGACACTTAATGTGTGTAGTGCAAACCTTCTTGATAAGATCAGAGTAGATAAAATCCAAATTCAACCTAATACTTTATATATTTGTGTGTTTGATAACGTAGGGAAACAACCACTTGGTGCAATCACATTACCTATTAAATTTGGAAAGGCCACATTGCAAACTACTATGCATGTTATGCCTCATGATGTTTCATATAATCTTCTTTTAGGTAGACCATGGATTCGTGAAATGCAAGCAGTTCCTTATACTCTTCATCGTAAAATGAAGTATGTCTACAACAATAAAGTTTACACAGTCCAAGCTGATCCTGAACTTGAAATTTTTTTGCACCATGCTGAGAAAGATAAACAAAGTCCTTTGAAAACATTGACACCAACCATACAAGTACAACCTAAGCAATAGAAAGACAAAGAAAAGCATATTGAGGTAGTTACAAAGTTATCGAAAGATGATTGGGGTTCCTTATATTTAACATCAACATTCATGGGTGAATACAAGATCATAAACAAAGACTCTAAAAAGGGAAAAGAAAAAATAGTAATGTCAACACAAAATTTGAAAGCATCCACTTCAACCACTTTGAAAAAAGAAGCAAATTACACAACAAACTTTGATGAAGTTGATTATGAGCAACCACCAAATCCAAAAGAAATGAAAAATATTTAATGAAAAGGTTATGAATTTATGAAACAACTTGGATATAGTGGAAAATGATGTGGTGCTAGAGAACAAGGTATTTGTGTCCCTATAGAGCCTAACACGCAAGAAACAACAAATGGTCTTGGTTATTATCCCTCGAAAGAAACAAACAATCCTTCACTTAATATCAACACTCTTACAAAATATCCTTCTAAGCCAACATTAACAATAGTGCATCCTGAACTGATAGACACTAGTGGTCTTGGTTATTTCCCTTCGAAAGAAACGGAATAAATAGATAAATCTTCGTTTAATATCAATTTCATCACACAAAACACTTATGATTCAAATTTTATAGATTTTACACCCTCTTGTAAAGGAGAGTACAAAATATCGCAATATAATGAGTCTTGTGTAAGTATGACACCTTGTACTAAGCAAGAGATATCTTTGTTGCAAAATAAAGGAACATCTTCTACTGTTGATCAAGAGAGTATCTTGTCAAGACTCCTCCAAGATCACTTGATATCTCTCCCTCCAAAAATATGAAAGAAATGGTACAACAAGAATTCATTTTGTGCATATCATAGAGTTCATGGTCATTCTACTAATGAATGTAAGGCTTTGGGTAATAAAATTCAACATCTTAAGGATTGTGGTGCTCTTACTTATCTTGTCACACCCTATTCCTCCAATTGATGTTGATTTTCATCAATTACCTCGACTCACCCTTGGCTTGCACTAAGTGGGGGCAAGGGGGTTAGGTATCCTTGTCCTCGTATGACACTTGTCGTTGTCTCTTTTGGCTAGTTGACCATCTTCCCTTTATATATAAGAGAAAGCTTGGGATATGGATGGCATGCTTTAAGTTGGCTCGCATGTGACGTACTGAGTTATGTTTAATATTGCATTTTGGGGGAAATCTCTTATCAATGATGTAGTTTAATTCAAGAACGTATGACTTGGAATAGGGATTTTCAAAAAACTTATCATGGATTCTTCTAATTTAAAGTGCAATTTCCCACAACAATGGTGTTACCAATCGCTTTAAAGTGGGGGCATACACTAGCACTCATGTTTCACTGTGCAATTTTTGTTTCTTCTTGTGATGCGTCTTTTTCTTGGTGGTGCCATTGGATTTGATTTCCTCTGAGAGCATGATATTTCTTCAATTTTTCCTCCCTTAGAGACATTAGGCACAATGTTCCCTAAGAAAATACCTTACATGAACTAATAAAAATCCCTTTGAATGTATCTTAAACTACTTTTTCATTTACAATAAATGTTATATGGCCACATTGCATAACACACATTGCTTTCCTATGGAGCCATCATGTTTGTTCACGAGTATCAAGAATACAAAGTTTTGCTTGCCTCATGAAATTTACTATTTGTGGCACCTTATCAAAGTTATCAAAAGGTATAGCTTTGGTATGGTTAGCGTATGGGATCCAAACTTAGGCATGACTTTCCCATAGCTACTTACTTGTATGAGTGAGTGCATACTAGCCGCCTATGTATGTGTCTCACAGGGGGCTCACCTAGTAGATGGCCTAAGGTTCCATTAGCCCTTGTGAGCATGCATTTGGTTTGCATAGTGGACGTCGCATTCGACTTATAAATTTTTTTGGAAAAACAACTTAGATCTGATCCACATCACATTGGACAAATGATCGAGGCTTGATCCACCTTTTTTGGATACTCACCTAATGAACAACTTGAAGTTTCATTGCCTCGGAGTGAACATGTGTTTTGGATAAACAACTAAGGCTTGATCCACATTGAGTTGGACAAATAGTCGAGACTTGATTCATCTCTTTTTATCTTTGTTTTTGCTTGTTTTTGTTTTTCTTTCTTTTAGTCTTTGACATTGTATGTTTGTGTATCTTTGTGTTGCATATAATACACCTTGTGTGTGTCCCTTTGTGCTTATGTTGGTTTCATATAGGATATTGGATCATGGGGTCTTGACCACCCCCTTGATCTTTGTCATTTTATACCATCCACATTGGTACACTTGGACCCCTCTTCTATGTCTACTTTAGTGTGAGATTGAAGCAAGTTCCTCCTCTCACTAAAGTGGGGGCTAAATGTAGTGTAGAAAAAAAGTATCCATTTTTCACACTTAATTTTGGAATAATTAATATTAAACTAAGCATAATGTTTCCTTGATTTAGTTTTGTAATGTGTTTTACACATTCACATTAAGTTTAGGTCCCCTTTTAAACTAAATAGACCTAATTTTTCCTTAATTTAGTGTTGTAAAATATATTTATGTACATCATCACACTAATTTTTTATCCCTCTTGCATTTATTACCTTCAAATCATCATTAATAGGCCCACAGGACCTTTTATTATACATCCTGAGGCTTATTTCAACTAAAATCCTGACATGGTCAACAAATACACTTAATATTCTAACCCCCTAACATTCTCTCACCCCTAAAATCTAGGGTGGGACTCATACACCATGTTAGGCATATGAGTCCCCCTAGGTGGAACCCACACGCCACCTTGGGCATATGAATCCTATTCAAGGCATTTTTAGGGTTTTGAGGGAGAAATCAAGGTTTTCAATTCAAATTTTGTGAATGTCGGAATTTGGGATCTATAAATTAGATGGAGTGCCTATATAATTAAGGTTTCAAATCATTATTTCACCTAGAAATCAAAATGCAAGCATCCTAATATTTCATAAGAGTATTATAGAGTATTCAATAACATTTCAAGAGCATTCAAAGGGCGGATTTGTAGAAGATTAGTACAACAATCAAGATCCATTGTCATGTCAAAGGCTTAATGAATCTTGCATGTGTATTGGAGCTAATTTTGTGATGTATTGTTCAAGATAAATTCAATTATTCAAAGGCATTATCTTTCATCAAGAATCATGATCAAGATCTACATCCATTGAGGCCACTTCGTGCTTGTTTACAAATCTACAAGGTTTCAAACAAGGTTCTATTGTTTCATCTTATGTTTCATGTTTCATTTCATTCATGCTTCATTTCTCATTAAGGTTTGATTACCAAAATTGGGTTTGATCAAGGCGTACCCCCATTCCCTAAAAAAAACACTTTTTCTCTCTCTTTGTATGTTGTGGGTTTGTAGGTTGAAGAAAAAGTGGATTTGAAGCCTTCAAAGTCACCAAAATGATAAAGTTGCAAAAGTTGTCAAAGTTGTCATAAGAATTTTTTGAAACTCATGGAAACTCAAATCTAGAAAAAGATATCCAACCTATTTACATGAAACTAGTGGGAAAGTTCCTATTTAATCCATCTTCAAAGGCTCACAAAGTTTCAATTCAAAAAATTTCTCCTATGACACTTCACGAAGAAACGAGACACTTTGCAATAGTCTGGATGTATGAATCCCAGTACAACATTTTTACCAATTTCTAGAAGATTCTAACTAGTCACCTGGAGATTCAAATCTTGCCCAGAAACCCTATATTGGGACTAAATTGCCCAGTCTAGCGTATGAGTCCCAATACACCTTTAAATCAATAATTTTTAGGGCTTTCAAGCCTTGCTTGGTTGTCTTCATTTCTCTAGGTACTTCTCTACTTTATTCTATTTATCAATTTGATTGCATGATTTCAAATTCCATTTTCTAGGTCATATAGTTAGATTTGCATATTGTTTTAATATCTTTCTTTTTAAGCATTTTCTTAGTGGTGAACCCCTCTTTAATCACACCTAAGGAGACCTTGTAGCTATCTCTTTTCCTAATTGGATCATTAGGTTGAGATCTCTAGGGTTTAGTTGAATGAAATAAGAGTGAAATAGGTCCTTGTGTTCCATCTCCTAAAAGGTGGAGCACATTATATCCTTGTGTTCATTTTAGTGCACCCGACCTTCGAACCCTTCATTTCTAATTTGGAGTGCTTTAAAGTCCTAGATCTAGGTTAACTTTGAATTAGGTCTTGTATTAGTTAATTTGCATTTAGGGCTTCTAAATCTTGCATTAGTGAAAAGTGTATATAGATTGCATTTTTACATCTTAGATCATTCAATTGCACTAAAATTCTACAATTGCAAACAGTCAAGATAACATACAAACTAGAAACCTTAATTTTCACTCAAAATTTGCTAAATTTGGTGCAAAAACACTAATTCAAGACTCATTCACCCCTTTGGGAAATTTAGTCCCTATACAAATTGTTTTTCCTAATTTTTGGTAATTCTTTATTGTGTGTTTTTAGCATTTGAACCCTTCAAAAACCCTAGCTAGGACTCATACTCCCCTTTGGGTGATTTAGTCCCAAATCAAACCTAAAACTACCATTTACAACATTAAAAGCATCATTTTTTATTGTTTTTGTTCAATATATGTTTTAGTTTGTTGAGTTTCTATTTCATTCATTTCATTAGATCTAGCATAATTTGGTTCATTTTATACATTACTTAATTTTAAATTTACATTTACAACATTTCATTTTTAGATTGTTGCATAGTGTAATCAACAAATTACCTTGTTTAGAATCTAAAAAATTTCATTTACACATTTCATTCTAGGTCATTAAGTTTGTATAGATTACTCTTCACAAATGTTAGTATCATTCTTTTCCAAGTTTGCAAAGAAAAATCTCATCAATAAGCATGTTAGTCATTCATTCAATACATTTCCTAGTTATGAGAGTCTCTTAGCACCAAAGAGTGAAAATGTTGACACAATCCCTCACATCTCTCCTTTTTGTGGGAATGATGTGATAGAAGAAGCTAAAAGCATATAAAATCATGATAATCATAGTTTTTCTTCTTCTAATACCTCTCCTACATGTGATGAAGGTATTTTAATGTTAGAAGATGCACTCATTGAGAATCATGACAATGTTGAAAGCTCCTCTTCTATAAACTCTCCTACATTGGAAGATATTATAGCACAAGAGAATGAGACCATAGACACATTTCTAAACATCACCTTGCCTAATTTCCATTTGCTTCTTTCTTGTGAGAATGTTTTAGTGAAAGAGGATGCAATTGTAAGAAATCATGACAATCATATTATTTGTGAGTAGGATATGTTGGTGTTAGATGATCAAATCTTTAAGATCTATGACAAAACTCATTATTTTTCTTCCCCTACCTTTCCTATTTTGGAATACATTATGGGACAAAGGAATGTATTATCATAGATGACCCTGATAATCATACTTGTTCTTCTCCTAGTATCTCCCCTATTTGTGAAGAAGATATTTTGGTGTTAGAAGATAAAACCAATGAAAGTTATGAGAATCCTATTTGTCTCTTTTCCCCTAGGAAAAATTTTATTGAACAAGAGAATTCCATCATTTATAAGCAAGAAAATACAACCATTGATAACTCACTTACTTTTGATGAAGTCATTTTAGAAGAACCAACCTTTGAATGCCATGAACACCTAGTTTGTAATTCTCCTAAAAACTCTCTTACTATGGAGGATATTATGGTGCAAGAAAATGAGAACATTGACACATTTCTTTCAAACAATGGTGATGTGACTTCCTTAGATGAAGATAATGGAGTGACTTTAGACTCTCCTTCACTAATAGAATTTAATGTGATCCAACCTCAACTCATTCTATACCCACCTTCAAACCAATCACAAGTTCAAAATATCTTAGAACTGCCTACAGGTAAACTTGATAATGATAATGTTTTGCAACAACCTAGTTACAATATCATTGCTCACACATACAATACAATGAACAATTTGAAATAATAAACCACTCATGGTTCATTACCATTTCCTCAACCTATCTTGCCTAGTCTCCTCGTTTTCCATTTCAAAGTGGAAAGGAGTATGATCTTGTTGAACAACTTAAGAATACTCCTACTAAGATATCCTTATGGGACCTTATTCAAGCCTCCCCTAGTTACCATAGTATGTTTCAAAATGCATTGCAACAAGTTGTGGTTTCCCCTAGTACAAACCCAAATGATATAACAACCCTAATTCAAGGAATGAATGCTGACATTGTTTTCCACCAAAGTGAGCTTCCTCCTTTGGAAGTGCAAAAACAAAATGATGCTTTCATGATAATAGCTAAGATTAATACGTGGAGGATAAAAAAAACTCTAATTGACAATGGTTCAACACTTAATGTGTGTACTGTAAACCTTCTTGATAAGATCAGAGTAGACAAAATCCAAATTCAACCTAATTCTTTATCTATTCATGGGTTTGATAACGTAGGGAAACAACCACATGGTGTGATCACATTACCTATTATAGTTGGAAAGGACACATTGCAAACTACTATCCATGTTATGCCTCATGATCTTTCATATTATCTTCTTTTAGGTAGACCATGGATTCATGAAATGCAAGTAGTGCCTTCTACTCTTCATCATAAAATAAAGTATGTTTACAACAATAAAATTTACACAATCCAAGCTAATCTTGAACCTAAAAGTTGTTTGCATGCTAAGAAAGATAAACAAATTCCTTTGAAAATATTGACACCAACCATACAAGTGGAACCCGTGCAACAGAAAGACAAAGAAAATCCTATTGAAGAAGTTACAAAGTTGTTGGAAGATGATTGGGGTTCCTTAGATTTAACATCAACATTCATGGGTGAATACAAGATCATAAAAAAAGAGTATAAAAATGTAAAATAAAAAGCAATAATGTCAACACAAAATTTGAAAGCATCCACTTCAACCACTTTGAAAGAAGCAAATTACACAACAAAATTTGATGAAGTTGATTAGAGCAACCACCAAATCCAAAAGAAATGAAAAATATTTATGGAAAATGTTATGAACTTATGAAACAACTTGGATAAAGTGGAAAAGGTTGTGATGCTAGAGAACAAGGTATTTGCGTCCCTATAGAGCCTAACACACAAGAAACAACAAATGGTCTTGGTTATTGTCCCTCGAAAGGAATAAACAAGCCTTCACTTAATATCAACACTCTTACAAAAGATCCTTCTAAGCCAAATTTAACATTAGTGCATCTTGATTGATAGACACTAGTGATCTTGGTTATTTCCCTTTGAAAGAAATGAAAGAAACAGAGAAATCTTCGCTTAATATCAATTTCATCACACAAAACACTTATGATTCAAATTTGATAGATTTTACACCCTCCTATAAAGGAGAGTACAAAATATTTCAATATAAAGAGTCTTGTGTAAGTATGATACCTTGTACTAAGCAAGAGATATCTTTGTTGCAAAATAAAGGAACATCTTCGATTGTTGATCAAGAGAGTATCTTGTTGAGACTCCTCCAAGATCACTTGATATCTCTCCCTCCAAAAACATGAAAGAAATGGTACAAAAAGCATTCTTTTTGTGCATATCATAGAGTTCATGGTCATTATACTAATGAATGTAAGGATTTTGGTAATAAAATTCAACATCTTAAAGATTGTGGTGCTCTTTCTTGTGTTGATGCAACTTGTTCCTCCAATTGATACTAATTTTCATCAATCACCTCGGCTCACCCTTTCCTTGCACTAAGTGGGGGCAAGGGGATTAGGTAGACTTGTCCTTGTATGACACTTTTCATTGTCTCTTTTGGCTATTTGATCTCCTTCCATGTATTTATAAGAGAAAGCTTGGGATGTGGACGTCATGCTTTAAGTTGGCTCACATGTGATGTACTAAGTTATGTTTAATATTGCATTTTGGGGGAAATCCCTTATCAATGATGGAGTTTCATTTGGGAACGTATGACTTGGCATAAGGCTTTTTGTATAAACTCTCATGTCTTCTTCTACTTTAAATCAATTGCTCAAAGCAATAGTGTTAGCAACCGCTTTAAAGTGGAGGCATACATTGAAACTCATATGTCACTATGTGATTTTTGTTTCTTCTTGTGATGCGTCCTTTTCTTTGTGGTGTCATTGGATTTGATTTCCTCTAAGAGTGTGATATTTCTTTTATTTGTCCTCTCTTGGATACATCAGGCACAATGTTCCCTAAGAAGAGACCTTACACGAACCAATAAAAATTCCTTTGATCATACCTTACACTAATTTTGCATTTACAATATATGTTATATGGCCACCTTGCATATCACACTTTGCTTGCCTACGGAGCCATCCTATTTGTTCACGAGTATCAAGCATACAAATTTTTGCTTGTCTCATGAACTCTATTGTTCGTGGCGCCTTATCAAATTTATCAAGAGGTATAGCTTTGGTATGGTTAGCGTATGGGAGCTGAACTTAGGTGTGACTTTCCCATAGCTAATTTCTTATCTGATTGAGTGCATAGCGGCTGCATGTGTATGCGTCTCATTGGGGACTCACCTAGTGGATGACCTGAGGTTCCACTAGCCCATATGAGTGTGCATTTTATTTGCACAGTGGACATCACATTCCACTTGTAAACATTTTTGGACAAACAACTTAGATTTGATCCACATTGAATTGGAAAAATGATTGAGGCTTGAACCACCCTTTTGGGATACTCACCCAATGGACAGCCCAAAGGTTTGTTGCCTCAGAGTGAGCATTTGTTTTGGAAAAACAGCTAAGGCTTGATCCACATCATGTTGGACAAACATTTGAGGCTTGATCCATCTCTTTTTATCTTTGTTTTTTCTTATTTTTGTTTTTCTTTCTTTTAGTTTTTGACATTATATGTTTTATTATCTTTGTGTTGCATATCATACATCTTGTGTGTGTCCCTTTGTGTTTATGCTGGTTTGATGTAGGATCTTGGATCCTAGGGGCTTGACCACCCCCTTGATCTTTGTCATTCTATACCATCCACATTGGTACACTTGGACCCCTCTTGAATGTCTACTTTAGTGCGAGTTTGAAGCAAGTTCCTCCTCTCACTAAAGTGGGGGCTAAATGTAGTGTAGAAAAAAAGTATCCATTTTTCACACTTAATTTAGGAATAATTAATATTAAATTAAGCCTAATGTTTCCTTTATTTAGTTTTGTAATGTGTTTTGCACATTCACATTAAGTTTAGGACCCCTTTTAAACTAAATAGACCAAAATTTTCCTTAATTTAGTGTTGTAAAATGTATTTATGTACATATTCACACTAATTTTTAGGTCCTCTTACATTTATTACCTTCACATCATCATTAATAGGTCCTAGGACTCTTTATTATGCATCATGAGGCTTATTTCAACCAAAATCTTGACAGTCAATAAATATACTTAAAATTCTAACCCCTAGACATTCTCTCACCCTGAAATTATAGGGTGAGACTCATACACCACCTTGGGTGTATGAGTCCCCCTAGGTGGGACCCATACACCACCTTGGGCATATGAGTCTCATTATGAGCAATTTTAGGGTTTTGAGTAAGAAATTAGGGTTTTAAATTCAAATTTTGTGAATGTTGGTAATTGGGTTCTAATAAATGGTAAATTAGATGGAGTTTCTATATAATTAAGGTTTCAAATCATTATTTCACCTATCAATCAATATTCAAGCATCCTAAAATTTCATAAGAGAATTATAGAGTATTCAATAGCATTCCAAGAGCATTCAATGGGCAGATTTGTAGAAGATTATTGCAATAATCAAGATCCATTATCATGTCAAAGTCTCAATGCATCATGCATGTGGTTTGGAGCTAATGTTGTGATGTATTATTCAAGATTAATTCAAGTATTCAAATGAATTATCTTTCATCAAGAATCATGATCAAGATCTACATCCATTGAGGCCACTTCATGCTTATTTATAGATCTAGAAGGTTTCAAACAAGGTTCTATTGTTTCATCTTATGTTTCATGTTTCATTTCATTCATGCTTCATTTCTCATTAAGGTTTGATTACCAAACAAGGTTTGACCAAGGAAAAACCCCATTCCCTAAAAAAAAACACTTTTTCTCTCTTTGTATGTTGTAGGTTTATAGGTTGAAGAAAAGTGGATTTGAAGCCTTCAAAAGTACAAAAATGACAAAGTTGCAAAAGTTGTCAAAGTTGTCATAGAAAGTTGTCAAGGCTCATGAAAACTCAGATCTAGAGCAAGATATCCAACCTATTTACATGAAACTAGTGGGAAAGTGCTTATTTAATCCATCTTCATAGGCTCACAAAGTTTCAGTTCAAAATTTTGCTCCTAGGACACTTTGCAATAGTCTAGGCATATAAGTCTGAGTACAACATTTTTACCAGTTTTTAGAAGATTTTGACTAGTCACTTGGAGATTACAGATCCTACCCAAAAACCCTATACTGGGACTAAATCGTCCAATTTGGCATATGAGTCCTAGTACACCTTAAAAGTAGCAATTTTTCAAGGTTTTCAGGCCTTGCTTAGTCGTCTTCATTTCTCCAAGTACTTCTCTATTTTATTATGTTTATCAGTCTGATTACATGCTTTCAAATTCCATTTTCTAGGTCATATAGTTATATGTGCATTTTTTTTAATATCTTTCTTTCTAAGAATTTACTTAGTGATGAACCCCTCTTTAATCACACCTAAGGAGACCTTGTAGCTATCTCTTTTCCTAATTGGATCATTAGGTTGATATCTCTAGGGTTTTCTTGAATGGAGTAAGAGTGAAATAGGTCCTTGTTTTCCATCTCCTAAAAGGTGGATCACCCTATTTCCTTGTGCTAAGATAAATATATATTTTTAAACAAATATTAAAATGTGTATACTAAAAATATTTGTTTCCATTCAATGTCAACTTTCATATTAAATATATATCTAAAATAGAAAAAACTATACTATCTTGATATAAATTCTTTTACCTAGTGCATCATATTTTTTTAATAAGTTTTAGTATTTTTCCTTAGCATGGTAATGAACCTAATATTTTTTGTTGATAACCTACTTTTAGTAAAAATAAAAAATATAAATATAAATAATAATTAAACTATTAAAGTTTTTTTTTTTTTGAAAACTACACTTATTAATCTACATAAGGGTATTTTTATATTTACAAAAAAATTGTTATTTACATGAGTAGGTGTCATTCAAACCTTAAGTTTTTCAAATATTTTTTTTTTGGTAAATTGTCCTTAAAGTGGTGTTACATATGAATTTAGCCAACAATTTTTGTTGGAAAAGTTGTGGAAATATCTAACTTAGCTAGAATTATTCTTAGTAGATCATATGTTTGACCAAAATTGATTTTTTGTTAGAAATAAGTTTAAATTCAGTTGTGTTGATAAGTTGGCCGAAAGTGTGACACAACTTTGTAGTATTACCCACAAGTTCTACAATAGAACAATCATCAAAGCTATAAAATAGTCATTGAAAGATTTCAATTCGTTAGGAATTTTCTTCTATTCCATGTGTCATCAATGCTATATGAATTTCATAAAAAACCCTATTAGCAGGTTAGAGGAGTTAGAACCTACCACAAGCTACTACAAAAGATCTCTCGTACTAAGAAAAGACATTAGATATCTCTAGGAGTCATGTCCCTTCAAGGGAATGTATGTATATATGCAATGTAAATCATATGCAAAAGATATAGATAGATAGATAGAGATGTATAGAGAGATATAATATAAGAAGAGACTAAGACCTTCCTTTTGTACATAATTAGGATATAATATAAAGGAGTTATAAGGATTACTTATATTTGTAGTAAATGTATGAATGTTTCTTTTGTTGTTAATATGGTATGCATTAAGTATTCCTTCTAGAATCCAACCATAAATTCTTGTTTCTCTCACTGTATCCTCTAGGGTATAAACTTACTACATAGAATATCTTGGGGTATAGATCTTTGGATTGTACTTCCCCATCTTTCTTTCCAACATTGGTTTTGTTTTTGGGACTCTAGAGAGAACAATAAAGAAATTATAGGTATAAAAGGATAATAAGTTAGTAGAAATTTTTATCAAACCCTAAGAGCCACCTCTATGAGAGGGGGGTAGGCCATTAGGGGATGACAAATGGAAAGGGGGGAGGGATCTAAAAAAATCCCTAAAAAGATGCAACTATTCAAAATTTTCTTTCAAATATAAATATATACACATAGAAAGAAGAATGGAAGTTTGGATCAAGAAAACAAATGAGAATAGGAGAGAACAAAAGAAAAAGAGAGATACTTGAAATCATTAAGTTAGGGATGGAGATTAACACAAAATAAAGAAGGCTAAAGAAAATTTATGAAAGACAAAAAAGATACCACAAACTAATGGAAGAGGTAGATAAAAAGGGCTAAGGGACAGAATCTAGAGACTATGGAAGAAAACCTAAACAAAGAGACTAAGCATGCCAAGAAGGGTGTTGATGAGTGCACCAATGTGGGTGTTGTTGGAAGAGAAGAAGAAGAGTGTTCCAAAGAGGACGTTGCTCAGAGGGATAGAGAAGATATTCTACACTTAGGTTTTGATGTAAACAACATAAATCAAATCATTCAAAACATAAAAGAAGGAATTGAAAACTATGGAAAGTTTAGAAAAGAAATGGAACAAGTGGTAATAAGAATCATAACGCCTCAAAGAAATAGGACCTTAGGTATACATACAAAAGAGACAAACACCCATGTAAATTACAAATAGACACTACTATAAAATTCAATACAAGACCTCTGAAATATGTCCTTTAATGATAATTACCTAGATGACTTAGTAACCAAAAGTGTATTAAAAATATAGAGTGAAGATGCAATAAAAAATAGAGGGAATTATATAAAGTTAACAATCCCTAACAAAGTGACTCAATCAATTAACCAAATGACATTAATGAATCTAGATGGAAACCTTCAAGAATGAAAGGGAACTTTAAATAGATACAACCCCTAGAACAGGATTCACCCCTAATGCTAATAAAAGAAAGGAGAATTTCAATAGAAGAAGAAGAACAAAATTTAAGACAATAAAGCACAAAAGAAAAAAAAATACAAACACATCAAGTGGACAAGAATTTGATATAGGATCTACATATATAGTAGTTCATAGGAAGAACCAGTCATGAATACCACAATGAAAGTACCCATGTTTGGACAGGATATGACTGAGGCATTAGAACATGTATTCATCTTAGAATATTTATGGAAACTTGATAAAACCTAAATAGAATGACATCAAATTATTTGAATTTATAGGATAAATTTGCAAAGAAAATTTAAAATGGTATCAAATACTATTCGAACCACAATAAAGATTGGGATATAGTCAAGCAAGATTTCAAAGCAAATTTTTTCCACACCAAATTTCCCTACTGAAGGAGTAAGTAAACTCTGAGAACTGATGCAACATGAAGATGAATCAATCAAAGACTTTCACAAAATATTCAAAGAGGTTGTTAGACACTTGGAAGAACCTCTAAGTGATAAAGAAAGATAGAGTGATTTATTTATGAAGTCTTGCCAGAACTAAGAGTAGAACTTGATGGAAGACAATTCAATACATATCTGAAATTGGTTATATTCACCTACCAAATTGCAAACCAAACATGGCACAAATAGGAAAAGGAAAGAGAAAATATAGAAATGAAGAAACTTCAACTTGGTATAGAATAACTAAGACTCCAACAGGATATAATGGAAAAAAGAGACATGTATACACCTAGGCCCAACATATGGTGCACTTATTGTGGAAGGGAAGGCCATGTTAGAAATGAATATCCTAAAGAACTAGGGCAAAAGAAAGCTAATGTGCTACGAGTAGACCTCTTGACAGTACCTAACAAAGTAAATTTAGTATACTATGGAATGTGTAGAGAGTGGAATGACCATGATACTAAAGATTGTCCATCACAGTTATTCTAGTTAAGAGAAAATCTCACCATAGTCAACAATAATAACTAGCACACATTGGCATACATAAAAGGACTACCAGGAAGCAATTATATGCATTGGACATTGGATATAGATTACCATCATGAAAAAAAACCAAGGAAATTAAAAATAGCCAAAATTCATAGCAATATATTAATAATGGTTGATTTCATGGAGGAAGAGGCTAAGGCCGAGGAAGAGGACAGAGAGCAGATGTTTCTTTCAATTACGAAAAATTGAGCCAATTTATAATTGAATGATGGGGGAAAGGAGAAAATAATTTAAATTTTGTGGCCAAGAAGATAATAATGCATTTAATTATGAAAATGCATGCCAATATTATAAAAGCACATCATCGCAAACTCAAACTAATGAACCACAACACTCTAATAGAAACAAAGGAGCAAGGCTTCTCCAAAAAGTACCTAAGAATCTAGAAGAAGAAACAAGGAGATGATGAAAGATAGGAAAGGATGAAGCATATACTACAAAATAAAGTAGCGCCAGAGATGAGTACTGCAAAAACCCTAGAGTAATAGACAAGGGTAAAGCAAGAGTATTCACTAGATAGGATGCAAATACTGAAAAATAAGATATGGAACCGATCAAAGAAGAGAGCTTAGAAGGTGAAGAAAATTTCCACCCCACTAAGAAACAACATGAAAAAATACTAGAACAGGATATGAAAATAATTGAGAAGGAACAAGGAAGGGAAAGAGAGAAGAATGGATTTTTCTTAGAAAATGAAGTAAGGATACTAAAACAATTAGTACATATGGCAGGGTAAAATGACTTACTAATAAAATTAAAATAAATTACCAATTACTAGAACAAGAAATCCATTTCGAAAGTCAAAAAAATAGTGAATCATTACAAAACAAGGCCTATCATGATTAACCTCTAGATCCATAAACAAAAAATCTCTAGGGTAATGGTTGATCTAGGGGAAAATGTTAATCTAATCCCAAAAATGATATGGGAATACCTAGGAATACTTACACTAGAACCTACCCTATACAACATCAGTCTAGTAAATGGTTCTAGAATGAAAACCTTAGGTACTTGGAGACAAGTAGAAGTAAATGTTGAAGGAGTTAAATAGATTTCCAATTTTGAGGTAGTTACAATTAAAGAAACATTTGATTCCTTTGATGCAGTTCTAGGATTAAGATGGTTTGTAGACTCTCGTGGAGTATTAGATGCTAGGAAGGAAGAAATTTCATTTGTAGATGACACGAGGATAGTACACATTCCCTTAGGCAAGAACCAAGATGAAACTTACATAGAAGAAGTAAATTTGGAGGAATATGAGGATGATGATAAAAGAATAAACACCATAAGTAAGCTTCCTACATTTGAAATTTTGGAAGAACCCAATTTAGAAGGAGAATTGGAGATTAATGAGACTAATGAAGGTACAGATAGTGAAATTGCACTAGAAGCTTGGTTACAAGATGAGCTGGAAGCACATTCTCATAGAACATTTGGCTCTAGATCAAAGATATTTATGGTAAGGAAGACATCAACAGAAGAACCTTTCATAAAAAAACATACTGCAAGTTACAAAGGATGGTGGAAAAGAGGGAAAGATAAATTCCCATCAGTTCAACCACATTTTACATAAAATTTCAAACATCAAGTTACCCAAATATTCTAGAGTAGGAGACTTACTGTCCTACTTAGCTCAAATAGAACAAACCTTCCCAAATGAAACCCAAAAACTTAATACAGTAGTACCACATGTTGGTATAACACACATAAGCACATCATTATCAAATAGGAAACCTTCAAAACCTTGATAAAAAAAATATTTCTACTAGAAGTAGGGGAATATGAAGACATACCCACATATGATGGATATATCCTACCACAACATTATTTAGACATATGTATATACTTTTGGGAAGAAAGATACAAATATGATGATAGATTATATATATGCTTGTTCTATTGGACACTTAATCCAGTGGTGAAAACTTGGTACATTAATTAGGAGAGACGTGTAAAAACTAAAACATGGGATGAACTAACAATAGATTTTCTCCATACCTTTTCATTTTCTAGTGAAAACCCTCAGATACATACCACATTACTATGAATGAAAGATGTCATATTTAATCCAAAAGAAGATAAGAAAATAGTGGTACCACAACCCTCTTCCTCACCAAAAGATGAAGGTACATATGATTACATTGATTGGTTGGACTACTTGAAGCAGCCAACAAGGAGAAACATTGTTGTGCAGTACAAAATGATGATGATGAGTAGACACTAGAAATAAGAATGGATCAAGGAGAAAGGGAAATAGAAGAATCCACCAAACCCAAGGAAAAGTACTATAATAACCCCCTCAAATTGAAGGAGACAAATTATTGTCATAGAAGGGGATCCCAAAATGGCAAGAATAGGGGACTACTAGGATGAAAAGGTAGTAGCTCAAACAATAGAATCCCTCTCTTAATTTCAAGACTTATTCCTCAAGACCTTCACATAAATTAAGGGAATTAAAGAAGTAGGAATGATGAAAATTTAACTTAAGGAAGAGCTAGTCTAGAAGAGACTTTATAGACTAAATCCAAATATGAAGAGAAAGGTAAAAATAGAGATAAACAAAATGTTATTACAAGAATTGTTAATCCAATAGAGGATGTTGATTGGATAAGTCCTATGGTGGTCTAAAACAAGAAAACCAAAGTGATAAGGATATGTGTAGATTTTAGGGAGTAAACAAAGCTTGCATACATTATCCTTTTCCAACTCCATTTACAAAATAAATGCTATAATTGGCGGTTGGAAGAGAGATTTACTCGTTTATAGATGGATTCTCCGGATATCACCAAGATAAAGGAGAAAGATCATCCTAAAACCACTTTTGCAACAAAATGGGGATAATATATATGTACACTATGATGCATTTTAGCCTAAAAAATTCCCATGAGATAGGGAATGTGCACCAAGAAGGGGCACAAAAAAGTGGCCAAATGCCCAAAAACAAGCAAAATATGCTCATGTTTTGAAGACATTCAAATAATGTACTTTTTCTATGGCTTGTATTTTTCAAGCCATAACGCGAGCACACTATTTTAAAAAAAAATGCACACATTTTTATGAAATCAAAACATGTACATATTTTTATGAAATAAAAATGTGTGCACTTTTATGAAACCAAAATGTGTGCACTTTTATGAAACCAAAATGTGTGTACTTTTTTATGAAAGAAAAATGTTTACACATTTTTCTCAATAAAGTTACAAAAATAAATACCCTTTCCATCTTGCACACCCTTGGCCCACTTTTTTTGCAACATTTTCCTTTCCCTCAACCCAACATAACGTGAAGGTGATTTTTCCCTTTGCAACCTAGCTTCACAATGCCATGTCAGAGAAGAGGTAAGTGTTATTTTTTTGTGCATTAGATTTAAATTTTGTTTCCATTTGAAAAAATATGTTGTTTTTGATCTATTTCATATTTTTTTAGAATTATACAATAGAACATATAAATCTTGAGCCACAACCAAATTTAAATGATAAATTGCTTGATTAAAACCCTAGGATGCCTAACCCTCCTCCAACCCTTCCAAAAAACCCTAGACAAAGCCAAGAGGATTTGTTAGGGCCTCTAGAGCAAAACAAGGTTCTTATTTCTAAATTAGTTTCAAAATTGGGGGGTTCAACATCAAACCAACATCACCTATCCCTTTCCTCAACATTGGAAGCAATGACATGATGAATGTTGACACAATCAAAAATAAAATAAATTAGTGGAAAAATTATAAAGATTCATGTCATCAATTTTATGCAACAAAATTTTCCTATGATGAAGTGAAAATGAAAGACATAACCAAAGAAAACATGTGTTATTTTTACGGATCCTAGAACCAATGAACCTATTCCTTCAAATTCAAAGAGGTTTCCAATACATCGGTGGAATCATGATGAGATAAGAAATAATTTTTGGGATAGGTGGTGGATGACCTTTGACCATCCTCCATGTAATAATTATGAGGTGTCACTCTATTTTCTTAGAAAACTATAATGTGATTTTATCCCTCATTAAATTCCCAATTATTTTGATATGACAGAGTTTCAAGGTAGAGGCAAAGGCTCTACCCAAAATAGACCATGAGCACGTTGGGTAGATAACCATGAACATTGAAGAAAAGTAGCACAAAGACTAGTTTATCATGTGACGGTTCTAGTAGCCATCAGGGAGAGTATGAAGGTGCAAAATCTCCATGCAGTTGCTAGCCTAAAAAACACCATTATATAGCATGAAACATAAACATCCCAACCTTTTTCCTCACAACATGATGCAACAACTCAACCATCTAACTCTAGTGACCTTAACTCTCATAAATGCTCAAACTGTTGTAATCTATTCCTTGAGAGAGATAATGATGTAGAGGGTGCAGATGGTTCGACCTCCCATGTGTGTTCTTATTGTCAGTATAGATTTTACGAGAATAGTGGGGGTGATTAGGGTGGTGCATCAGATAATGTGGTGATGACAAATGAGTTGTTGAATGAGGTGTATGCTACTCAAATACAGGTATCTTGATTTGAATTTATAACATTTTATCTATTAAATACTTAAAATTTGAAAATGTAAATAGATTTTTAATTATAGAATTGAATTGAATTGATGCAAACATTATGCATTTCAAGGTGTAATGCTAGAGGGCGGTACATTTTCATGAAATAAAAATGTGTGCATTTTTATGAAAGAAAAATATGTGCACTTTTTTATGAAAGAAAAATATGTGCACTTTTTTATGAAAGAAAAATATGTGCACTTTTTTATGAAAGAAAAATATGTGCACTTTTTTATGAAAGAAAAATATGTGCACTTTTTTATGAAAGAAAAATATGTACACTTTTTTATGAAAGAAAAATGCTTACACATTTTGCTCAATAAAGTTATAAAAAGAAATAACCTATCCATCTTGCTCACCCTTGGCCCACGTTTTCTACAACGTTTTCCTTTCCATCAACCCAAAACAATGTGAAGGTGCTTTTTCCCTTTGCAACCTAGCTTCATAATGCCATGTCAGAGAAGAGGTAAGTGCTATGTTTTTGTGCATTATATTTAGATTTTGTTTGTATTTGAAAAAATGTGTTGTTTTTTATCAATTTCATGTTTTTCTTAGTATTATAGAGCAAACCATATAAATCTTGAGCCACAACCAAATTTAAATGATAAATTTTCTAAGGAAAAACCTAGGATGCCTAACCCTCCTCCAACCCTTCCAACACACCCTGGATAAAGCCAAGAGGATTTGCTAGGGAATCTAGAAAAAATAGTTGTTATTTCTGAATTAGTTTCAAAATTGGGGGGTTCAACTTTAAACCAACATCACCAATCCTTTTCCTCAACATTGGAATCAATGATGATGAATGTTGACACAATCAAAAATCAAATAATTCAATAGAAAACTTATAGAGATTCAACCAATGAACCTATTAATTGAAAGAGGTTTCCAATACATTGGTGTAATCATGATGAGATGAGATAATTTTTGGGATAGGTGGTGGATGGTCTTTGACCAACCTCAATGTAGTAATTATGAGGTGTCACTCTATTTTCTTAGAAAACTATACCATGAGTTTATCCTTCATTAAATTCCCAATTATCTTGATATGAGGTATTTTCAAGGAAAAGGTGGAGGCTCTTCCCAAAATAGACCAAGAGCTCATCAGGTAGATAACTGTGAACATCTAAGAACACTAGCACAAAGACTTGTTTATCATGTGATGGTTACAATATCCATTGAAGGGAGGGTATGGAGGTGTAGACTCTCCATGTAGTTGCTATCCTAAAAAACACCATTATAGAGCATGACAAAATATCCTAGCCTTTTTCCTCACAAAATAATATATGCTTTGGGAGAGATAGTGATGCAAAGAGTGTAGATGGATCCACCTCCCATGTGCGTTCTCATTGTTAGTATAGATGTTATGGGAGTAGTGGGGGTCATCAAGGTGGTGCATCAAATAATGTGGTGATGACAGATGAGTTGTTGAATGAGGTGTATGTTGGTCAAATGCAGGTATGTTGATTTCAATTTATAACATTTTATCTATTAAATACTTAAAATTTGTAAATATAAATAGATTTTAAATTATTTAATTGAATTAAACTGATGCAAACATTATGCATTTCAAGGTGTAACACCAAAGGGTGGTACATCATTAAGCATTCTTGAAACAACTTGTATACTTGTATTTGTATCAGAGATAACATTTGTATAATATATCAAAATAAAATAATACTTTCTATTCAGAATAATGCTTAATATTTTAAAATACAACTTTTTATTGAATAGGTGGGAATCACATCACCATCTAGTACACATGTTGTCATGGATGATTATGACATTGGATTTACATAGCTACAATATAACACATTTAATTTTATGTTTGCAAATTTCAAATTTTTCGTTTATATATATATATATATATATATATATATATATATATATATATATATATATTTGTGAACTTTTTGTTGGGAAATTTTTGGATGGTGTGATGTGATGCTGATACGTGGTTGTCATTGATGTCAACACTATTAGCATTTGATGTTCTAAGTGTTGTATATGTCGAGGATATTGAGAAAATTATAAGTGAATGTGTTCCAGGTTCCTAGTGGAACTGTGTTGAATTGTGTAGGTCATGAAGGCATTAGGTTATTTACATTAAAGGTTAGTTGTTATGGATCAAAGGGTTTAATGTTGAGTATGTCTAGATCATCTACCGGAAGTTTCAAAAGTCTGCATCAATTCATGTGCAAGTTGTGGTCTGACAGTGTTTTGCTGGTCTCTGTCAGAGTTTCTGAGTGAAGATTGTATGTTCCTAGTTATCTTGGTTGTCACGGATGTCTCTCTACTATTTCTTGATGTTTTCATATGTCTCTAGTTCATCCTCTATCTTTTTGGTACGTCCACATGATCTGATGAAGCTCGTGATTGAAAATATTTTCTTGCGCATGTTTGATTTTTCTTGTTCTTGGTCGACATGTTGATGCTAGCGTGTTGTGGATGTTTGAGGCATGATTAATTGGAGTATTCTTTTTTTGGAGAAGTGAATTTGGGTCTCCACTATGTTATGGCTAACCTTGGTGGGTGCACATTGAAAATTTAATTGTGAATTTGATCCGACATTGAAAATATATTCTTTTCCTCTGGTCGACTTTGTTGTGGTGAAATCTTTGTGGTGGATATATAAGAAGCAATTGTGTGGATAGTATAAGGAGTATGCAAAGTGTGGTTAGTGTGTTGAGTATGCATTGTGTTCTCTTGTGTGCATAAGTGCAAATATCATTGAAGAGCAAGAGTGTAGAAGGTTGAGTGAAGTATGCAGAAGTATTGTGCCTAATTGCAACTGTAATAAGGCTTGGATAGAAGCCATTCTCTTAGTTCAAATTTTTGGATGGTTTTAATTTGAATCTTTATGTAAGATAGTGATTCTTCTATTTGTAATTGAGTAGTGAGCTCTAGGCAGTGAACCTGAATGCATGTGCATTCCCCTTATCATTTTCCTTTATACTTTTAACAAAGTATAATCTTGTGGACTGACATCCACCGTGGTTTTTCCCCTAACAGGGTTTCCACGTAAAAAATATTGGTGTTCTTTGTCTCTTTGATGTGTTAATTGCTTGTGGTTAATTGTTTATTCATCATATCTAAGATTAAAGTTAAGTTTGTAAAGTTTAAATTTATTTGACAACTGATTCACCCCCCCAGTTGTTTGTCCTTGATTTTTCCAACAATTGGTATCAGAGCAGGTTCCTCTGAAGAAAATTCTAATAGCTTGAGGTGATCTAGGATGGCAACATTCAAGAAAGACAACCCTAGATTTGATGGCACCAACTACTCACTATGGAAAGTTAGGATGCAATTTCATTTATAGTGCATTAGAGATGTTATCTAGAAGATTACAAAGAATCAATACACTATTCCTACGAATGGAACCTTCACTCCTGATGAGATCAAGGATGCAAAAAGAAATACTAGAGCTATTGAAGCATTGGTGAGCGCTCTAACAGATTCAAAGATGGAAAATGTGGTAGGCCTATAGACAGCTCATGAGATCTGGAAAAAGTTGGAAACTTTGTATGAAGGAGATACACAGGTAAAGATGGCTAAGCTACAAAGTCTGAAAGGTAAGTATGAAAACCTAAAGATGGGTGAAGATGAAAATATTACTTCTTTTATGCAAAGAGTAAATGAGATAGTGCTAGGTATTAAATGTGTCAGTGATTTAGTAGGTGAAGATTAAATTGTACCTAAGATACTCAGATCCTTGCCTCCCTCCTACAAGTTGAAAGTTCATACTATTGAAGAGTTTATGTCTATAAATAAGATGACAAGAGACACATTGATACCTAGGAAAGCTTGCTACTTTTGAAATAAGTGAATTTGGTGAATCCACACCAAAGACTGAATCTGTATTCAAAGCTACTATATCTAGAAGCTATAGGAAAATTTATAGTCATGGAGAGAGCTCCAGAAGGGCATCCAAATATGATGAAGAAATGAAAAAGATCGAAGAGCAAGATAGAGAAGTTCAAGAACTAGAATCACTCATTGCAAAACAAGAAGGAAGAGGAAAAGGTAAGTATGAAGATGTATTACCTATTAAGTGTTTTTCATGCAGTAAACTAGGTCACTTTGCATCAAGATGTCATGAAAGAGTTCCTAGGTCTAAACCTAGAAAACCTAGGTTTCAGAAGAAATGCTACTTTGCTAAAGAAGCAGTAACAGATGATGAGTCTGATAAAGATGTTAAAAATGAGGATGATTGGGCTTTTATTGCTACCATTGAAAATAAGCCTAAACCTACTGAATCCACTGAAGAAAAGAAAGCTCTTGCAACCTGTGTTGAGGAAAAAGATGAATGGGTCATCGATAGTGGATGCTCACATCATATAACCGGTGACAAAAGAAAGTTTGTGAATCTAGAAGAGTATGATGGTGGGGTTGTGAGATTTGGAGATAATAATGCTTGTGTGATTAGAGGTAGAGGCTCTATTAGCCTTGGTGGTAAAGAAAATATTGATGATGTTCTCTATGTTGAAGGCCTGAAGCATAACTTGTTAAGTTTTGGATAGATGGTGCACAAGGGATATGATCTACAATTCAAGGATAGAAAATGCCAGATTCATGGAAAATTTGGAAACATGATTGCCACTGGTGTGCAAACTAAAGGTAACATCTTTCATTTGAATACTGCTAATGGTAGTTGCTTAATTTCTCAAGTAGATGAAAGTTGGTTATGGAATAGGAGATTGTGTCATGTAAACTTTGACAACATAATTAAGATAAGTTCTACTCAAGCAATAAGAGATCTGCCTAAATTATTGAAGCCTGCTAATGTAATCTGTCAACAATGTCAAATGGGAAAACAAACTAGAGTCTCCTTCCCAAGAAAGCAATTTCACTCAAATAATGTGTTAGAATTGTTGCATACTAATTTGTGTGGTCCCTCTAGATGTACTAGAGTGAAGTGGTAAGTACTGTTGTATATACCTTGAATAGAGTAAATGTGAATGGTAATTCTAGTAAGACTCCTTATGAACTATGGTTTGGTCATAAGCCTACTGCCAAATACTTCAAAATCTTTGGAAGAAAATGCTATACCAAAAGAGATGATGACATAGGAAACTTTGATGTTAGAAGTGATGAAGGAATCTTCCTAGGTTACTCCATAAAGATCAAGGCATATTTATGCTACAACAAAAGACTGAGAAAAGTAATTGAGAGTGAAAATGTCAATGTTGATGAGGATTCAGTCAGATCATCCAGAAGATGCAGCTATGATTCAGATGAAGACATCATGAGCCAAGGGAAGATTCACTATCACCAAATCTACTTCAGATTATTCCATATGTTCCGATGAAGCAACCACAAGTAGTTCCGGTAAATCAAGTCAATCAAGAAGCACATTCAAGTGCAACTACTCAAGAAAGTTCAGAAAACATAGAAGTCTGAGAGAGTCCTAAAACTCCAAGGTATGTAAAGTTGAATCATTTTGAAATTCAAATCATAGGAGATAAGAGAAAAGGAGTGCAAACTAGAAAGAAAATTGTTAAAGAATACTATATGATTTCCAAGATTGAACCTACGAATGTCACTGAAGCCTGTCAAGATGAACATTGGCTGGAAGCTATGAAAGAAGAACTATCACAAATTGAAAAGAATGACACATGGACACTGGTTCTTAGGCACAAAGACAAGAATGTGATTGGCACTAAGTGGGTATTTAGAAACAAGTTGAATGAAGATGGTGAAGTGGTTCAGAATAAGGTGAGACTGGTATGTAAAGGTTACTCTCAAATGGAAGGTACAGATTTCAAAGAGATGTGGATGATAGAAAAAGTACTAGTGGTGGTGCTTTCTTCCTAGGGAAGAAGCTGGTATCCTAGTTAAGCAAGAAGCAAAGCTCTATTTCTCTATCCACTATTGAAGCAGAATATATTACTACTACAAATTATTGTACTCAGGTGCTATGGATGAAACAAATGCTGAAAGATATTAAGGTAATATATCAAGAACCTATTGCAATATACTGTGATAACTCAAGTGCAATAAATATATCAAGGAATCCAGTACTACACTTGAAGACTAAGCATATATCAATCAAGTTGCACTTCTTAAGGGAGGAAGTGAATGAGAAGGAATTTAGACTGGAGTATGCGCCTACAAAAGAACAGATTACATATATCTTTACAAAGCCATTGCCAAAAGATACTTTTGAGTATCTCAAAGGAATGCTAGGGGTAATTACCCCTCTTGACAAGAACTAAATGATGCACTTACTTGCATTAATACGTGAGAGACATTGCTATATTCTAATTTGGATTGATGTTTCTATGGCTACTACTCGGGGGGAGTAGTCAAATGTGTAGTGATATGGTTCAGAGAATGTGTGTGGAAAGGTCATGGTTACCTTTTCCATTGATGTCAAAAGGGGAGAAGTGTAATGTGAAAAATATAACTATCTAAGGGCGAGAAGTGCAAAATGAAAAATATTTCCAAGGAGAAGAGCAATTGTGCAGTGTGTTGGGTTGATGGTATTTTTCACATCATGTGTTGCCATCAATGCCAAAGGGGGATATTGTTGGGAAATTTTTGGATGGTGTGATGTGATTCTAATACGTGGTTGTCATTGATTTCAACACTATTAGCATTTGATGTTCTAAGTGTTGTATATGTCGAGGATATTGAGAAAATTATAAGTGAATGTGTTCCAGGTTCCTAGTGGAACTGTGTTGAATTGTGCAGGTCATGAAGGAATTACATTATGTACGTTAAAGGTTAGTTGTTGTGGATCAAAGGGTTTAATTTTGAGTATGTCTAGATCATCTACCGAAAGTTTCAGAGGTCTGCATGAATTCGTGTGCAAGTTGTGGTCTGACAGTGTTTTGTTGGTCTCTGTCAAAGTTTTTGAGTGAATATTGTATGTTCCTAGTTATCTCAGTTGTTGTGGATGTCTCTCTACTATTGCTTTTTGTTTTTAGATGTCTCTATTTCATCCTCTATCTTTATGGTACTCCCACATGATCCGATGAAGCTCATGATTGAAAATCTTTTCTTGTGCATGTTTGATTTTTCTTGTTCTTGGTCGACATGTTGATGCTAGTGTGTTGTGGACGTTCGAGGCATGATTAATTGGAGTATTCTTGTTTTGGAGAAGTGAATTTGGGTCTCCACTATGTTATGGCTGACCTTGGTGGGTGCGCATTGAAAATTTAATTGTGAATTTGAGCCAACATTGAAAATATATTCTTTTCCTCTGGCCAACTTTGTTGTGGTGAAATCTTTGTGGAAAATATATAAGAAGTAATTGTGTGGATAGTATGAGGAGTATGCAAAGTTTGGTTATTTTTTTTAGTATGCATTGTATGATGTTGTGTGCATAAGTGAGAATATCATTGAAGAGCAAGAGTGTAGAAGGTTGAGTGATGTATGCAGAAGTATTGTGCCTAATTGGAACTATAATCAGGCTTGGACATAAGCCATTCTCTCAATTCAAATTTATGGATGGTTTTAATCTAAATATTTCTACAAGATAGTGAGTCTTCTATTTGTAATTGAGCAATGAGCTCTAGGTAGTGAGTCTGAATGCATGTGCATTCCCCTTATCATTTTCCTTTATAATTTTAATAGAGTATAATCTCGTGGACTGACATCCACCGTGGTTTTTCCCCTAACAGGGTTTCCATGTAAAAAAATCTTGGTTTTCTTTGTCTCTCTAATGTATTAATTGCTTGTGGTTAATTGTTTATTCATCAAATCTGAGATTAAAGCTAAGTTAAGTTTATAAATTTTAATTTTTTGTGACAACTGATTCACCCCCCCTCTTAGTTGTTTGTCCTTGCTTTTTCCAACACTTTTGAGTTTAATCTATTATTTTTTGTTTAGTTGATGAATACAATAGTCACACCTCATGGCATAAGATAAATTTTAGAAGTTGGCATTAGTGCAACAATTTCATCATCAATGTGCTTAACTCAGGTATGAGTATAAATATATATATTTAATAGTGTTTATTTTTTGTCAATTGATTTTAGTAGACCTATCAAAAATAATTGATAAATATGTCTTTTTTATGTTATATATGGATTAAAAGACCCCTACACATGGACAAACATCTCTTGATGATGTTGATAATCATAGGTAAGAAGAATTAGATTACCAGTATGTTGTAAGTGTGTTTATAATATATATATCATTTTAAATAATTTGTATAGTATTCGACTTTTGCATAGTATCTAATTTAATATTTTGTATGTATCAGTTGGGGTACAAAATAGTAGGGAGCATTGGAGATTAGAACAATGCAAGACACTGATTGTTACAAGTGACTGAAGTTTAATGTATAGCCATGCAAAAAGAGGTCCAATATTTTAGGAATAGTGTTTAATATTCATAGATGAACATATTTTGTATGCTTGCACATGGCACATAGATAACATTTTTGGTGTGGCTATATGTTGTTGGTGTAGGTTTTTATTTTTATAGTGGGTTAATTTATTTTCCCTTAGTCCTAGGTTTTTCCTACACTTTATTAAGCTTGCTTAGGATAATAAAGTGAGTTTATTATTTAATAACTAGGAGATAAGTGATGTGGAGTCCCCTTCTTTAAAAGTTGGAACCACTTTCCACTTTTGGTGGCATCCTCCACTTTTAGTGGTCCATCTACACTTTTTATGGTTGATTCCTTTTGGTTGGATTTTCCACCTACCTCCTCTCCTAAGTTTTATATAAACTCACTACCTAGCTTGTATTTGCATCCATTCAAGCATCTCGCTTTGTATCTTTTCATCCTGGAAGATCTTAATGCAATATTGTCACATCGACATTGCATAATCTCTCAGAGTCCTAGTTTGCATTCTTATGTTTTTCTAGTTTATGTAACTTTGATTTTCTCTTAAAAAGTTCCTTGGGTTATTCAATCTATTTTGGATTTCTAACATGGTATCAAAGCTTTTGTTTTGAGAAATCTAATTTCTTAGATTCTTGATTGAGAGATTGAGTTTCTTGTAAAAATATTTTAAATTCCCATATGCTCTTCTCTTCCGTTCTTGAACGATCTGGAGAATCATAAAGGATTTGCAATGATCTAATAACCTCTTCATATTGCTTATATGTTTTGTGAGATCCAAGTGATTGCAACATTTTTGGATATACTAGTAGCATGTTTGAATGTTCCAACACATCCAAAAGGCTTTAGAAAGTTAGATTTGGCTTTTGTTTCATCCAAATTGGAGATCATTTAACAAAGTTGTAAACAAGGGTTTGAAGCTCAAATTTGTGAACAACTTTTTACTGGAGCATTTTTGGGCCAAATGTACCTTGCCATTGCATTCAAAAGGCCCAAAAAATACCTATTCTCATATAAAAAAATTCTATTTTAGACAAATTTGATTTTTGGAAAAAAAATTATTTGCCACGGGGTCATCACTACAAGCAAAATTCAACCTATTTTTTAAAAAAAATCACAAATTTTCGCTACAATGTCTGTCATTTGCAAACAAGATATCATTGGAAAGCTAGAGATGGGCACTTTCTATCTACAAAGGTTTTGAAAAGAAATTTTTCCATTCTCTACCAGATATTGTAGGTTGAATTTTTTGTTTCTTTTTTTCTTCAATAGGCCATAACTTTCGGCTCAGAGCTCCATTTTTTGGAAACGAATAGGCATTGGAAAGGTATTGAAGAGAGTTACATAGCTATAGAGATAATTTTTCAGATTTTATCTTAGATTCATATTTTATTAGAATTTATAATTTTGGTCATTGTGGGCCTATTGAGCATTGTATCTTGGAAAAGGCTTTGTAAATGCACTAATCATAAAGTGCCAACATTGTAATACCTTGGGGGGGTGATTTCTGAGACTAGGGGAAATGGGGGGGGTCTCTTGATGTCCCTTTTTTCATTCACTTAAAGTTGTTTTTTTTGTATCAATCTTGGGGGGATTATATAAACAATTTGTAATCATGAACTAAGATAAAGTTC
Organism: Sequoia sempervirens; assembly: GCA_007258455.2. NCBI lineage: Eukaryota > Viridiplantae > Streptophyta > Pinopsida > Cupressales > Cupressaceae > Sequoia > Sequoia sempervirens. Next base: position 326,305,118 of record VDFB02075321.1, on the reverse strand, counting down.
CATTTATGGGGGTGTTAAGCATGTCTCTTAAAAATTATTTCCATCCTTCTGTTGTCAAGCTAACTTTAGAGAACTATTTTTCTTGGAAACAAGGGATAAAGAATCATTTCTTTGAGTAGGATCTACTACCCTATCTCCTTGGACTCATTCCTGAGCCAAGTGACTATAATTAGAAGAATGCATGGTTTAACAATAATGACATGCTCTATGGACTAATATCTCTTACTATTTTTGAGGATATTATACATCATGTAGAGCACACTAAGTGCCCTTTCACTACTTAGACCACCATTCAGCAATTGTATGGAGACATTGGATCTTCATCTGAAAGTGACATTTTCTTGGAGAACCAGGCTATTGTGGATGATATTGAGACTTGTGTTTCCTCATATTGTGTGGACACATCTTGTGTGGATGATAAATTCATTGATACCCCATCACCATCTAATGTTGCTACTTCATATTCCAATGTTACTTCTTCAAAAGTGTCTAGTGATTCTTTGTAGCAGGACATACATTGTCTTTCAGATTCAACTTGGGATGCTCTCTTGACAGGTATTTTAGACTTGTTTATGGAGACACATATTTTATATTTGGGAGACAATATTGATGATATTCATCTTCTCTTTTATGAAGTTGATTCTTCTTCATTTGTTGTGAGGGAACACTTTGACCCTCTTGTTCATTCTCTACATGATCATTCATCACATTTTGACATGAGTGTGGATACTTTGGATCAACATTTGGAGGATACATCTTTAGAGGAGATACTTGAGTCTTTGGCTTATGCTCTACATCAATCTTTGGGAGATTTTAATTTGTCATCTTCAATAGTGTGGCCTAGAATTCCTGATTTGATTGTGGCATCTTTCAGCATCGACATGGGGACACTTGAGCTGAGTTCAGAGACTCCATACATCTTGAGTTTTCTTCTTACATATTCCTTTCAAGACCGGGAGATAGCTCACATACATCTTTGGTTTTGTTTCTTCCTAAGGGGAGGAACATTGTTCAACGATAATGGAGCATCTTCTACATCTAGTTTTGAGCATCTACCATTGGACCTCTTTGGGGGGGCTTCTTTGTCCTTCCACTTCATTTTTGTCTCTATTATGGGGGGCATACTTACTTTTTGTGGGATGGGGCTTCTTCTTGTTTGGGGGGGGGGGTGATTTTATATGTACATGGGTACCTAATATGGTCTTATTTTTCAGGACCCATCATATTTTACATCCTCCTAAGCTATGCTTAAGGGTGGGTGTCAGTGTAGGTTTTTATTTTCCTAGTGGGTTAATTTATTTTTCCTTATTCCTAGGTTTTTCCTACACTTTTATTAAGCTTTCTTAGGATAATAAAGTGAGTTTATTATTTAATAACCAGGAGATAAGTGATGTGGAGTCCCCTTCCTTAAAGGGTAGAACCACTTTCCACTTTTGGTGGCATCCTCCATTTTTGGTCGTCCATCTCCACTTTTTGTGGTTGATTCCTATTGGTTGGATTTTCCACTTACCTCCTCTCCTAAGTTCTAGATAAACTCAATACCTAGTTTTAATTTACATCCATTCAAGCATCTTGCTTTGTATATTTTCAGCTTGGAAGCTCTTAATGCAATATTGTCACATTGGCATTGCATAATCTCTCAAAGTCCCAGTTTGCATTCTTATGTTTTTTAATTTTATGTAACTTTGATTTTATCTTAAAAAATCTCTGGTTATTCAATCTATTTCAGATTTCTAACCTATGTTTCAATGATATTTTGTAGACTGAGAGACAATGCATTGGCCTCATGTCATTGTATGACATTTTGATGAAATTTTGTGCACCCTCATGATGGTATTGTATGAAATTTTGATCACATTTTATGTGCCCTCATGATGGCATTGTATGACATTTTGATTACATTTTTTATGACCTTATGGCCCTGTGGAGATCAATTTATATAAGTATTTTATGCATAAATTGGTAGCTTAAATGGTTTAAAATATTCTCATAATTTACTTAGCCCCAAGCGATGTATATATGAATCATATCCGATATCCAAATTTTAATTTTTGAATATAATTGCCTATCATGTAACAAGTTAACTACATAGTCAAATTCATCACCCTATCAAAAAAAAGAAAAGTATTTCCCAACAAACATCAATCTAAAAGTTATATTTATAGAGTACAATGCAAGAAAGACAATAATGAATAAGTTAATAGTAACGTATTAAAATTTTAAATATTATTTACCAAAATTCAAATTATTGACCACTTGATGATGATCTACTATGTTTTTTTATTGTTAACTTCAACAATAAATCTAATATTATTATTATGATTCTAAATAGTGTAATTGTTAACCTTCAAATGCACTCAATGAAAAGTTGCAATGTTGTATAACTTTCATTTTGTTTATCATACGACCAAACCAACAGTTCCATCACATTCAGGTGGGTGGTTTTATGCCAGGAAAGGTCCTTTTTTGTACCCCAATATGTCTAACTATTCCAATATACATTGTATCAACACTTTCTCTTAAGAGCCCTAAATGCCAAATGGTGGAAAAATTTGGTGAGTAGTTTCTCATAAACCATGTCACTTAGAAATTTTTTGTCTAAAGGTATAGGGTCATGTAGGTTCCCTCTATAATAACCTCTCAATTTTTCATATCTCCAATCCATTTGGTCATGGTGACAACTTTTTGCACAATGAAAAAACATTAAATGCATTCAATGAAAAGTTGTAATGTTGTATAACTTTGATTTCATTCATCGTGCAACAAAACCAATAGATCCAACATGTCTAGGTGGGCGGGTTTATGCTAGGAAAGGTCATTTTTTTCACCCCAACATGTTGGATTATTCTAGGCTACATTGTACCAATGTTTTCTCTTAAGAGCCCTAAATACAAAAAAGTGGTGAACTTTGATGAGTTTTTCCACAAAATCCATGGCATATAGGAAAAAAAAATTAAGTTATAGGTTCATGTAGGGTCTCTCTATAATAACCTCTCTCTGTTTTTCATATCTCCTATCTATTTGGTTATGGTGACAACTTTTTGCACATTGAAAAGAATCAAATGCATTCAATGAAAAGTTACAATATTGCATTTAACTTTCATTTTATTCATCATGGAACCAAACTGATAGCTCCAACATGTCTAGGTGGGTTATTTTATGCTAGGAGAGGTCCTATTTTGCACCCCAGCATACTGGATCATTCCAAGCTACATTGTATTGACGCTTTCTCTTAAGATCCCTAAATGCCAAAAAGTGGTGAACTTTGACAAGCTAATTCTTAGAAAACGTGACACCTAAAAATGTTTTATCTAAAGGTACAAGTTCATGTAGTTTCCCTCTATAATAACCTCTCTTAGTTTTTCATATCTTCAATCTATTTGTCCATGTAAACAACTTTTCACATGTTGAAAAAAGTGGCAAATGCATTCAATGAAAAGCTACAACGTTGCATAAATTTTGTACCATTCATCGTGCGACCAAACGGATAGCTCCAACACATCCAAGTGGGTAGGTTTATGCTAGGAAAGGTCCTTTTTTTCACCCCAACATGCCAGATTGTTCCAGGCTACATTGTATAGGCACTTTCTCTTAAGAGCCCTAAATACCAAAAATGGCAAACTTTGATGAGTCATTTTTTAAAAATTGTGGCACTTACAAATGTTGATGAGTTATTTTGTTTCTTACTATAGTTGATGTAGTAACATGTTGGGGTAACTACACAAAGATGGGGGGCCAAAAAGGTGGCCACTTCCACTTTTTGGTCCTAAAATAGTGAAAACGTGAGCATGTTATAACAAAACGTGCTTGCATTATGGTTTGAATTTCAAAAAAAGTGAGCGCATTATAACACACTCACATTATATGACTACATAAAAAATGAGAAAATTATAATGTACTCATGTTTTGTGTTCCATTACAATTTGTTTCTCTTTCCTTTCTTTCTTTTTTCTTTCTCTTTTCTTTTCTCTTTCTCCTCCTCCTTCATTCAAACTATATACATGAAATTACTTGAAACAAAAGTATAAGTTGACATTTACATATGGACATTTACTTTATTATACTTTAATTTATATTTCATGTATATAGTTTCAAGATGTTTGAGAGTGGTTTCAGATCTCTAGGAGTTAGAATGCAAGTTATAGTTTTTGGAAGATCTTATATTTTGTAGGCTTAGTCAAATTTCGGTAATCAACATGTCAAATTTTAGTAATCAAGAGGTTAAATTTCAATAATAAAAAATTTTCATAATCTTTCTCTCTCTATCTTGCTCACTATTTATCCTTATGCTCTAGAACTCTCTCTCACACTCTCTACTTTTCTCTCTCTCTCTCTCCCACCCACCTTCCCTTCCTACTTCTCTCTATCTAACATATCCCTTTTTGCCTCTCTCACCCTCCCTCCTCTCTCTCTAAATATTTCCACATTCATCCTTCCCCCTCTCTCTCATTCTCTCTATCTCTCTTCTCTCTCCCTCCATCCCTTCATCCCTCCCTCCGTCCCTCTCTACTTATCTATATATCTCTCCCTCCCTCCCTCCTCTCTCTCTCCATCTCACCTCTCTCTCTCTCCCTTCCTACCTCTCCTTCTCTATCTACTTCTCCCTCCCTCCTCCCCCCTTTCTATCTCTCCTTCCCTATATACTTCTCTCTATCTCTCTCTCCATATCTACCTCTCCCTCCTTCATTCTCTCTCTCTCCCTCTCTCCTACTCTTTCAATCTCCCAACCTTCCTCCTTCCCTCTCTATTTCTCCCACACACACTCTCTCTCTCCCTCCTTCCCTCTCTATAGAGAGGAGAGAGTGAAAAATGAGGAAGTGAGGATGGAGAGAGAGGGGGGAGGGAGAATATAAATAAAGAGTGGAGATGGAGACATAGGTGAGATAAAGATAAAGAGTAGAGAGGGATACATAGGTGAGATAGAGAGATACACACATAGAGAGCGGAGGGAGAGGTAGGTAAAGAGAGGAAAATGGGAGATAAAGATAAGTTGATAAGGAAGGAGAGGTAGATAGAGGAGATATAGAGAGTAGACAATTAATAAGAGAGGGAGGGAGAGGTATGGAGGGAGAGAGAGGGAGGTGAGAGAGAGAGAGAGTGGTAGGGAGTGATGGAGGGAGAGGCAAGTAGATAGAGATAGGTGAGATAGAGAGAAGTAGAGAGAGAGATAGAGGGAAGGAGGGAGGGTGGGAGAGAGAGGGGAGGAAGGGAGAGGTAAAGAGGGATAGGTGAGATAAAGAGAAGTGGAGAGAGAATGGTGAGATAGAGAGGAGAGAGGAAGAGAGAAATAATGGTGAGATAGAGAGGAGAGAGTGAGAGAGAAAGAGGGAAAGGGAGGGAGAGAGATTGTGTGTGTGTGTGAGAGAGAGAGAGAGGGAGGGAGAGGATAGATAGAGAGTAGAGAGGGAAACAGGTAGGGAGGGAGGCATAGGTGAGATAGAGAGAGATTGGAGGGAGAGGTAGATAGAGATAGGGAAAGGGGAGATAAAGATAAGTAGAGAGGGAAGGAGAGGTAGAGAGAGATAGAGAGAAGTAGAGAGGGAGTGAGGGAGAGGTAGGGAGGGGGATAGGTGAGATAGAGAGGTGTAGAGAGAGAGTGGTAGGGAGTGATAGATGGAGATAGAGTAGAGAGGGAGGGAGAGAGTGGGAGGTGAGAAAGAGGTGAGAGAGAGAGAGAGAGGTAGGGAGTGATGGAGGGAGAGGTGGGTGGGTGAAAGCATAGTTGATTCCACTTAAGGTGGAAGTTTCAACCTTCGAAAAAATCCCAAAATTGGGTTGAACGAATCAAGATCCCAATTTTAGAATTTGGGATCCCACTTTGCTTCGGGGTCCCAAGCCTAAAATTAAAAAAGGATCATGATTTTTAAAAATCAAGATCCTATTTTTTTTTTGTGTCCCAAACCTGCTCCAATGAAATGGGATCTCACTTTTTACAAAACATGATCCTGATTTTTACAAAGTGGGATCCTGATTTATAAAAACTGGGGTCTTGTTTTGTAGAAGTATTTATTTAAAAAAAAATAGACGTGAGCTCATTTTCACTGTGCAACATTCAAGATCTCGATTGAGTGACAATGACTGATAGCTACTAGGTAATTCCTCCGTCCATTTCTTTGCATTTTTTTCATTTTTAGGTTATTAGGTATGAATTTAGGTTTTTTTTTCATGTGTTTGTAATTGTATTGAGGTTTTTTCATTTCAATATTGCTGCAAAACAATGAAACCCTTACACTCAAATCAAACAAAAAATATAAACGTAGAACTGAAATCAAACATTAAAATCAACTCTAAAATGAAATCTAACAAAAAAATTTACCTTTCAAAACCAAAAAAAAACCTAAAATTGTGCAAAATGACCCTAAACTATTTCCATTTGCAATGCTTAGGTTTTAGGATTTAATTTACATTACTTTATGTTTTAAATCTGTATGTATTTGTTTTAAATCCCTATGCAACTATTTTGAAATGGAAAAAAATCATTTGCATTGCTTTATGTTTTAAATTTGTATGCTTGAATATTTCAAAATTGAAAAAAATCATTTGCATTGCTTTATGTTTTAAATCTGTGTGCTTGAATATTTCAAAATGGAAATTATATTTCATTTGCATATTAACAAACACCTACTCTCTGACATATTAATATACACATAGTTTTCCACTTGAGTAATTCTTGAACCTCCTTTATGATTTAGGTTTTAAAAACTCACAAGGTTCACCTAGAATTTGATTAAATCAACCAAATTGGAATCAAAGCAATAAATATTTCTTTTTTGGCATGAACTCTCAACAGCTTTCCAAAATAGAAAAAATTATAAATGTTCAAAATTTTCCACCCATAAACACTCTCAATAATTTATAATCTTCTCCTCATCCAAATCACTTCAAACATTAACATAAAATTCTTAACACTAACTCAAGCTATGCTCAAAATTGAAAAAACTGATTTCAAATTATGGTGAAATGAAATATATTTATCTACCACAAATTGGTAACTATAAACTATTAAAAATAAAAAATGAAACTCAAATCACTTTTCTAAAATGATACAAGATTACCACACTGCATAGGGATGCTCCTACATAAATGTTGTATAATACAAATACCACTAAATGCATTTTGTAGTAGACTAAAATGTAGACTATATCCTTCCCATTAAAGAAAGAAAACCAAAAGTATACTCATCAAACAACTGGTTTCCTACAAAATAACCACATCTGTAAGGGAAGATATAATGAAGTTAAAAACCATCTTCCTCTTTTTAGGGTTGTTAAGGCCTCAAACATTTCAAGAGAGGCTTATCATGGAAGGGAATTATGAAACTTCCCTCTCCAAAGTGTCACATATGAGTCCATGCTAGCTTATGCACTTGCATCAATATCTTGTTATATCTAAAAATGAAGGCATTTTATTTCATATTTCCTTCCACTCCTTTTATTCATAGACTTCGAAGAGGATTAGGGAAGGAATAGAAATTACCAATACTACTCAAGGCTTCAATAACCATTTTAAGATCTAGCTCCAACAACTTTTCAAGACACATTTTGATTTTCTCTAAATATAGGCATTTCTATAAATTCAAGGGTAGACCAAGAAGACTATCCTAAATTTTCAAAAGTGGGCTAATATAGGGACAATGTAGCACTATACATTACATAGAACATAATATTAGGTGTGATGGATCCCAAAGTGATAGGTAAAGTAATTTAAAACCACAAACTTCATTGAACACATTGTCAAATTTTTCGATGATAAGTTCAAATTGTGGTCACAATTTAATAGTCAACTTCGATGACATCCAAAAAATTTCTTAATATAAATATTTTCATTAGATCCACGGTACATTAAAGCTTAAGTTTGATTCAAATATGGCCCATTTTTAAACATAATATAAAATGTGAGAAGGTCATTCATTTACTAAGAGCAAACAATCTTAGCTTATGCAAATGAGGTCATGTTTGTGGCTTGGTTTTGAACAAGGTTTCATTGTATGACCTAGTCTTTCCAATGCAACAAAGATGTTAATGAAGAGATCTAATGAAAATAAGTGCCTCTAAATTCTACTAAATCGTATTACTCAAGTACATGAGCCACACCAAATTCACCAAAATTGATCCCCTTGCTTGCCATCATGATAAAGTGATTATACATTAACAATACGAGTCCATCATATCTTATTAATTACCTCCTAAATGTACATTTTAAAATATAGTATATGAAACTTAATTAAATTTGGTTTCCTTGTGCAACTTCACCAAATTTTATCCCATTAAGCCATCATTTTTCCTAGGACCTTACTTCATAGATCCCCTTAAGCCATCTTATTAATCTAAACCCTAAACCCTAAAGCCATCATTTTGTCCTAGGATAGTTAAGCCATAGATCCCCTTAAAACTATACTTAGGACCCCTTAAGCCATCATATGTTATTAATTACCTCCTAAATGTACATTTTAAAAAATAGTATATATATTTAACTTAATGAAATTTGGTTTCCTTGGGAAACTTCACCAAATTTTATCCCCTTAAGCCATCATTTTTTCCTAGGACCTTAATTCATAGACCCACTTAAGCCATCCTATTACGACCCCTTAAGCCATCCTACAGGGACCCCTTAAGCCATCATAATTTCTCCTAATAAATTAATGTAATTTTTAATGAGATTTCACATCACATTAACAATTATTTGTGTTTCATTTACATGCCTTATACATAAATGAGCTTTTTGGGTATGTTTTAAGTTTATTTTTTGATATGTACATGTATTAAAATTACATAGTTAGATCTTAAATTTTGAAATTTGTATGTACATGGTCAAGTTGAATGTTGTATGTATGCATTGTACATCCTATTTTTTCTTTTAAATATGTATCTTAAATTTTAAAATTTGTATGTATGTGTATGTGCATGTATCATATTTAAATACTCATGTACGTTTAAAATTTAACTATTTCTTGTAATTTTGTATTTTTTTGTTAATTTTGTATAATTTTTGCAAGTTCACTTATATAGATCATGGATCAATTTGATATTAATGATATCCTCAATCCACCACCTCATCCCCCTTCACCTCCACCCCCTCCACCCCACCTCCACCTCCCCCTCCTCCTCCATCCCCTCCACATCATAACCTACCACCTCCACCACCTAGATCCGATGAGGCTTGCTTGTGAGCATGGATCAATGATAATGTTAGATCCATTCAAGATCAAATCAATTCTATTCAAAATCAAGCATTGATTCCAACACACTTGATGCATTTTTCATTTGCGATGCAAAATGTTGTTGATGTCATTAGGTCCATTGATGTGGACTTAGATAGGAATCAACAATGGAAAGAGGAGATGAAACAAGTTTATTCTAATGGTCTCTCCTACAAAAAAAAATTGGACCTTAAAATAACAAAATCACATCTTGTACCTTATTTTTTTGACCCTATCACCAACCAACCCATTCCTACAAATAAACCAAGAATGTCGATGAGGTGGTGCAGACATCCATAGATGTTTGCCAATTTTTGGGATTGATGGTGGATGGTATTTAACCAACCACCACATGCTAATTTGAAGGTCCCTTTATATTTTTTGAGGAAATTATATATAGAGTTTGTTTTGGGGGAAAAGCCCAATTATTTTGATTTCAAATCATTTTAGGGTGTTGGTGGCAGTATGCCACAATAAAGGTTAGGGGCATGGGTTGATCCTCAATACCATGTGCATGCCCAAACTTTTGTAGATCCTCATGTCATTTCCATTCATGCACTCTTGCATCATCGTGCAGTGGTATCCACATTAGGATCTTTGAGTACACTCGCAACCAACCTTGATGAGTAGACTTTTGTGATGGAAGTTGGGGCTAGAGACTGCAACCATGGAGGAGCATTGTGTGGAGCTATTCCTAGTACCACTCCACCTATGGCGACGCCTCACATATGTATTAGTTGTCATCAGCTATGTTATGGGCATGATCAAGCTACACCCAATTTGGGTGCACATGGAGATTTTGATGAGAGTGGTTCATACATTGATTTTCTTACTACAAAGCATCACCCTGTACACATTTTGACACAAGTATAAATATGCATGTACATGTTGAATTTATAAGAATTTTTTAAGCACACGTGTTTTTAATGAACATATATATCAAAAAAAATTGTAATGTTTTAACAATCAAATTGTTTGGTGTAGATGGTGACCACAAGGGCATCTTTCGCTCGTTGATTTTTTATTTTGATACCAGTGCAAATCAACAACCCTTATGGGGTGATTTAATTGATTTTTTAAATATATGAAATAATTTTTTAAATTGAATTTTTAATTTGTAATTCAATCATGAACATGGTTTTTGAATATTTATGTTGGTTTAGGGGATTCAATCGACTTCCACATCAATTCCACAAGAGGGGTTGGAAAGCGCTCCATTGTTGAGCGTCTCGCATGAGGTGAAAGTACATGTATATTATAAATTATTTAAAACTATACTTAAAATTTTTTATTTTGAATTCACTATATCAAACGTGCATGTACTTAAATATTATATGTGTTATTTCTATGTACAGTTTGACACCAACATGAGAATAGGGATCAAACACCCATTTTATGCACAAGCAATTTAGGAGACATCTAAATTTCAGGTTGTTTAAAAAAAATTATACACATGTGTGCACACTTTGTTGGAATTTTAAATAGATTTCAAAACACCTATTGGTACACTTGAATATATATATATATTAACCTAATTCAAGTACACATGTGCTTTAAATTTTCCCTTGTAGGACTTTGTTAGTAGTGCTTTCTACTTTGATGATGTTACACCACCTCAACCAAGACATGGAGAGAAACCTCATATGGTAATTTAAAATTTTGGTTATATTTAAAGTCAATTACAAATTATACATTGTGAATAACTTAATTTTAATTTTAAAATTGAATATATGTATTCTCATACATGTTAAATTCTTTTTTCTTTTATAGCATGAGACATGTCCTATAGCTAAGCATGTTGAGATAGGTCCAGCACCAGAGCATGCACAACAACCTCATACGGTAATTTAAATATGATAAATTATAAATTAAATTGAATTAAATCATTTTTAATCATCTTACATCTAATTTCAACTTTCTTTCTCTTGTATGTAGATTGATTTGAGCATGTAGAGATAGGTCCAGGTGCACCAAAGCATGTAGAGCAGCCTCACACAATAAGTTAATTTTATGATAAATTATAAATTAAATTGTCATTAAATCATTTTTAATCGTCTTACATCTAATTTCAAATTTATTTCTCCTGTACAAAGTGGTTTAGGTCATCTAGGTAGTCCATGTGGTGTGAAGTAGTCTCTTGATTATAGAGATGATATGATTTAGATTATTTCATGGGTTGTATTTGATACTTTTTATACATGTTTAGGGTTTTTCATGGACTTGATCTATATACATGTGTTTCCTTATTTCATGGACTACATATATGTACAAGTTTCAGTATTTTACTATAATTTCATGGATTATCTATACTATATATATGTTTCAGTATTTTCAAGGACTTAATATATTATTTCATAAATTTATTAATTTCAGTATTTTATGGTCTATTATTGTTAAATAGTAATTTATACATGTATAATTTTTGCATTTTATGTGAAATTAATGTGAAATTGATATGACATTGAAAATTTTGTACTTTACAAAAGATTCATAATCAATACATTAATAGGACATTAATGTGAAATTAAATACAAATATGAAATTAAAGTTGAAATTAATAGGACATTTAAATATTTGTACTTTACAAATTTAGTGATTCATAGTCAAGGCATTATTATGAAATTATACAAATGTAAAATAATAAGATGTCTTAAGCAGATCAAACAAGTTCTCAAAAAGTTGCTTAAGGGGATCAAATACTTCAAAGTAAATGTCTCATATTTCATAACAATTAATATAATTAAGTAGTAGAATTTAGGATGAATCATCATAACAATCACAAAATTTATCCAAAAATAATGTTAATATAATTTATGTCATAATAGGATGTCTTAAGGGATCCTAATAGGAATTCTTAAGGGGATCAAAGAATTCAAAGTACACATCTCATGTTGGATCACAACTGATATAAGTAAGTATTAGAATTTAGGGCACTAACTCATCATAACAAATGATATAATTAAGTATTTATTTAGGATATGTCTTAATATGATGTCTTAAGGGGATCAAATAATTCAAAGTACATGTCTCATATTTTATCAAAATTGATATAATTAAGTAGTAGAATTTAGGATGAATCATCATAAAAACCACAAAAGTTATACAAAAATAATGTTAATATAATTTTATGTCATAATAGGATGTCTTAAGTGGTTCTATTATGACTTCTTAAGGGGATCAAAGAATTCAAAGTACACATCTCATGTTGGATCACAACTGATATAATTAAATATTAAAATTTAGGGTGATTCATAATAACAAATGATATAATTAAGTATTTATTTCAGATATGTCCTAATAGGATGTCTTAAGGGGATCAAATAATTCAAAGTACATGTCTCATATTTCATCCCAATTGATATAATTAAGTATTATAATTTAGGATGACTCATCATAACAATCACATTCTATACAAAAATAGTGTCAATGTTAATTTAATTTATGTCGTAATAGGATGTCTTAAGGGGTCCTAATACGATGTCTTAAGGGGATCAAAGAAGTTCTCAAAATTTAGTGAAGTTTCCCAAGGAAACAAAATTTAACAATAATATACATGATATTTAGTGATTATACAATCAAATTTAAAGTTTCAAAGTAGGAAAACATGCACATTTAATGAACAAAATATATAGAATATTGATTTTGATATATAAAAGTGTAGAGTATAACTATGTATGTACATGTATACAATTTTTTACAAAATGTGTAATTGTGTATGGACATATATGCCAACTCAAAACAATGTTTACAAAATGTGGCCATGCCATCTCAATAAAGTCCAAAACTTGTGGGGAATCATCAAAATGTAGTAGTTCTTCACACCACCTGATATCAAAATGATACAAGAAATATCAATATATCATCAAAACATGTATTTTAATTTATATTAAACCATATATATATACAAGTACCTGTATTTACAAGTATTCCACACATGTGTGTAGGTTGAATCTGCATCCTCTCCTTTTTGTTTCAAAGTATGTGATCAATGTGATGATGGCTTAAGGATACAAAAAGGATAATAAATCAATTTTAACTATTAATGTAAGTAATATCAATATATCATCAAAAAATGTATTTAAAAATATAAAACTAAAACTATACTTACCTATATATTATACCAAGTATTCCATGTTGTCTAGGTTGAATCTACATGGACTCTCTTTTTTGTCTCAAACTATGTGATAAATTTGTGATGATGGCTTAAGGATACAAAAGGATAATAAATCAATTTTAACTATTAATGTACAAGCAATATCAATATATAATCAAAACATCTATTTAAATATATCTAAAACTAAAACTATATAATTACTTGTTTTTACCAAGTATTCCATGTTGTCTAGGTTGGATCTACATGGACTCTCTTTTTTGTCTCAAAGTATGTGATGAATTTGTGATGATGGTTTAAGAATAGAAAAGGGAAATTTAAATCAATTTCAACTAATAATGTACAAGCAATATCAAGACATGTATTTAAGTATATAAAACTAAAACTATATTTACTTGTATTTACTTATTCCATTGTACCATTTGCATCCTCTATTTTTTTCAACACATCTATGATTGTCTCATACTCTTCCATAGAAATTGTCCATAGCTCTTTATTTGCAAGTCTTCCACAATACCTCACTAGTTTTATATTTGTTTCCACCACCAAATGTGAGTAGTGTATAATATTCTTGTGTGTTTCATAATCTTCGAATGCAAGCAAACCATTCTTCCTTATTAGGTATTTTCATAGCCAAGCACCAACAACCACCACCAAACCTATTGGATAATGATAGCCATCATTAAATAAGTTCTCAAAATTTTCTTAAGGAGATCAAAAAAGCTCTTAAAATTTTTTTAAGGGGATCAAACAAGTTCTCAAAATTTTCTTAAGGGGATCACCGAACCTGTTGGATAATAATATCCATAATCATCTTCTCGAGGTGCTATTAACTTATGTTTAGTCTCCACAAAATGAGCCAGCCAATATTTAGTTTCTTCTTCATTCTCCTCAGGTGTAACAACAACATACACATTTCCTACAAAAAAAAATTGATTCAATAACTTGCACATGTCAATATAATTTGACCAATCCACATACATGCATTCATATGTATATAAATAAATAAAAGCATTACAAATAGTAAAAAAGTGAAATAAAATGAAATAAAATGAATTAAATTACCTTCTTGTACAAGGTCTAAAACATGGTCATAGTCGTCTGATGCAAACACTTGATCATCATCTTCAATTGTTTGATCGTGTTCTTGTGCAAGTGTCAACGATCTTTTCTTCCACTTTTCAACCCATTCTATATTCTCACATGCTTCCCAATCTCTTGAAATATAAAACTGACAAAAAAATGCAAGCTCCCTTGTCCAGATAGTCCATGTGCTTGCATTGGAACTCTTAAATGAATGCCATTTAGTAGATCCATTGATTGTCTTGCAATCAAGTCTACGTAGAATTTTCTCTTCTTCAACCAATCAAAAGAATCAATGAACTATAGAGTACTCAATTGATCCAAGTGTAGATAATTTTGTATTGCACCAATCCACAATCCCACATGCGTCTTTAAATTTTACTAGATCCTCAAATTTCAATTGCTCTCTAGCAAGAATTATTTTAGCACATGCACCAGCTCCATCATGTTCTCCTTTACCGTGTCTAGCTTCAAAAAACTCCACATATGTTGGAAATTATGTTCATTGTGAACCCTACTTAACCAATAAAACATTCGAGCATTCTTGAACAATCTCGTACAATTATCTAACCATATGAGATGTTTTGTCATTTGGATTCCTCTTTCTCTTAAATTTGCATAAAATTTATTGAAAAATTATTGGACAAACTCTAATGAGTGTAACCGATTGTCACTCAAATAGAAATGATACTACATCAAAAAAAATTCTATCATCCTTTGTGCTATGATCTGCATGCCTGTAAACAATATGAACAATCATAGCCACTTGCATTGAATTGTAATATTGTGATTGGGTTTCCTCTTGCAAAGCAAGAGTATAGTTTTCTGCAAAATTAACCACTTGTAGTATACCTCCAACTGGAAATGTGTTTCTACATGTGTGAAATTTTCCATCAAACAATCAAGCATGTTGAGAGTGCTTGACATATTTTGGTACAATCTTACTCTTAAATTCTAATATGAATGCATGTACACTAATTTTGTATGTAATTAAATCACAACACTTTCTAATTTTTCCATCTTTTAAAGAGTAGTCAACATTCTTAAATATTTTAACATCCACTAATTGTTGTCCAAAATCATTTTCAACACTTTCATGCATACAAACTCCTAAGAATGAAATATTGCCACAACTAGTGCATTGTCCAAAAATACATGAACTTGAATAAAATAATTTATGATTAGATCTTTCACCAAACAAACTTGATATAAAATCCTTGATTGTTTTAGGTGGCATATTAATACCACATTCCTGCATAATCATGTTAGTATGTAAAGTATATTGTATATATCAAAAAACATCATAATAATAATGAAATTGCACATACGTTTTACAACAACAAGATATTTGTTGCTTATTAACTTTCACATACCAAGGTTTACATTTTTCAAAAGATATTTGATTTTTTCTAATATTACCAGGTAACACTGAATCACCACAAAATTTTCTATAAAATTTAGTTTTAGTTGTGTCTAATAAGTGTTTTGGATGAGGATCGCAAACTTTGGACCCCACTCTTAATTTTAAAACATCTCTAGCAATAGACGATAACCTAGTATTATCATGCCAATATTTTTCAATCAAAGATTTGATTTCAATATTCAATGTCATGTCAGACCTTGGGAGTCGACCACTAAAACTTCAACATTGGTTGATTGGATCATTTTCTATACTTTCTCTTCTCTTTGTTGTTGTTACCAATGTTTTAGGATGTATTTTTAGAATTTCACTAATATTGCTTAACATTCTTTAATTCAAAGTTATTTTATTAACTATAGCAGTTGTTATAGCTCGTCGTGTTGCATTCTTATCTTTAGATCGACTATTCTTTCCAAAAGACTCAATGGCACTAGCAACAATAGACATAGCATGTTTTAGTGATTGATATTTTCTTCTTGGTATAACAAAAATGCCTAAATTTTTCATTACTTTTCTCATTTTCCACATTCTCATCAATTGCATCATGAGTTGACATTGAAATGATAGTTTTTAAGATTAAAAAATCTTTGTATAGTCTATTAGCATGCATTCTTATTTGTCTCCAAGAAATCTTACCAAGAATATTATCCAAAACATCTCTTTCAATTTTTAAAAAAATATTTTCATTTTCAACATCACAACCTAAATTTTCATTTTCATTTTCAACTTCAAAAGGATTTTCGTTTTCATTTTATTTTTCATCAACAAAACAATTTTCATTTAAATTTTCAACAAAAGGATTTTCATTTTCATTTTCAACAAAATAATTTTTATTTTCATTTTCAACAAAAAAATGATTTTCATTTTCATTTTCAACAACAAAACAATTTTCATCTTCATTTTCAACAACAAAATGTCTAAAATTTTCATTATCTCTACAAATATTACTGATCACAACATCGTTAAAACCAACTTGTTCTAAATATTCTATAATCAAAGTTTCCATATCATTCAAAGGTGGATTTGAAGACGTACCTGGACTTGTGCCTATTGAAACATTCTCCATAGCATTGAAAGGTGGATTTGAAGACATACCAAGAGTAGTTTGCATAATCATATTATTTTCCACATTCACCTCTTACAAATTTGCATCATCTACATCCATGGTCTCCTCAATGTTTTTATCGTTAATTTTCATGGAATTGGATGCTTTAGCATTATTCATTGATTGTATCCTCATTCTTATAGATCTCTTTTTCTTTTTGCATCCCCTCTCTTTGCTTCAATTTCTTCAGGGATCAATGCCTTCCTATATTTCCTCTTATTACGACTTTGTAATCCCATGATTACAAAATTCTGAAGTATAAATGAATGTCAATAGTGCAAGTCTTCCTCCTTTGGTACTCCTTCAAACAAGTAGAAAATGAACACAATGCCTCCTTTAAAAAATTCAATTCAAATTGCAAGTTCAAGATCTTGTAGAAGAAGAAAAATTGATAGAAAATAGGTGAAATTGTTGTTGTCGAGCGTACACTATCAAGTTGCAGAATGGACAATAACTTTTTACCAGTAAAAGGGAAACGGTCAAAAATGAAATGAGATCCCATTTACAAAATGAGATCTCATTTTATAATTGGGATATCGTAATAAATGGGATCACATTTATAAATGGGATCCTATTTCTTTTTTCAATGGTTAAAATAATAAATGAAGGAAACAGGATCTCATTTACAAATCGGGATCCCATTTTGTAAATTGGAATCCTATTTTTTAAATTTTGAATTTTTGGTCGGGTTTTTTCTTTATTTTCAGTTTGGGAAAAGGCTTGGGGACCCAAACCTAAGTTTTGGACTTGGTTTGACATGCAACTTGAAGGTCATGTCAATGTCACATGAAAATAGTGACATTGGACATATGTCTGAAGACCTTTTTTGCAACAAAAATTGATGAAATTAAAACCCATTATAGATGAGACAGTGTAGATTCCAAATATGTTTTTTTTTTTACAATTGGATTATTTTTTCTAGTTTTCAATTAATTTCTAGTGAAACTGGTCCATAAACTTGAAATATCAGGGGATTTTAGTATTTTAATAACTTTTTATTAAATAATTTTTTGAAAAATGGATTGTATGAAAGCATACTTCAAACAATTCTTTCATTTTGAAAAAAAAAATTAAAGAAATGATAAGTTTAGGTCATCTTATGCGTGATGTATGGAACAATTTTTCAAAAACAACAAATATGGCCAATAAAAAATTACAAAAATATCAAAAACGTGCTTCAGAGAGTTACAAATCGTTTCCCAAAAGGATTTAGAAAAATATGATTATTTAGGTCAAAATATAGATGACATACACGTGCATGGTATCGTAAAAAAAAAGTGACTTTTAAACAGTGGTTTTTAGAAAAGCCTATTAAAATCAATTTGTATTATATGAATATTAAAATAAATTATTTATTTGGAAACTATACTTTGAGTACTACATTTTATGATTAGTGACTTTTTTAAAAATTTCATCTCTAAGTGCTTCAAATTTTAAGGTCAAATGTGATAAATTCTAAAAATTAGGGAAAACACTTCCACTTTTTTGCCAAAAAGTGGACTCAACTTCTTGCACACACCTAGGTAGAGAGAGGGAGAGGGAACATATAGAGAAGTAGAGACAGAGGGAGAGGTAGGGAGGGAGAGAGAGAGAGAGAGAGGTGAGAGAGAGAAATAGAGAGTGATGGAGGGAGAGGTAGGTAGAGAGAGGGAGAGGGGAGATAAATATAAGTAGAGAGGGAAGGAGAGGTAGAGAGAGAGGAGAGATAGAGAGAATTAGAGAGGTAATGAGGGAGGGAGGGAGAGGTAGGGATGAAGAGAGATTTGTAGGGAGTGATGGATGGAGAGGTAGGTAGAGGGATTGGGAGATAGAGAGTAGATAGGGAAGAAGAGAGGGAGGGAGAGGTATGGAGGGAGAGAGAGGAAGGTGAGAGAGAGGTAGAGGTAGAGAGAAATAGAGAGTGGTAGGGATTGATGGAGATAGAGGCAAGTAGAGAGAGGGAGAGGGGAGATAAAGAGTATACAGGGAAGGAGAGGAAGGGATAGGTAGGGAGGGAGAGAGAGATGAGATGGAGGGAGGGAGGGAGGAAGGGGGAGGGGGGGGAGAGAGAGAGAGAGAGAGATTTCTTGAGCTCAAGGGAGAGAGTTAGATAAAGGGATGTAGACAGTTAGAGAGAGAGGTCTAGAGTGTAAGGGATAAATAATGAGTGAGATAGAGAGAGAGAGAGAGGGGTGATCCCACAAAGATGGTTTACAATTTATGGGAGATTCTGATTTTTGCTGAAGTCACATGTTTTTAGAAAATATAATGATTTAAGCCTTAAAAAGTTCCATTTAAAGCATTCCAATTGAAGATGGTTTGATCAAACTACCTTAGATCAAACCCCCTTGGATAGAACCCCGCTAGTTTTAAACCATACCTATAACAGAGTCTTCTTTACACCTATCAAAATGCTGATAAAAAATCACTGTTGATTTACCTTTTAGGGGATCAAATGAATTCATTTAAAATTTATTTTTTGTATTTATTCCTTATTATAAGCTTCCCAAAAAGTATAATTTTAAATAAATTTAATTTTATAATTATATTTATTTTTTATTTCTTGTGAATGTAGGTTTTTCACTGAAAATCAAGCTCTTTGTTCTGCACATGTGGAAAATAAGAATATTATCAAAAAAAAATTAAAAAATATGAGTGCACTAGATATTGGATTCCTTGATCCAACAAAAAAAAAAATGAATTTTGATACATACAAAAAAAGTTGTGTTATACAATCTGCCTGTGTCTGAATTGTAATTGGTTTTACTTTGAAAATTTATTAAGGAAAAAATATTCAATAAAACACTATGAAACCAATTGGAAGCACTAGATATTGTAGTTACAAATATAAATTCAAAAAAAAATAGAATTTTATCCTTCATGGAAAAAAAGTTATGTGTTATACGGTGAGCGTCACTCCTTAAAAATGGTGTTTACTAAAAAAATATAGTTTTCGAAGGAGATGGAAAAAGAAATGCAATCTGATGCCAAAAAAATTGAAAAAAATATATTTAAAATCTACAAACAAAATATCACAAATCACTAGTTTCCATCATCTTCAAATTCCTCACAGTTTAGCCGTTATAGGTGTCAGAAAGTGAAGATTTAGTTAGAAAAAATCAATTTAGTGTCCAGTTTGGCCAAAAATTGTAAACCAGTATTGTGGGATCACCCAAAGAGAGAGAAATGATACAAATTTATAATTACTAAAATTTGACATCTTGATTATCAAAATTTTACCAAGTCTGAAAAATTATAAGATCTTCCAAAAACAAGAATTTGCATTATAACTCCTAGAGATCCGAAACCACTCTCAAACATCCTAAAACTATATACATGAAATATAACTTAAAGTATAAGAAAGTAAATATCCATATGCAAATGTCACTAAAAGATAAGAATAGGAAAGAATATTTTTCAATGTAGAACAAAACGTGAGCGCATTCTAATGCACTCGCATTTTGTGAAATCATTGACATTACACGCTCATGTTTTGTGAAAGAATTCACATAATGCACTCACATTTTGTGAAAGCAGTCACATAACAAACTTTAATTTTTTGAATGCATTCAAATAACTCAAGAACATTATAATGCACTCGCATTTTTATCTGTTGAAACATAAAAATGTGGTGACTCTAAGATTAATGTTCATAACCTAGGGTCAATTCCCATATTTTTATAAATTTCATTGGGATATAGATCAACAAGGTGAATTTATTGACTATCAACCTTAATGGTGAGTCAACCAAACTTGGATCTATATCCTAAGGGGGATTGGAATTGATTAGAAATATTTTTGAATGATTAACTTAATGATCCTATATGTCCTAATACTAAAATTGTAAGATCCTAAAGATTGACAGTTGGAAATAACAATTTACCAATGGATATAGGAAGTGCAGAGAACAACAAATATGCAAAAAAAAAAATGGTTTTGAGGTGCCTACGAGGACTCATTCACCCATGAGTGAATGGGTCTTTGTACAAGTGTCTGAACCAACTTTTTAGGTCCTCTGATGCAAGATATGATCTTTTGTTTGACATAGGTCCCACTGTCAGAAAGATGAAAATAAAGTCCACAACTTAGTTTCTATGCCTTGACAACAATGGTGAAAACTTGTGCAATAATGCAAAATTTCTCCTTTGATATCTCTTCAATCTTTCTTCAACCTAAGACGTGCACATACACAAAGTGAAGAAAAATTGTTTTTTTTGTGTGAATGGGGGTTTTCCTTAGTCAAACCCCGGTTTGGTAATTAAACCTTGATAGAAAGATAATTAAGAATGGAAGGAAACGATGAATGAACAATGCTTGTTACAACTCACCAAACCTTCAATGGCTACCCTTAGAGGATTGAAGAAAAACACATCACTCCAAGGATTTGGATCTTTTTGAATTGGGTTGATAGATTTCTTGAATGCTTGAAACCTACATCATAATGTCAGCTTTTAAAAAACAACATGAACACACATGAATCTTGACATGATGATAGGATCTTGATTACTACTGAAAAATGATTGATAATGTTTCTCTTGAATGCTCTTGACAATAATTTTTTCTCATAAGATCTCTTGATAATGTCACTTATATTTCAAATGATAAAAAGACTATGTATTTATAGGCATTTATTTAATTTCCCAAAAATTAGATCCCAATAGCTGACCTTTGCAAGTGGAAATTCAAATACTACTTGATGCCACCACCGACATATCCAAATTTGGAGGAAAACAGAGTAGCGGGATAGTTCCCCCTTTGGGCGAATGAGTCCCATTATGACAAATGAGTCCTGGTCCTATTTTCTAGAATTTCAGGTGTTGGTGGAAAAGTATTAAATCAATGCTTGTCCTCCTTCAAAAAATAAGAAGAATAAGGATTCAAAATACATAATTTGGAAAATTAGAAGCTTAATTAAATCCAATAAATTAAGGAACCCAAACATAGTGTGAAATTATGAAGGTATACAATTTCCTACACTACATTTAGTCCCCACTTTGGTGAGAGTTTGAACTTATGCTCAAACTCACACTAAAGTAGACAAATATATGTCAAGAAGGGTCCAAGTGCACAAATATTGAAGAGATAGGATGAAAAAGGATCAAGGAGGTTGCACAAGCCCTTCAGATCTAAGATCCCATGGAAAACCAACATAAGCACAAAGGGACAAACACACATGTATGATATGAAGTAGAGAGACAAGATGCACAAACATGCATGTCAAAAAACATGAAGCATACATGATGAAAACACATGAACATAACATAACATATAGATGATGATGAAATGAAAACAAACATGAAGTAAACATGATGTAAACATGGAGAAGACACATAAAAAACACACACAAAAATACAAGGTTAGTACTAAAAGGATTCAAGTCAGTAAGGTAAAGAGACCTTAGTCTTAAATTGTCTCAAATACCAAACGTCATCCATCAAATGTGTTGTCAAAATAAAATGTTTCTCTCATAAGGATATTAAAATCACTTCTGAAACACATGGATCCATTGGAAATCAAGGTGTATTATGCTAGGTGGCCATGAAATACACTCACAGGGGCTAGTGTGGTCTGATATACCCTAAGTGAGCTCCCAAGACAAAGATGAGAAACACACGCTAGGTCTACAAGGTGTGTACCTATGAAAGGTGGAAGATGGGAAAGTCACACCGGTCTATAGGTATCCCATATGTCAACCATACCAAAAGTTATACTCCCCAGTAACTTTGATAAGGTGCTACAAAATTATCAAGATGTCATGCCAATGCTACACAAAGTTTAACCTCTATGAACAAAGTGAATAAAAATGTCAAAATGCCAATGAAAACTCATGCCAAAATGAAATAATGCCAATATGTGCCCCCCGCTTAAAATTTCAACATACTTGCTATGTTGGTATTTTAAGTATAAAGAGGGGAAGAGATGAGCCTTGAAAAAAAATTACACCTCCAAAAACTAGTAATCCTTTCCCCCAAGCATAGAGACAAAGATAACCACCAAGGACTATCATGTTTCTACCAAGATAAATATGGTTTCACTTAATATTGTACCACCATGAATGAAAATGAGAAAACACATAAAGCTACCAATTCCATAGAGTGATGAGAAACATGATAGGATGAAAATAATTATCAATTAGAGGAAATAGGTGCATCAACACAAGGAAGAGCATCACAATCCTTAAGATGTTTAATTTTATTACTCAAAGTCTTACATTCATTAGTACGGTATAGACTTCACTTGATTTCTATCATTTTGTTCCATGTTTTCATTAATATCCATATTTAGAAATAATTTTGTATCCAATACCATAACATGCTTCCAACTCAGATGAAGATATTTTGTGCTTTTAAGAAGGGTTGGATTCTTCACGAGCACACAAATCCTCTTTAATTTTTTTAAATTTACTTGTCTTCCTCTCATGAGGGATGGGATTTGAAGATCCCCTTCACCATCATGGGGTGATGTTGTTGATGTAGAACCATGTTGAGAAAATGAAACACAAGCCTATTTTGGTTTAAATTGTGAGATTTTTTACACTCACATAAAGGAGGGTGTAAAATCTAATGCACCTCAATCATCCCTAATGAACGTGTTTGAAGATGAATAATTTTTAGTTGACTCTTTGGACATTGAGGGTAAGATTTGAGACCCCTTTGAAATGATGTGAAAAATATAACAACCCCCAATCATCATCTAAGAGTTTTTTTGTAGGTGAAAGACAATTAGGATTACCATCAACTTGTATAGGTTCTACCTTTCAATTTGGAATCAAAGTATTAAGGGAGTTGGAAGTGTCATGATCATGTTGAACTTGTGAATTATAGCTTTATTCATCTATTTCAACCTTGTATATATTGCTGTTATATTCAAACTTCATCTCATGGTGAAGAGTAGACATGACTCCTTTCATGGCATGAATCCATGGTTTCCCTAGGATAAGGTTTTATGAAAGAGGTCCTAGCATGATATGGATAGGGGTAAGCAAAATCATAAGTCCAACCTTGATTGGTAATTTGGTAATTCCTAATATTTTTTATTAACATTGTAAAATCTGTGAATATTAACATCATTAGGTTCTATAAGATTCTTGTCCACACCAATTTTATCTAGGATATCAATGCTATAAGAATTAAGACCCGCTCCATTGTCTATGAGAGTGTACCTAATTGTAGCTTCCTTAATGATTACCTTTATCATTAAGGCCTCATGTTTATTTTGTATCTCAAGCAAGGGTAGTTCATATTGAGGGAATATGATATCTGACTTTGTTACTTGCATACAATCAAATGAGGAAACTACATCATTTGGTTTAATAGAATATTGGGCATAAATCCTCTACAAAACCTCTTGGATCATCCTATTGTATGTAGGTAATGTTTGAATCAAATCCCAAAGGGAGATGTTTACCAGAGTATAATGAAGTTTCTCAACAAGTTCATAATCTTTACCACTATAGTAAGGAATTTTATGTGTGGGAAATTATGTGATAACTTGGATGTTGCGACACATTTTCACTAGTGATTTTCCTTGCAAATTTCAAGATACTACCGGGGGGTTCACAAGGTCCTATAATGAGAGGTGACTTAGGAGACTCAATAAATAAAGGAGATCCAATTTGTGCATTAATAACCCCAACTAAGTTACCTATATGACCTTCTATTGAGGGGGGATATAATGTGAACTTAGCATCTTCATCTATGCCTTTTGTCATACTCTTTGTTGAGGGAAATGTATTGATGGTTTCATCTTCTTTTACTACCATATCTTCCAAAATAGGTAAAGCATTGGATGAGTGACAAAAAATATTCTCATGATGCTCAATAATTGGGCCTTCTAACACCAAGATACCTTCATCACAAGTAGGAGAGGTATCGGGAGAAGAACGACTAGGATGGTCATGATTGTATATAATTGCATCCTCTTGCACCAAATATTTAGTGGAACATATAGGTAAGATGAATTCCTCGAGGGCTTCATCTAACATTTCAAATTCATCACAACTAAAGGGCTTGGTAAGTATACATTGTGCTTGTGGAAAGATATCTAACATGACTAGATTACTATGCAATGTATGGATTTGTGCAAAAATAAAAATTAGCTACCCAAATTATGCAATGAAAAGTAAAAATAAATGTCTATAGATCTGAAGCTATCAAATATGAAAAAGTGACAATTTTCTTTTCAATTTTTTTCAAAATGCAAGCAAAAGTACAAATTTATTTAATATGCAAAAACATTGTTCCAAAATTCCAAAACATAGATTTACCAATGGAAACATAAAGCAAACACAGATATAAAAATGCATATAGAAAATTGTCAAGACACCTATATCAGGATAGATTCTCCCTTGGGAGAATGAGTCCTTGATCAAGGTTCTAGAAAATGAAAAGTTGAGTGTCTGTGTTACTATTTATATTTACTATTTTTGGTTGCAAAGTGTTACTATTGTGATAGTATGTTTTAGAAGTATGATGAAATGTAAATGCAATTTAATGACAATATATGAACAAAATGACAAAAAAAATTAATGCACTTTTTAATGAAATGTTGATCTAAATGAATTGAACACTTTAATTCAAGCTATTATGAAAAATGTATGCAATATTTTTAGATTTTTGAGTTTAAATGATGTTGTGGACACGAAAATTGTACTCCTTTAGAGAAAGTACAATATGAGGCCTAATTTAGTCCTATTTTAGACACCCTTGCATCAATCACCCCTTAAAACCTACATTTGTAGGCCCCTAATGCTCATTATTTTGGACTTTAAGGCCTATTCCATTCACAAATCATACAAATCCCAACAAGAAGCAACATTCAAACCAATCAAATTTCACGAAACCCACCTCAAAAATCCCTAGTGGGGCTAAGTCACCTAGGGTGGTGACTTAGTCCCTTTTGAGGTATTTTTCACTTTTGAGCAGGAAAATCGCCGACTTAATTCAAATTCTCGATGGATGTCAGCCTGTGAAGTTAAAATAATGAATAATTTTGTGTTGATTCCTATAAATATATGTTTTTAGGTCATTTTTCATAACATTAAGTCATTTTCATCAAGAAAAATCAAAATTCAAGAGTCAAATATCTTTCTCAAGAAGATTCATTAATCTATCTACAACAAAGTTGAAGCTTTAAGACAATAAGCTAGGATTTTTGTAGGTCTTCAAGCTCACTTTTTTTCCAATATCTCACATTGAAAAGGGTTGATCATGGATTCCTATGGAGAATCATGGAGAAATCTAGGTTGAGGAGATGCAACTAGCCATCAAATCAATCCTAAAGACTTGTTTTCAAAGTGATTCCATCTTCCATTTTCTCTCTATCTTCAACCTAAGGAAGTTTTTCATGTCATTTATATTCATTTCTAATGTGATTTAGTGTCTCTTAGAATGATTCTTGTAATGTTCTAAATCCATTTATTCATCTTATTCTTGCACATTAGAATAGGGTTGCATCTTATTTTTAGACTTCCTAGTCTTAGAAACACTTAGGGCTAGGGTTTTATGTAGATTTTATCTCTTTCAAGGTTTAAATACCAATTAGGGGTTTGACCAAGGAAAACCCCCCATTAGAAATCAAATTATATTTTGCTTTATAGGTAATTTTGCAAATTCAGATTTGGGTCTCCATCAGAAAACAGAGTGCAAACTGTGGGCTTTTGTTTTCACTTTTAGATTTGTAGAAAATCTAAATTGGACTAAGTCACCAATAGTGGTGAATTTGTCCCACTACACTACTTTTTCAAAAAAAATTGTAGTTTCAAATACCCATTTGGTAAAAACAACTTTTTGGGCAGTTTCTCTGATCTGGGACTAAGTTGCTCAACTTGGCATAAGTGTCCTAGTTGGCTTGAAAACTAGATTTTATAGAATTTTAGAGGTTTCTATGGTCTTCATTTCAACCTTCATTAGTTTCCAAGTGCACAGTTTATATTTAACATATTTATCTTGTTTATTGTATTCATTTCATCTTTCTGCATATCACAATGTGTTTTCCAACATCTTGCATTTCTTAGGTTTGCATTGATAATCATCTTTTTTAATTAGTTTAGTGCATTTAAAAATTATGTTTAGTCATATTTCATCCATCCTTGAATTAATCTTGAGTGTGTACATTGCATTTTGGCCCCTCTTTCTCCTTTTAGGTGAAAAACCCTAGAAGTGCAAGAAAGCCCTTGGAAGCCAAAATCTTTGTTTACATTTTGGTGAACCCAAATTTTGAACATTTTCTTTCTAATTTCAAGTGCATCCTAGGAATATATTGCATCAACATTGCATTATATTTTGCACTATTTTGCATTTTAGGGTTTTTAAAAAAAAAATGCATTAGTGAAAAGCTCATTTAAGCTTGTGTTATTGCATTTCATTTCCTTGCACAATAGTGAAATTCTACTTCTGCACTTTATATTTGCATGGAACAGTACAAAAAACATCAATATCCATCAAAAAATTTAGAAAACCTTCAAAAATAACCCTACTATGACTAATTCGCCACCCTAGGTGACTTAGTCCCAATACACATTTTACATCAATGTTTTTAGAATTTTGTTTCAGTTTCTTCAATTACTGTTTGTCTCAATTAATTTTTTGTTTTTGTTCATTTATTTTTTGTTACATTCAAATAATTAGCATTAGCATCATTTACTTCAATGGCACTTATGGGTAGCATTATATTTTTATAATGTTCATTTTCAACATTAGTTCCTAGTTCATTTAGATCAAAAAATGCCAACAAAAACTTAAAAACATCAAATGAAACAATAAAAACCATGCTTCACTTTAGAGAAACTATATCATCCAAACCCCGTAGTAGTGATGACTTGGATAAGTTAGATGAAGCTCTACAGAGTTTCCTCTCTCTAAGTTCTCCACTAAGGCTTGTGATGACAAACCCAAACCAACCAACTATAACTTATCTTCCAAAACTTTTAGTAGTGATGACTTTGATATGTTAAATGAAGCCCTTGGGGACTTCATCTCACCAATTCCATCCACTAAGGTTTTTTGTGAAAAACCTAAAACAAAAGATGTTAATGTCATTCAACCTCAACTTGTCCTTTACCCACCTTCACATAAACCTCCACCTCCACTTAAACCCAAGTTTACCCTTTACCCACCTACACATGATGTTGTTGCTCACACACATTACACTAGAAATAACCCTCAACCATCACAACCAACCCCAACCTTGTTGGAAAAACAAGGACAGACAACTGAAAGGGGGGGTGAATCAGTTGTCACAAAATATTTAAACTTTTCATAATTAACTTAATCTCAAATCTAATGAATGAACAATAAACCATAGACAATTAGCACATTAGAAACATAGAGAAAACCAAGATTTTTTTACGTGGAAACCCTATTAGGGGAAAAACTACGATGGAGGTTAGTCCACAAGATTATACCCTGATAAAATTATAAGAGAATGAAATATGGGGAATGAACTTGCATTCAAGTGCACTGCCTAGAGCTCACTGCTCAATTACAAAGGAAGACACATTGTCTTACAAATAGATTCAAATTATTGCCATCCACAGGGATTTGAACTAATAAAATAGCATCTAATAATGGCTTATCACAATTCTAGTTAAGCACATGAACAACTCTTCACTCTTCTTCACACTTTGCTTTGCCTTCGAATGATTAGATCACTATTCATAGACTTGCTCTTTCTCTAGCACTTCTTCACTCATAACTTCACACAAACAACCTCTCTTATATATCTGCAACATGGAATTACATTAATGACTTTGTTGGCCAAAATAAAATATTAAACATGTACACAATGTTGGCCCAAATTTACAAGTAAATTTTCAATACGAATAAAACACCGTCGGCCATAACATAGTGAAGACTTAAAATAGTATCCTTGAGTGCACCAAACATTCAAATTTTAATCTCCAAGGATACACAATATGTTACAACCACCATGTTGGCCAAGAACATAAAAATCCAAACACACATTACTCTTCTCCCCCAGAAATATTTTTCACATTACTCTTCTCCCCCTTTGACATCAATGGAAAATATAAGCATTATCTTTCCACATACAAGCTCTAAACCACATATCTACACATCTAACTACTCCCCCTGAGTAGCAGACACGGAAACATCAATCTAGATCATAATATAGCTATGAAGCACACAAATTGATGCAAGTAAATGCATCTCTAGTTCTTATCAGGAGGGGTAATCACCCCTAGCATCCCTCTGAGATACTCAAAAGTATCCTTTGGCAATGGCTTGGTGAAAAAATTTGCAATCTATTCTTTGGTAGGCACATACTCTAGTCTAACTTCTTTCTCACTCACTTTCTCCCTCAGGAAGTGAAACTTGATTGATCATATATGCTTGGTCTTAGAGTGCAGCACCGGATTCTTCGATATGTTTATTGCACTTGATTTGTCACAGTATATAGCAATAGGCTCATCATATACTACTCGTATATCTTTCAGCATCTATTTCATCCATAGCACTTCAGTACAATTATTTGAGGCAACAATATACTCTCCTTAGTAGTAGATAGGGAAATGATATTTTGCTTTTTACTCAACTAGGATACCAGCTTCTTCCCTAGGAAGAAGGCACCACCACTAGTGCTTTTCTTGTCATCTACATCTCCTGCCCAATCCATATTAGTATAAGCACTCAAGGTAAGATCATCATCTTCAGGATACCAAAGCCCAAAATCAATTGTTCCTTTTAGGTATCTAAAAATTCTCTTTACAATAGTCACATGAGATTCTTTTGGATCAGCTTGATATCTAGCAACCATACACACAATATTCATGATGTCTAGTCTGGTCTGAGTTAAGTAGAGCAATCCACCAATCATTGACCTGTATCTTGTTTGATTTGTCTTAGGAGAATCATCATTATGTGTTAACTTGCATCTAGTTACCATTGGTGTACCAACAGGCTTTGAATCTTTCATGCCAAACTTCTTTAGCAACTCTCTCACATATTTGGACTAAGATATGAAAATCCCATTGTCTAACTGAGTGACTTGCAATCCCATAAATAATTTCATTTCTCCAATCATATAATTTCATCTCTCCAATCATACTCATTTCAAATTCACTTTTCATTTCATCAAAAAACTTCATACATAGATCATCATCACCTCCAAAAATAATTTCATCAACAAGGACTTCAATAATCAACTCTTTATCATGATCCAACTTAAAATACAAGTTTCTATCAGCAGTACCTTTATTAAATCCAAGATTTAGTAAGTATTTATCCAGTCTAGCATACCAGGCTCTGCAGGCTTGCTTGAGTCCATACAAAGCTTTCTTCAATTGGAAAACCATGTCTTCCTTATCAGTCAGTTGAAATCCATCTGGTTGTTCAACATATACCTCTTCTTCTAACTCACCATTCAGAAAGGCTAATCTCACATCCATTTGATAGACTTTTTATTTATTATATGTGGCATAAGCAAGAAATAATCTTGCAGCTTCAATTCTGGCAACAAGGGCAAAGGTTTCTTCAAAATAAATACCTTCCATTTGTGAATACCCTTTACATACCAGTCTTTCTTTATTTTGAACCACTTCACCTTGTTCATTCAGCTTATTCTAAAAGACCCATTTAGTACCAATCACATTTTTATCTTTAGGTCTAGAAAAAAGAATCCATATATCATTCTTTTCAATATGCATCAATTCTTCCTTCATAGCTTCCATCCAGTGCTTATCATTACAAGCTTCATTGACATTGTTAGGCTCAGTCTTGGAAATCAGACAATACTCTTCTGCAATCCTTCTTCTAGTTTGCACACCTTTATTCTTATCTCCTACAATTTGATCTTTGGAATGATTTAGCTTTACATACCTCATAATTTTAGGATTCTCTCACACTTTTGGTTCTTCTGTTCTTTCTTCTACACTTCCACTTGTTTCTCCTTCCCAGCTTTCTTGATTTATTGGAACAATTTGAACTTGATTATATGTCTAAGCATTCTTCCCTTTTCTTGTACTAACTTTCTGGTCAAACTAAATCATATCCACAGTATCTGGATGATCTAGCAGAGTCCTCATCAACTCTGACATTTTCACTTTCAACCATTTTTCTCAATCTTCTATTATAACACCAGTAAGCCTTGTTTTTAGTAGAGTAACCTAGAAATATTCCTTCATCGCTCCTTGCATAAAACTTTCCTATGTCCTCATCTCTCTTAATATAACACTTGCTTCCAAAGATCTTGAAATATTTAATAGTAAGCTTATAACCAAACCATAGCTCAAAAGGAGTATTATCAGAAATACCATTGGCATTTACCCAGTTTAGAGTGTACACAGTAGTGCTTACAACTTCTATCCAATAGATGTGAGGCACATTTCCTTCCAACATCATTGTTCTAGCAGCATCCAGAATTGTTCTACTCTCTCTGTACAACTCCATTTTGTTGAGGGGTTTGGGGAGTAGATAACTATCTTTTGATTCCATGCTCTTCACAGAAAGAATTGAACTCCCAAGAGGTGAACTCACCACCTTTGTCTGACCTTAGGAATTTGATCTTCAGACCTCTCTCATTCTCTACCATAGCTTTGAAACTTTTGAACTTCTCTAATGCTTCACATTTTTCTCTTAAGAAAGCAACCCATATCATCCTAGAGTAATCATCAATAAGCAGCATAAAGTACCTTTCTCTTTGTAGACTTATGATTCTAGATGGACCACACAGATTAGTATGCACCATCTCCAATACTCCATTTGAATGATATTGTTTTCCCTGAAAAGAAACTATAGTCTATTTTCCCATCTGACATTCCTTGGATATTGTGTTAGTAGGCTTCACTAGCTTAGGTAGATCTCTTATTGCTTGAGTGGAGCTTACCTTGAAAATGTTATCAAAATTCACATGACACATCCTCATATGCCATAACCAGCTTTCATCTACTTGAGCAGTTAAACAACTTTCATTTGCAGCACTCAGGTGAAAAATATTACCTCTTATCTTTGTACCTAAAGCAATTACATTTCCAGAGCTTCCAAGTATCCTGAATCTTCCATCTTTGAACTGAAGATCATAACCCTTGTCCACCATCTATCCAACACTCAATAGGTTATGCTTCAAGCCTTCAACATAAAGGACATCATTAGTGTTATGTTTACCACCAAGACAAATAGATCCTTTTCCATGAATCACACTAGCATTGTTATCTCTGAATCTTACAACCCCACCGTCATATTTCTCTAGACTTATAAATTTTCTTTTGTCACCATTCATATGATGTGAGCATTCACTATCAATAACCCACTCATCATTTTCTTCAATTCAAGCTGCAAGAGCTTTCTCAACTTTAGTAGATTCAATAGCCACTGGACCATTTTCCTTGATATCAATGAAAACCCATTCATCTTCATTTCCATTTTCTTTATCAGATTCTTCATCAATCACACCTTCTTCAGCATAGTAGCATTTCTTTTGAAATCTAGGTTTCTTAGGCTTAGACCTAGGAACTCTTTTAGGACACCTTGAATCAAAATGACCTATTTTATTGCAAGAGAAACATTTAATAGGAAAAATTCCTTTATACTTACCTTGTCCTCTGCCTTCTTTCTTCACAATCAGTGCTTCCACCTCTACTACCTCTCTTTCTTCATCTTCAAGTTGTTTCATATCTTCCTAATACTTGAATGTCTTTATAGAACTCTCTCCTGGATCATATCTTTGTTTGTTTCTTCTAGATATAGAGGCCTTAAATGCAGATTTAGTCTTGGGGGAAGAATCACCAAATTCACTCAACTCAAAGGCAGCAAGTTTACCAATCAGCATATCTCTTGTCACATTTGTTACTGTTCTGAGGTCTTCAATATATAGCATGAGCCTTTGATTTGTAAGAGGGAGGAAATGATCTAAGCACTTTAGCTACAATTTCTTGTTCATCCAAGGTACCACTGGCACATCTAGTACCCATCACAAGTTCATTTACTCTTTGCATAAAAGAAGAAATATTTTCATCTTCACCCATCTTCAAAGTTTCATACTTTCCTTTCAAACTATATAGCTTAGCAACCTTCACAAGTGCATATCCTTCATACAAAGTATCTAGCTTCGTCCAGATCTAATGAGTTGTCTTCAAATCTGTCACATTTGTCATTTTTGAATCCATCAAAGCACTCAACAAAGCTTGAATAGCCCTGATGTTAATCTCAACCTCTTTAATCTCATCAGGAGTGGAAGGACCATTCTTAGGAATAACATATATGTTCTTTGTAATCTTCTAGAAGGGTTCACCAATACACCTCAAATGACACTCCATTCTAGCTTTCCATAGAGAGTAGTTTGTTCCATCGAATCTAAGACTATCCTTCTTGTATGATGCCATCACGAATCACCTCAATCTTTTAAACTTCTTCAGAGGAACCTGCTTTGATACCAATTGTTGGAAAAACAAGGACAGACAACTAAGAGGGGGGTGAATCAATTGTCACAGAATATTTAAACTTTTCAGACTTAACTTAATCTTAGATCTAATGAATGAACAATAAACTACAGAAAATCAGCACATTAGAAACATAGAGAACACCAAATTTTTTTACGTGGAAACTTTTTTAGGGGAAAAACCATAGTGGAGGTTAGTCCACAAGATTATACCCTATTAAAAGTATAAGAGAATTAAATATGGGGAATGCACTTGCATTCAGGCACACTGCCTAGAGCTCACTGCTCAATTACAAAGGAAGACACACTATCTTACAAATAGATTCAAATTATTTCCATCTACAGGGATTTGAACTGATAAAATAGCATCTGCTAATGTATGATCACATTTTTGGTTAAGCGCATGAACAACTCTTCACTCTTCTTCACTCTTCTTCACTCTTCTTCACACTCTGCTCTACCTTCGAATGAGTATATCACGATTCACACACTTTCTCTTTCTTTGGCACTTCTTCACTCATAACTTCACACAAAAAAACTCTCTTATATATCCGCAACATGGAATTACATCAATAATTTTGTCGGCCAAAATAAAATATAAAACATATACATAATGTCGTCCCAAATTTACAAGTAAATTTTCAATATGAATCAAACACCGTCGGCCATAACATAATGAAGACTTAAAACAATATCCTCGAGCATGCCAAACATTCAAATTTTAATCTCCAAGGATCCACAATATGTTACAACCACCATGTCAACCAAGAACATAAAAACCCAAACACACAAGAGAAAAATCACTGACCACGATCACATCGATCAACACGGACATGCAACAAAGATAGAGCATGA
The DNA here is from genome assembly GCA_007258455.2 of Sequoia sempervirens. NCBI lineage: Eukaryota > Viridiplantae > Streptophyta > Pinopsida > Cupressales > Cupressaceae > Sequoia > Sequoia sempervirens. Next base: position 326,270,974 of record VDFB02075321.1, on the reverse strand, counting down.
TCTAGAACCATCAAAAAGCACCAAGAATCATCAAAGAAGCATTTGCAATAGCTAAAATTACTAGAATCACATCAACTTCAATCAGGAACACTAACTAAAGCCACAGAAAAAACTGCCAGAACACAATTGTTCATAACATGATTAAATCTTCATGCGGACCTCTGAAACTTTTGGTGGATAAACTAGATATACTCAGCAATAAACCCTTTATTCCACAAAGACTGATCATCAACGTACTAAGCAAGACACCTTCATGACCTTCATTGTTCCACTGTCAACCTATAACTCTTTCTTTAACAATTTTCTCAATATCCTCGACATATACAACCTTCAATACATCAATGTTAATAGTGTTGACATCAATGACAACCACATATCAGCAACACTATCATAGCATCCATCAAACCTCTTTACCTTTTCCCACTTCTATACTTCCTAGTGACCCTTGATTAAGGGAGTATGATCTCATTGAGAAACTTCATAGCACTCCCACAAAGATATCCCTTTGGAACCTTCTTTAGAATTCACCAAACTATCATTCTATGCTCCAAACAACATTGCAACAAATAGTGGTTCCACCTAGTACAAACGCAAATGATGTGATACCTCTTATACAAGAAATGAATGCAATTAATGTAGACATTACCTTTCATCAACATGAGCTCCCTCCATTAGAATTAAGGAAGCAAAATGAGGCCTTTATGATAATTTCTCAATACAATACAATAGGCATCAAAAGAACCCTTGTTGACAATGGCTTTTCCCTTAATGTGTGTAGTGTAAAGCTCCTAGATCGATTATGTGTGGATAAATCTCAAATCACACCCGATTCCTTATCTATTAGAGGATTTGGCAATAGTACAAAACAACTGCTAGGTGTAATCACTTTACCTATCACAATCGGAATGGCTACCTTGCAAACTCCTATTCACACCATGCCCTATGATCTTGCATACAATCTTCTTTTGGGAAGGCCATGGATTCATGAGATGAATGTGGTACCTTCAACCTTTCATCAAATAATGAAATGTTTCTATAACAATAAATTTTATCAAGTTGAAATAGACCCCAAGCCTAAAAGTTTCTTACAACTCAAAAAAGGAACAAGTCCTCTGAACACATTAATTTGAACATCTCATATAGAACCCCTTAAGACTATCAAACAATAAGAAGAACCTATGTCTAAATTGATAGATGATGATTGGGGTATATTAGATTTCACACCTTCCTTTATGGATGAATACATAATCACGTGGAAAGAAGATGAAAAGAAAGAAAAACCCACGGTTATGTCAACTAAAAATTCAAAAGAATCTCCCCAAACATCTACCTCATCTACTTTAGAAGAAAATACAACATACACAACAAATTTTGATGAGATAGATTATGAACAACCACCTAACCCGAAGGAAATGGAAAGACTTTATGGACGAGGTTACGAGCTTATGAAACAATTGGGATACAATGGTAAAGGATGTGGAAAGAATGAACAAGGTATTTGAGTTCCTATAGAACCTAATACACAAGAGACAAAGACTAGTTTGGGATATTCTTTTTCTAAGACAACAAAAGCAACTCAACGAACATCGCTAAACATCAACACCATCACATGTAAACCAAGAATCAATGTCACACTAAAACATCATGAATCCTTGATATGGATTTACCACTGTCATGGGAGTGTGTTGAAAGTGATGAATACTTGAAACAACTAATAGGATTTTATGATACGACATCCTCTCCTCCTCTCATGAAATAGGTTACCTGTGCCATGATTAACACCAAGCAAAATGACATAAGTTATAAGTAGCATACAATGGAACCATATGATCCTAAAGTTCCTAAGTCAAATGTACTCCCCTAAGGGGATACAGTTGATATACCAATGGACATAGATGATAAAGAAAATTTCATTAAGATTGAGAATTTCCTTGATGATAAAGAACAAGAGGATACTAAAACTTAGCTTCATGATTTTCCTAAAAATTTTGCTTGGAAATATTTAGATATGCTAGGAATAGATCCAAAGATAGTCACACATAACATTTGCTTGTTGAAAATGCTAAACCTATTCAAAAAAATATATGAAAAATGAATCCTAAGATAGCCTTGCATGTTAAAGGAGAACTTGAAAACCTCCTTGACACAAGTTTCATTTGACCTATTGATTATTCTCCTTGGATCTCAAACATTGTCACAGTTGCTAAACCTGACAATCATATTAGGATATGTATGGATTTTCATGACTTGAACAAAGCCTCTTTAAAATATGATTTCCCCCTTCCTAATATTGAAATGATAGTGGATTCAACTGTAGGACATGCTTTTTTGTCATTCATGGATGGATTTTCTAGTTATAATCAAATCTTCATCAACCCACAAGATCAATATAAGACCACATTTACATATGTTTGGGGAGCATTTTGTTGGGTTATGATGCCTTTTGGATTAAAGAACACATGCACCACTTATCAAAGAGAAATGACTGATATTTCATGATTACATACACAAAATCCTAGAAGATTATGTTGATGATATCCTTGCCAAATCTCTAACAATACAAGACAACGTGAATGTCCTTTGACAAATATTTGAATGGATGCTTAAATACAATGCACCTAAATCAAAAAAGTGTGTCTTTGGAGTATATAGTGGAAAACTTATAAGGTTTATCATATCTCACAAAGGCATTAAGGTTGAAACAAAGAAAATTGATGCTATAGTAAACCTGCCACCTCCTAGGAATATTTTTCAATTATGCATGTTATAAGGAAGAATTCAAGCCATCTATCATTTTGTCACCTCCTTAGCTGATCTAACATTACCTTTCACACATCTCCTCAAGAAGGATGTGCATTTTGATTGGAATGAGGATTGTAAATAGGCCTTTGAGAGTTTGAAGGAATACCTTGCAACTCCACCTATTTTACAATCTGCTATGCCAAACAAAGTGTTCATCCTTTACATCACTACATCTACCCATTCTCTTGTAGCATTGTTGGCTCCACAAGATGACAATGGAAAATAACATCATGTTTATTATATTAGTCAAACTTTAATCGATTATGAAACACGATACACACCAATTGAAAAACAATGTTTATCCCTTGTATTCGCTACTATTAAATTGTGACATTATTTACTAAATGCGGAAATACATTTCATGACAAAATTTGATCCTCTCAAACATCTTTTTAACAAAAAAAAATTATCAGGATATTTATCTAAATGGGTTATGTTTTTTACTGAGTTTGACCTTAAGTTTGTTTCAAAAAAGGAAATCAAGGGTCAAGCCTTGACTAATCACTTAGTTGATGCCCCTTCTCCTTTAGCACTACCTAGGCATGATTATTTTCCTGACGATCATGTGTTGAGAATAGAAGCTAAAAAATGGGAATTATATTTTTATGGATCTAAGTGTAGAACAGGCTCTAGTGTTGGGTTTATATTGATCCCACCTATAGGAAAGCCTATTCCCCTGTCATATCGATTGAACTTCCTATGTACAAATAACACAGCTAAGTATGAGGCACTACTTGTTGGGTTGTGTACTACTTTAATCATGGGTGTCAGAGATATTAAGATATTTGGTGACTCGCAATTAGTCATTAAACAAATAAATGGAACATATCAAGCCAAACATGAAAAATTATCCAAATACAAGGATCTCATCATGCACTTTTTAGAGAAGTTTTAGACATTTACCATTGATAACATCCCACGAAAAGATAATTGGCTTGTGGATGCAATGGAAAGTGTTGCCTCTCTGATATCCCCTCAAGATCCTTCAAAAAAATTGACATTCACTATTCACCCTATCATGAAACCTTCAATCAACAAAAAAATAGAATAGGTTTTAATGAAAACTAAGGAGAACTCGATTGAATGGTATGATACCATATTCAACTATTTGAAAAATGGTACCTTTCTCGAGCCAACAACTAAAAACCTCTGTGCTCATTTAAGAAAGCTTGCATCTAAATATATAATTCTCACCGATGTGCACTGTATCAAAGTTCATTCAATGGTCTCTTACTTAGTTGCTTAAACAAATTTGAGATACCTCTAGCACTTCACCAAGCCCATGAAGGTGCTTGTGGTAGACATTTTGGAGGGAAAACATTGGTTCAAAAACTTATTCGTATTGGGTATTACTAGTGCAATAGGAAACGTGATTGCTTTGATTATGTTCAAAAATGTCATAAATGTTAAGAACATAGCAATTTGCATCATGCTCCTGCTAATGAAATTCAAACTCAACTTCTGATATGGCCCTTTGTGTTTTGGGGATTGTACATTATAGGAAAAATTTCACCCCCTTCTTCTGCTGGACATACCTTTATCATCACTACAACTGATTATTTCACAAAATGGGTAGAGGCTATTCCTCTTCGATCTATAATAGTTGAGGTAATATTTTGTTTCATCCTAGAACACATTATTGCTCGATTTGGACTCCCTTCCACATTAGTCTCTGATAATGGAACACCATTTAAGAACAATGAGGTGAAGAAATTTTTGGAGACCTTTAACATCCAACATCATTTTTTGACACCTTATTACCCTCAATCTAATGGTCAAGCTAAATCAACTAATAAAGTCCTTGAACAAATTTTGAAGAAAATTGTTAATAAAAATCATAAGAATTGGCACACACAATTGCATTATGCGCTTTGGGCTTATTGTACAAGTGTTCGATCTTCTACAGGGACCACAACTTATAATTTGGTCTATGGTAGTGAAGTAATAATTCCCTTGGAATTAGATATTCTCACACTAAGAATTGATCTTCACAGACTTGTTGACGATATGCACTATCGCAAACAACGATTACACCAGCTTAAGATGCTCGATGAACAACGCATTAACGCTCTTGAACAACTTCAAGCTTATCACAAAAGGAAACATCACCATTACAATATTAATGTTGTCCCTTGATCATTCCACAAGGGTGACTTAGTTCTATCTGCAAATCAGCGTAACGTCAATGCCGACCCAAATGAAAGAGACAAATTTAGTTCTAATTGGTTAGGACCTTACATCGTTGACAAAACTTTTGGGTTTGGTGCATACATGTTAATAGAACTAGATGGCACACCCCTTAAGGAACCTATAAATGTCATGCATCTACGTCGGTATTATGTTTAATCCCTTTGAATAGTATGAATGATAAATCAGTGTTGTTAAATCTATTGGGTCATAGCCTATATGTTTTGACATTGCTTTGTTCTTGACAAACCAATTATGTGTATGTCTTGAGCACTAAAGTGGCTATTTAATTTATTTTTTAATTACTTTAGGTTTCATACTCTTTAAATTAATCTTGTGTGTTATGATAAATTACATCATTTAATTTAGCATAACATACATAATTAGGGCGGGGGCCCTAGCTCGGTTGGCTAAGTAATTTCGTTGCGGCTTTGCTGGTCACGAGTTCTAGTCTCCCCCCGTCCTGTGGTACCAGAGGGCGTGTCGCGCCAGCGCCGCCGGTCACGTTAAAAAGTTTACCAGGCGCACTGCAGTTTATAGGGGGTCGTGCTACCCGATTCCTGTAGTCAAAAAAAAAAAAAAACATACATAATCATCATGTTGTATCTAACAGAAACTGCAATAAGTTTTAATTAGATCACATAAACTATGTTAAATCATGAAGACATTACTTAAGTAATCTTACAAAGATTATGTAATTAATCACATTTCCATTTCACATTCAAACACATTAATACAATTAATAAGCCATCAAATGCATATATATATCCAAAGTTTTATGTACATATCATCACAATATACAATGTCACTGAGGTTTGTGGGAACTAGACCCCTCAGGAGCCAATGCTCGTGATCTGGTAGTAGGACATTGGGAGACGGTCATATGTGATCGCGACCGTGATCCACCAAACCTAAGTGAAAACTCTAAGACCTTTATCCATCCAAGGGCCACCTGATGCTCCCTTGCTATTTTCTCCCTCTTTTCCTATAGTCGTTCCACCTCTTCCTGTAGTCTCTCAACCTCTGTTGGAATCTGGAATGGTTGTCCTAGAGTCTCGGCTCCATGGATTCATCTCCTCACACTCTCATATGCTTCTCATAACCTTGAAAATGGTCTAAGTGACTCTGGATCCTCCTCCATGATGGGTGGGGGCATATAATCTGAGTCCATCTCCTCCTCATCGATGGATGCTGGCACTATCTCTGCAGCAGCTTGATGGTAGAACTCCTGCCAATCTCTTGTCACTTCTGCAAGGTAGAAACAATACACAATCAGTACACATCATCATGATATATATATATAAATAGCATAAAACACTAAAGTACATGCATAAAATCAAATTGCATCACCTTTATCTCTGGTAGGCTGAGCAATATCAACAACATCCTGTGCAAGGGGCACAGAAGATGTGCTAGCCTCTCCATGACTGTGAGTACTGATGTTTGTTGCAGCTACTGCCCATGATCTCATCATACGAATAGGAGAGGGCTCTCCCCACTCATGTCGATCCTCAACTAGTGCCTCATTACTCTCGCTCAGGGGTGGATCCTCCTCTTCATCCTCCTCCTGGTCCTCATCCTCATCCTCATCCTCCTCTCCCTCTTAGCCATCATAATCTGGATCTACATCCTCATCATACTCATCATCAATGACATCAATGAATATTTATGTAGCCCTGTATCGTGTCTCCTTGGCCCTATCCTCTTATCATCTCCCTCATCTAGTAGTGGACCTACATCTCCTATTGGATCATCCATCTGATATATTAGAGCTGGTTGTGTCACCATCCACCACTCCTCATAATCCCCTTGTGATAGTGACATCATCTACATCGAAGATAGGAGGTTGGTTGTGATCTAAGAATTCAAAGTCACTCTAGACTACATGGTCTAGACTAAGTTTTACTGACCTCCTAAAAGAGGATCATACCTGAGGTGGTGTCTAAATCTATCCAAATTACTGCATGACTCGATCGTAGTAAAAAGGACGCACTACGTGATCATGTCAGCCAACCAGAAATCTATCTAACTGCAGTGTCCTCAACTGTCTCATGTGAGTTGACCACTGTAGCATCAACTGATAAGGTCTCCATAAGATCTCATCCTCCAGTCAGTCAAATCGCACTCTCCAAAAATGCAAATCCCCATACTTTCATAATTACTGTAGAGGATAGCCGAATGCCCAAGGATACCCTACTGCTGTAGCACATGGGAAGCTGACTAGTCTAGTACACATAATATGCTCCAAGAAACACACTTGTAGAAGCATGTAGTGCACCATACTATCTACCTCCTAGAATACAAATCGACCAAGATCATAATACAAATGTGTCAAGATACATCGACCCCAGGCATATACTATATGATGCTCTGCCATCCCTTGAATCAAATGGACTAGTCCTCCCTCGAGGTGTGTTGCCCACCCATTAGGGATGAGAACTAGTGTTATAGTATGCATCATAATCTGTCAAACCACTAGTTCTTGTGAATACAATAACATTGATAGCTCAATTCACCCTCTCACTCACTCATCATGGACTGGACCATCCAGACAGTATTGCAAATAGACCTTCTACACATGGAAGGTGTGATCTCTCTTGAAACTTACCCGCTCTCCCCAAATTAGAAAGTGGAGAATACAGTGTACGTCCTCCAGGGTGATTGTCATCTTACCTGTTGGTAGGTGGAATGTGCATGTGTCTACATCCCAGTGCTCACAAAGAGCCATCAACATAGCATCATGGTACCTCATGGGAGACCTAAGGTATTCCCAATAGATGCCTATGGCCTGAAGGTGCTCTATCTCATCTGTTGAGAGTGATGGGGCTAAATCTCTCAAGAATCTCAACTGTATACCCCCTAGCCACCACCGCAATCGGTTGGGTACCTATCCAAATCACAAAAATATGCTTTAAAAATAATCTAATATCTTTAATTTTTGTTTAATTCATCATGAAAGTGTACTAAATTTATTCTAGCATGCTTTCCTAAAGGCCCTAGCCACTTTAGAACCCTTTTGGGACACTTCACAAAGAAATGGGATACTTCACGAAGAAATGGGATACTTCACGAAGAAATGGGACACTTTGCAAAAAAGTGGGACACTTTGCAAATAAATGGGAAACTTTGTGAAAAAAGGGGACACTTCACAAACTTTTTTTCCAAGATCCTAAATTAACATGAATATGCATAAAAATCATTAAATAACTACATAAACACATATCACAGATAGCAGAATCAACTCACCTCATGATGATGCTTGTTCTGTGCCACCTGGTCTTGTAGAATGTCCAATCGCGTAGGCCTATAATCTCATCTACTCGGCATATTTTCATCCTCACTCATCACTCTCATGCTACAAGAAGGTAAATGCAATAGTAAGTTCCAAAATACTTCAATTTTACCTCTTTTAACTCTTTTCATTCTTTTTTACTCTTATGCATAAAATTAAGGTTTTTCCTATCTTAGGAGTTAATAAAATACTTTCTATTCAAAACACCATAACAGGTGCTAGGGAACTCCATTTTTTACGTTGTTTGATGCATTGAAATCATGATTTTGTACCTGACATCATCAATTTTCTATCATTATGTGGCATGGTACTTAGAAATGTCCTACGATATGATGTTCCTTATTCAATGTGGCTAGTTTTATGCCTTGATTCCACCTTCGTAAAGCAAGTGGAATCAAGGGGGGGCATATATCTACCCTCGAATTTTATTTCTAGAAGATAGATAAAAGGATTTTTTAAAAACTAATGAATTTGTGTTGTAGGATGCAGTTCCTAATGTTGTGATTTTGTAGATAACTACACTGGGGGGCTTCATTCTCTCGTCTTTTGAATGAGCATCCTTTTATAGTAAAGTGCATTGTTTAGAGTCCTTTAGCTTACATATGCATGTAGAGTCATATGGGTGCTCAAGTGGGGGCTAAATGTGGACACATAAATTGTACTTCTTTCAAGAAAGTACAATTTGTGGCCTAATTTAGTCCTATTTTAGACACCCTTGCATAAATCACCCCTGAAAAACTACATTTATAGGTCCCTAATGCTCATTATTTTGGACTTTAAGGCCTATTCCACTCACAAATCATAAAAATCCTAACAAGCAACATTATAACCACTCAAATTCATGAAACCCACCTCAAAAATCTCTGGTGGGACTGAGTCGCCCAAGGTGGCGACTTAGTCCTTTTTGAGGTATTTTTCACTTTTGAGTGGGAAAATCACCGACTTAATTCAAATTCCTAATGGATTTCATCCTATGAAGTTAAAATAATGAATAATTATGTGTTGATGACTATAAATATACATTTTTAGGTCATTTTTCATAACATTAAGTCATTTTCATCAAGCAAAATCAAAATTCAAGAGTCAAATATATTTCACAAGAAGATTCATTAATCTATCTAAAACAAAGTTGAAGCTTTAGGACAGTAAGCTAGAGTTTTTGCAAGACTTCAAGCTCACTTTTTTTCCAAGATCTCACATTACAAAGGGTTGATCCTGGATGCCTATGGAGAATCATGGAGAAATCTAGGTTGAGGAGATGCAACTAGCCATCAAATCAATCCTAAAGACTTGTTTTCAAAGTGATTCCATCTTCCATTTTCTCTCTATCTTTAGCCTAAGGAAGGTTTGCATTTCATTTAGATTCATTTATAATGTGATTTAGTGTCTCTTATAATGATTCTTGTATTGTTCTAAATCCATTTATGTATCTTATTCTTGCACATTAGAATAGGGTTGCATCTTATTTTCAGACTTCCTAGTCTTAGACACACTTAGGGCTAGGGTTCTATGTAGATTTTATCTCTTTCAAGGTTTAAATACCAATTAGGGGTTTGACCAAGGAAAACCCCCATTAGAAATCAAATTATATTTTGTTTTATAGGTAATTTTGCAGATTCAGATCCAGGTCTCTGTCAAAAAATAGAGTGCCAACTATGGCCTTCCATTTTCACTTTCAGATTTGCAAAAAATTGAAAGTGGAGTAAGTTTCCAATAGTGGTGATTTAGTCCCATTACACTAATTTTTTAGAAGATTTTTCAGTTTCAAATACCCATTTGGTAGAAACAGGTTTCTAGGCAGTTTCCCTGATCTGGGGCTAAGTCGCTCAGCTTGGCGTAAGTGTCCCAATTGGCCTGAAAACTAGATTCTCCAGAATTTCAAAGGTTTCTATGGTCTTTATTTCAACCTTCATCAATTTATAGGTGCACATTTTCTATTTAACATCTTTATCTTGTTCTTTATTGTATTCATTTCATCTTTCTGCATATCACAATGTGTTTTCCAACATCTTGCATTTCTTAGGTTTTGCATTAATAATCATCTTTCTTTATCAATTTAGTGCATTTACACATTATATTTAGGCATATTTCATCCATCCTTGCATTAATATTGAGTGTGTACATTGCATTTTGGCCCATCTTTCTCCTTTTAGGTGAAAAACCCTAGAAGTGCAAGAAAGCCCTTAGAAGCCAAAATCTTTGTTTACAGATACAAACACGCAATATGTGACCCTAAATTAAATGCAAAACAAGATGATGCAAAACCTATATCTAGGGTTTCGAGGATCTCCAAATCAGAAAAGGTATGATGTACAATGTTGGGTTCACCAAAATGGAACATAAAAATGTGGTGACTCTAAGATTAGTGTTCATAACCATGGGTTAATTCCCATATTTTATAAATTTCATTGGGATATAGATCAACAAGGTGAATTGGTTTACTATCAACCTTAATGGTGAGACAATGAAACCTAGATCTATATCCTAAGGGGGATTGGAATTGATTAGAAATATTTTTGAATGATTAGCTAAATGATCCTATATGCCCTAATACCAAAATTGCAAGATCTTGAAGACTGAAAGTTGGAAAACATCAATTTACCAATGGATCTGGGAAGTGCAGAGAAAAAAAATATGCTTAGAAAATTAGTTTTGAGGTGCTTATAAGGACTCATTTTCCCATGGGCGAATGGGTCTTTGTACAGGTGTTCAAATAAAAATTTTGGGTCCTTTGGTGCAAGATCTGAGCTTTCATTTGACATAGGTCCCACTGTTGGAAAGATGAAAAGTAAAGTATATAACTTATTTTTTGTGGCTTGAAAAAAATGATGAAAAGTTATGCAATAATGCAAAATTTATCCTTTGAGATCTCTTCATTCCTTCTTCAACCTAAGACCTACACATACACAAAGAGAAGAAAAATTATTTGTTTTGTGTGAATGGGGGTTTGCCTTAGTCAAAACCCAATTTGGTAATTAAACCTTGATAGAAAGAATAAAAAATGGAAGGGAATGATGAATGAACAATGCTTGTTACAACTCACCAAACCTTCAATGGCTTCCCTTAGAGGACTAAAGACAAACACCTCATTCCAAGGATTTGGAATGTGTTGAATTGGCTTGATAGATTGCTTGAATGCTTGAAAACCTGCATTAGAATGTTAGCCTTAAAAACACAACATGAACACACATGAATCTTTAAATCATGATAGGACATTGATTGCTACTGAAAATGAATGATAATGTTGCTCTTGAATTTTTTTTACTATAATATTTTCTCATATGATCTCTTGATAATGCCGCTTAGATTTAAAATGATAAAAAGACTGTATTTATAGGTATTTATTTAATTTCTCAAAAATCATATCCCAAAAGCTAACCTTTACAAGTGGAAATTCAAATACTAGAATTTTGCCACTGATATATCCATATTTGGAGGGAAACATAATAGTAGGATAGCTCCCCCGTTGGGTGAATGAATCCCATTATGGCACATGAGTCCCATTATGACAAATGAGTCCTAGTCCTATCTTCAAAAATTTAAGTTGTCAGGGGAAAATGATTAAATGAATGCATTTGTTTAATGTTTTTCCTCCCTTAAAAAATGAGAAGAATAAGGCTTTGGAATGCATAATTTGGAAAATTAGAAGTTTAATTAAATCTAATAAATTAAGGAACCCAAACATAGTGTGAAATTGTAAAGGTATACAATTTCCTACACTACATCTGCTTTGGGAATTTCCAAGCCTTTGGCTTGCATTTTCATTGGATTTCCAACCAAAGGCTTGGAATGACTTTCCAACACCTAAAAACATGTCTTTTCTAGATTCTAAAAAAAATCACATAATCTTGAGCATGCTCCCCATTAGGTTTGCACATGTTCCAAGGTTAAGTAAGAAAAAACTAGGTATTGTTAATCTCTCTCTTAGCTATCTAAGCATATAATTTCTTTCACAATTTGAGTATGTTAAGGATTTCATCTTTAATTTCTTTTGTTGGTGTATCTATTTTTTTTTCAAAAACTAATGTTTAGTATTTTTTTTATTTTTTTTTAACCATTTATTTAAATTTCAAATAAATTATATTTTTAGAAACTAGACTCCATTCTACACATATTTAAAAAATATATATTTTCTATTAGTTTTCAAAAACTTTAGGGGGAGCACATTCAATTTTTTTATTTTTTAGGATGTGACCACTTTGAAAATTAGTAAAAAATAATATATTCATTAAAAAATTATCATAAAAGTCAGGGATAAACTACATGGTGTTAGCTAATTTCTCACCAAAGCAATTTTTAAAATACTAAAAAAAAATTAACATTTTAGGGAGGTTGCAGTAGATGCTATGTTATACTTTTGGAAAAATAGGACCAATTTGTGTTGCCTTCCTTATTAACCCCTTAATCTCTACAATTTTTTTTTTTAAATAGTAGTTTAGAAAGTAGATTCAGAGCACTACGACTCTTATTTTTGTTGCATCTTAAAATTTTGAGTGTAACTATCTTCAATTTCTCATCCAAGGTCAATCTTTCTTGATTTCAAAAAAAAGTGGCCACTTAGGACCCCTTTTTGGCCCCCCATCTTTGTGCACTTACCCATTGGGTAACATTTCTATCTTTAGTGTGTGACATTGAGCCTATTGATTGATACGCACTAATTAAATTTCTTACAATAGTTATTTCACCATTTGTACTAGATGATCTTAAGCCAAGGATCTTCATAGTGTCTCTAAAATTAAGATTTTTAATCATTTCAATAAACAATTGGCACCTTCTAGTTTCACTTAAGCTCTCAAAATAGTTTTTCCATATTTTATTAGTCGTTCTTTTACAGGTGTGATTGGGAATTTAATCAAGCATTGGTTTCAAAAAAAAATCATCTATATCAATTGGATAATTTGGTTTTTTACAAATAATTATAGGAGGTGTTATGATTGGTGTGTGTTCTTGGTTTACATTTGGTACATTTGATTGATTATTCCTTGTATCAATAGATGTGATGATTGGAACTTGTTATTGGTTTGCATTTGGTAAATTTATTCCATCATTTCTATCCTCAATAGGTGTTCCTGTATTTTATTCTACTTTAATATCAGTTGGTATAGATGGCATACCTTCTCCTCCAAATTTTCTCATTTCACGTAGTCTTTTCATGCCATCCCTTTGTTTTTTCTTTTTGTGTCAAGTTGTTTGGGTGGTCCTTGCTTATTCTTTCCCATGGTCAATATCAATTGTTCCTAAATTAAAAAAAATTATGAATATATGTTATAAATATTATGATTTGAACAAAAATAAATTACTTACTCAAATTACTTAAACATGAGATCTAGGTATTTCTAAGTTCTCTCCACCAACAAAGTACCAAACTTCAAGAACATAACAAAAATGTTACAACAATCTCCCTCTTCAAGTATGTAGGTCCTTGGATCATCTGACCAAAAACTTCATATCAACAAATTTATTGACTCTCCCAAAAGGATATATCTTTATCTTGCTCAATGGAATCACCACTGTATGTGGATCGCAAGGAGGCAGGGCATATTTTTAGTTTCTCACCCAAAGATTCTTGCACTTCTTGTTCTTTCTTTCCTAGCAGTGTCGACAATTTGTTAGTGGCTCAGATGGGGAGCTTCAACTAGACAATAATAACAAATATAACCAAAGATTCTTGTTCTTTCTTCCCAAGTAGAGTCACCAATTTGTTGGTGTTTCTAGATAATAGTCTAGTTTCTCCTAAAGGGTAGCTACTCCTTATGCTTAGAGACCCTAGGTCAGTGGCTAAAGAATAGGATATGATTGGAAAGCTTCTCCTCTGCACTTTAGGGTTTGCAAGACCAAGGTGGGTATCCCTATATGTTAAAGCAGATCATCACACTACTATGGTGGAAGGCATTTGTATCATATTTTGTGGAGCAATCGAATTACCCAACTTTATTATCATATGGGTTTATATACATCTGATGGTGGTGAACAAAGTTCTCGAAATAGCACTCACATGGTTCACAATATATAACCAATTATCACACATAACAAAACAACCTAAAACAAATAATAACAAAACATAAACAAACTAACAATCAGCCTATCTATGTGGAGCGAATGATGGAATACCCAACATTCCCCCCTTATTACATCATTTCTTTAAATTACTAATAAGAGAATCCTAAAAAATTTCAAACTTCACATGTGCAAGAGGCTTGGTGAAGATATCAGTGGGTTGTTCTTGAGTTGAGCAGAATTGGAGTTGGATGTTGTTTTATTGAACATGTTCTCAAATGAAGTGATAGTCAACTTCAATATGCTTTGTCTGTTCATGAAACACTGGATTATGAACAAGCTTGAGAACACTCTAATTATCACAATAGAGGATTGTAGGTTGGTTTTGTGGTACCCCCAATCCTTCTAATATGTTACGTAACCAAAATGCTTCACAAACTATTGCACTTGATGCATGATATTCTTCCTTTATTGAGGAA
>VDFB02075321.1:326171229-326256117 GCA_007258455.2 Sequoia sempervirens | reverse complement strand
AATAGGGGACTACTAGGATGAAAAGGTAGTAGCTCAAACAATAGAATCCCTCTCTTAATTTCAAGACTTATTCCTCAAGACCTTCACATAAATTAAGGGAATTAAAGAAGTAGGAATGATGAAAATTTAACTTAAGGAAGAGCTAGTCTAGAAGAGACTTTATAGACTAAATCCAAATATGAAGAGAAAGGTAAAAATAGAGATAAACAAAATGTTATTACAAGAATTGTTAATCCAATAGAGGATGTTGATTGGATAAGTCCTATGGTGGTCTAAAACAAGAAAACCAAAGTGATAAGGATATGTGTAGATTTTAGGGAGTAAACAAAGCTTGCATACATTATCCTTTTCCAACTCCATTTACAAAATAAATGCTATAATTGGCGGTTGGAAGAGAGATTTACTCGTTTATAGATGGATTCTCCGGATATCACCAAGATAAAGGAGAAAGATCATCCTAAAACCACTTTTGCAACAAAATGGGGATAATATATATGTACACTATGATGCATTTTAGCCTAAAAAATTCCCATGAGATAGGGAATGTGCACCAAGAAGGGGCACAAAAAAGTGGCCAAATGCCCAAAAACAAGCAAAATATGCTCATGTTTTGAAGACATTCAAATAATGTACTTTTTCTATGGCTTGTATTTTTCAAGCCATAACGCGAGCACACTATTTTAAAAAAAAATGCACACATTTTTATGAAATCAAAACATGTACATATTTTTATGAAATAAAAATGTGTGCACTTTTATGAAACCAAAATGTGTGCACTTTTATGAAACCAAAATGTGTGTACTTTTTTATGAAAGAAAAATGTTTACACATTTTTCTCAATAAAGTTACAAAAATAAATACCCTTTCCATCTTGCACACCCTTGGCCCACTTTTTTTGCAACATTTTCCTTTCCCTCAACCCAACATAACGTGAAGGTGATTTTTCCCTTTGCAACCTAGCTTCACAATGCCATGTCAGAGAAGAGGTAAGTGTTATTTTTTTGTGCATTAGATTTAAATTTTGTTTCCATTTGAAAAAATATGTTGTTTTTGATCTATTTCATATTTTTTTAGAATTATACAATAGAACATATAAATCTTGAGCCACAACCAAATTTAAATGATAAATTGCTTGATTAAAACCCTAGGATGCCTAACCCTCCTCCAACCCTTCCAAAAAACCCTAGACAAAGCCAAGAGGATTTGTTAGGGCCTCTAGAGCAAAACAAGGTTCTTATTTCTAAATTAGTTTCAAAATTGGGGGGTTCAACATCAAACCAACATCACCTATCCCTTTCCTCAACATTGGAAGCAATGACATGATGAATGTTGACACAATCAAAAATAAAATAAATTAGTGGAAAAATTATAAAGATTCATGTCATCAATTTTATGCAACAAAATTTTCCTATGATGAAGTGAAAATGAAAGACATAACCAAAGAAAACATGTGTTATTTTTACGGATCCTAGAACCAATGAACCTATTCCTTCAAATTCAAAGAGGTTTCCAATACATCGGTGGAATCATGATGAGATAAGAAATAATTTTTGGGATAGGTGGTGGATGACCTTTGACCATCCTCCATGTAATAATTATGAGGTGTCACTCTATTTTCTTAGAAAACTATAATGTGATTTTATCCCTCATTAAATTCCCAATTATTTTGATATGACAGAGTTTCAAGGTAGAGGCAAAGGCTCTACCCAAAATAGACCATGAGCACGTTGGGTAGATAACCATGAACATTGAAGAAAAGTAGCACAAAGACTAGTTTATCATGTGACGGTTCTAGTAGCCATCAGGGAGAGTATGAAGGTGCAAAATCTCCATGCAGTTGCTAGCCTAAAAAACACCATTATATAGCATGAAACATAAACATCCCAACCTTTTTCCTCACAACATGATGCAACAACTCAACCATCTAACTCTAGTGACCTTAACTCTCATAAATGCTCAAACTGTTGTAATCTATTCCTTGAGAGAGATAATGATGTAGAGGGTGCAGATGGTTCGACCTCCCATGTGTGTTCTTATTGTCAGTATAGATTTTACGAGAATAGTGGGGGTGATTAGGGTGGTGCATCAGATAATGTGGTGATGACAAATGAGTTGTTGAATGAGGTGTATGCTACTCAAATACAGGTATCTTGATTTGAATTTATAACATTTTATCTATTAAATACTTAAAATTTGAAAATGTAAATAGATTTTTAATTATAGAATTGAATTGAATTGATGCAAACATTATGCATTTCAAGGTGTAATGCTAGAGGGCGGTACATTTTCATGAAATAAAAATGTGTGCATTTTTATGAAAGAAAAATATGTGCACTTTTTTATGAAAGAAAAATATGTGCACTTTTTTATGAAAGAAAAATATGTGCACTTTTTTATGAAAGAAAAATATGTGCACTTTTTTATGAAAGAAAAATATGTACACTTTTTTATGAAAGAAAAATGCTTACACATTTTGCTCAATAAAGTTATAAAAAGAAATAACCTATCCATCTTGCTCACCCTTGGCCCACGTTTTCTACAACGTTTTCCTTTCCATCAACCCAAAACAATGTGAAGGTGCTTTTTCCCTTTGCAACCTAGCTTCATAATGCCATGTCAGAGAAGAGGTAAGTGCTATGTTTTTGTGCATTATATTTAGATTTTGTTTGTATTTGAAAAAATGTGTTGTTTTTTATCAATTTCATGTTTTTCTTAGTATTATAGAGCAAACCATATAAATCTTGAGCCACAACCAAATTTAAATGATAAATTTTCTAAGGAAAAACCTAGGATGCCTAACCCTCCTCCAACCCTTCCAACACACCCTGGATAAAGCCAAGAGGATTTGCTAGGGAATCTAGAAAAAATAGTTGTTATTTCTGAATTAGTTTCAAAATTGGGGGGTTCAACTTTAAACCAACATCACCAATCCTTTTCCTCAACATTGGAATCAATGATGATGAATGTTGACACAATCAAAAATCAAATAATTCAATAGAAAACTTATAGAGATTCAACCAATGAACCTATTAATTGAAAGAGGTTTCCAATACATTGGTGTAATCATGATGAGATGAGATAATTTTTGGGATAGGTGGTGGATGGTCTTTGACCAACCTCAATGTAGTAATTATGAGGTGTCACTCTATTTTCTTAGAAAACTATACCATGAGTTTATCCTTCATTAAATTCCCAATTATCTTGATATGAGGTATTTTCAAGGAAAAGGTGGAGGCTCTTCCCAAAATAGACCAAGAGCTCATCAGGTAGATAACTGTGAACATCTAAGAACACTAGCACAAAGACTTGTTTATCATGTGATGGTTACAATATCCATTGAAGGGAGGGTATGGAGGTGTAGACTCTCCATGTAGTTGCTATCCTAAAAAACACCATTATAGAGCATGACAAAATATCCTAGCCTTTTTCCTCACAAAATAATATATGCTTTGGGAGAGATAGTGATGCAAAGAGTGTAGATGGATCCACCTCCCATGTGCGTTCTCATTGTTAGTATAGATGTTATGGGAGTAGTGGGGGTCATCAAGGTGGTGCATCAAATAATGTGGTGATGACAGATGAGTTGTTGAATGAGGTGTATGTTGGTCAAATGCAGGTATGTTGATTTCAATTTATAACATTTTATCTATTAAATACTTAAAATTTGTAAATATAAATAGATTTTAAATTATTTAATTGAATTAAACTGATGCAAACATTATGCATTTCAAGGTGTAACACCAAAGGGTGGTACATCATTAAGCATTCTTGAAACAACTTGTATACTTGTATTTGTATCAGAGATAACATTTGTATAATATATCAAAATAAAATAATACTTTCTATTCAGAATAATGCTTAATATTTTAAAATACAACTTTTTATTGAATAGGTGGGAATCACATCACCATCTAGTACACATGTTGTCATGGATGATTATGACATTGGATTTACATAGCTACAATATAACACATTTAATTTTATGTTTGCAAATTTCAAATTTTTCGTTTATATATATATATATATATATATATATATATATATATATATATATATATATTTGTGAACTTTTTGTTGGGAAATTTTTGGATGGTGTGATGTGATGCTGATACGTGGTTGTCATTGATGTCAACACTATTAGCATTTGATGTTCTAAGTGTTGTATATGTCGAGGATATTGAGAAAATTATAAGTGAATGTGTTCCAGGTTCCTAGTGGAACTGTGTTGAATTGTGTAGGTCATGAAGGCATTAGGTTATTTACATTAAAGGTTAGTTGTTATGGATCAAAGGGTTTAATGTTGAGTATGTCTAGATCATCTACCGGAAGTTTCAAAAGTCTGCATCAATTCATGTGCAAGTTGTGGTCTGACAGTGTTTTGCTGGTCTCTGTCAGAGTTTCTGAGTGAAGATTGTATGTTCCTAGTTATCTTGGTTGTCACGGATGTCTCTCTACTATTTCTTGATGTTTTCATATGTCTCTAGTTCATCCTCTATCTTTTTGGTACGTCCACATGATCTGATGAAGCTCGTGATTGAAAATATTTTCTTGCGCATGTTTGATTTTTCTTGTTCTTGGTCGACATGTTGATGCTAGCGTGTTGTGGATGTTTGAGGCATGATTAATTGGAGTATTCTTTTTTTGGAGAAGTGAATTTGGGTCTCCACTATGTTATGGCTAACCTTGGTGGGTGCACATTGAAAATTTAATTGTGAATTTGATCCGACATTGAAAATATATTCTTTTCCTCTGGTCGACTTTGTTGTGGTGAAATCTTTGTGGTGGATATATAAGAAGCAATTGTGTGGATAGTATAAGGAGTATGCAAAGTGTGGTTAGTGTGTTGAGTATGCATTGTGTTCTCTTGTGTGCATAAGTGCAAATATCATTGAAGAGCAAGAGTGTAGAAGGTTGAGTGAAGTATGCAGAAGTATTGTGCCTAATTGCAACTGTAATAAGGCTTGGATAGAAGCCATTCTCTTAGTTCAAATTTTTGGATGGTTTTAATTTGAATCTTTATGTAAGATAGTGATTCTTCTATTTGTAATTGAGTAGTGAGCTCTAGGCAGTGAACCTGAATGCATGTGCATTCCCCTTATCATTTTCCTTTATACTTTTAACAAAGTATAATCTTGTGGACTGACATCCACCGTGGTTTTTCCCCTAACAGGGTTTCCACGTAAAAAATATTGGTGTTCTTTGTCTCTTTGATGTGTTAATTGCTTGTGGTTAATTGTTTATTCATCATATCTAAGATTAAAGTTAAGTTTGTAAAGTTTAAATTTATTTGACAACTGATTCACCCCCCCAGTTGTTTGTCCTTGATTTTTCCAACAATTGGTATCAGAGCAGGTTCCTCTGAAGAAAATTCTAATAGCTTGAGGTGATCTAGGATGGCAACATTCAAGAAAGACAACCCTAGATTTGATGGCACCAACTACTCACTATGGAAAGTTAGGATGCAATTTCATTTATAGTGCATTAGAGATGTTATCTAGAAGATTACAAAGAATCAATACACTATTCCTACGAATGGAACCTTCACTCCTGATGAGATCAAGGATGCAAAAAGAAATACTAGAGCTATTGAAGCATTGGTGAGCGCTCTAACAGATTCAAAGATGGAAAATGTGGTAGGCCTATAGACAGCTCATGAGATCTGGAAAAAGTTGGAAACTTTGTATGAAGGAGATACACAGGTAAAGATGGCTAAGCTACAAAGTCTGAAAGGTAAGTATGAAAACCTAAAGATGGGTGAAGATGAAAATATTACTTCTTTTATGCAAAGAGTAAATGAGATAGTGCTAGGTATTAAATGTGTCAGTGATTTAGTAGGTGAAGATTAAATTGTACCTAAGATACTCAGATCCTTGCCTCCCTCCTACAAGTTGAAAGTTCATACTATTGAAGAGTTTATGTCTATAAATAAGATGACAAGAGACACATTGATACCTAGGAAAGCTTGCTACTTTTGAAATAAGTGAATTTGGTGAATCCACACCAAAGACTGAATCTGTATTCAAAGCTACTATATCTAGAAGCTATAGGAAAAGTTATAGTCATGGAGAGAGCTCCAGAAGGGCATCCAAATATGATGAAGAAATGAAAAAGATCGAAGACCAAGATAGAGAAGTTCAAGAACTAGAATCACTCATTGCAAAACAAGAAGGAAGAGGAAAAGGTAAGTATGAAGATGTATTACCTATTAAGTGTTTTTCATGCAGTAAACTAGGTCACTTTGCATCAAGATGTCATGAAAGAGTTCCTAGGTCTAAACCTAGAAAACCTAGGTTTCAGAAGAAATGCTACTTTGCTAAAGAAGCAGTAACAGATGATGAGTCTGATAAAGATGTTAAAAATGAGGATGATTGGGCTTTTATTGCTACCATTGAAAATAAGCCTAAACCTACTGAATCCACTGAAGAAAAGAAAGCTCTTGCAACCTGTGTTGAGGAAAAAGATGAATGGGTCATCGATAGTGGATGCTCACATCATATAACCGGTGACAAAAGAAAGTTTGTGAATCTAGAAGAGTATGATGGTGGGGTTGTGAGATTTGGAGATAATAATGCTTGTGTGATTAGAGGTAGAGGCTCTATTAGCCTTGGTGGTAAAGAAAATATTGATGATGTTCTCTATGTTGAAGGCCTGAAGCATAACTTGTTAAGTTTTGGACAGATGGTGCACAAGGGATATGATCTACAATTCAAGGATAGAAAATGCCAGATTCATGGAAAATTTGGAAACATGATTGCCACTGGTGTGCAAACTAAAGGTAACATCTTTCATTTGAATACTGCTAATGGTAGTTGCTTAATTGCTCAAGTAGATGAAAGTTGGTTATGGAATAGGAGATTGTGTCATGTAAACTTTGACAACATCATTAAGATAAGTTCTACTCAAGAAATAAGAGATCTGCCTAAATTAGTGAAGCCTGCTAATGTAATCTGTCAACAATGTCAAATGGGAAAACAAACTAGAGTCTCATTCCCAAGAAAGCAATTTCACTCAAATAATGTGTTAGAATTGTTACATACTAATTTGTGTGGTCCCTCTAGATGTACTAGAGTGAAGTGGTAAGTACTATTGTATATACCTTGAATAGAGTAAATGTGAATGGTAATTCTGGTAAGACTCCTTATGAACTATGGTTTGGTCATAAGCCTACTGCCAAATACTTCAAAATCTTTGGAAGAAAATGCTATACCAAAAGAGATGATGACATAGGAAACTTTGATGTTAGAAGTGATGAAGGAATCTTCCTAGGTTACTCCATAAAGAGCAAGGCATATTGATGCTACAACAAAAGACTGAGAAAAGTAATTGAGAGTGCAAATGTCAATGTTGATGAGGATTCAGTCAGATCATCCAGAAGATGCAGCTATGATTCAGATGAAGACATCATGAGCCAAGGGAAGATTCACTATCACCAAATCTACTTCAGATTATTCCATATGTTCCAATGAAGCAACCACAAGTAGTTCCGGTAAATCAAGTCAATCAAGAAGCACATTCAAGTGCAACTACTCAAGAAAGTTCAGAAAACATAGAAGTCCGAGAGAGTCCTAAAACTCCAAGGTATGTAAAGTTGAATCATTTTGAAAGTCAAATCATAGGAGATAAGAGAAAAGGAGTGCAAACTAGAAAGAAAATTGTTGAAGAATACTATATGATTTCCAAGATTGAACCTAAGAATGTCACTGAAGCCTGTCAAGATGAACATTGGCTGGAAGCTATGAAAGAAGAACTATCACAAATTGAAAAGAATGACACATGGACACTAGTTCTTAGGCACAAAGACAAGAATGTGATTGGCACTAAGTGGGTATTTAGAAACAAGTTGAATGAAGATGGTGAAGTGGTTCAGAATAAGGTGAGACTGGTATGTAAAGGTTACTCTCAAATGGAAGGTACAGATTTCAAAGAGATGTGGATGATAGAAAAAGTACTAGTGGTGGTGCTTTCTTCCTAGGGAAGAAGCCGATATCCTAGTTAAGCAAGAAGCAAAGCTCTATTTCTCTATCCACTATTGAAGCAAAATATATTGCTACTACAAATTATTGTACTCAGGTGCTATGGATGAAACAAATGTTGAAAGATATTAAGGTAATATATGAAGAACCTATTGCAATATACTGTGATAACTCAAGTGCAATAAATATATCAAGGAATCCAGTACTACATTTGAAGACTAAGCATATATCAATCAAGTTGCACTTCTTAAGGGAGGAAGTGAATGAGAAGGAATTTAGACTGGAGTATGTGCCTACAAAAGAACAGATTACATATATCTTTACAAAGCCATTGCCAAAAGATACTTTTGAGTATCTCAAAGGAATGCTAGGGGTAATTACCCCTCTTGACAAGAACTAAATGATGCACTTGCATTAATACGTGAGAGACATTTCTATATTCTAATTTGGATTGATGTTTCTATGGCTACTACTCGGGGGAGTAGTCAAATGTGTAGTGATATGGTTCGGAGAATGTGTGTGGAAAGGTCATGGTTACCTTTTCCATTGATGTCAAAAGGGGAGAAGTGTAATGTGAAAAATATAAATATCTAAGGGCGAGAAGTGCAAAATGAAAAATCTTTCCAAGGAGAAGAGCAATTGTGCAGTGTGTTGGGTTGATGGTATTTTTCACATCATGTGTTGCCATCAATGCCAAAGGGGGATATTGTTGGGAAATTTTTGGATGGTGTGATGTGATTCTAATACATGGTTGTCATTGATTTCAACACCATTAGCATTTGATGTTCTAAGTGTTGTATATGTCGAGGATATTGAGAAAATTATAAGTGAATGTGTTCCAGGTTCCTAGTGGAACTGTGTTGAATTGTGCAGGTCATGAAGGAATTACATTATGTACGTTAAAGGTTAGTTGTTGTGGATCAAAGGGTTTAATTTTGAGTATGTCTATATCATCTACCGAAAGTTTCAGAGGTCTGCATGAATTCATGTGCAAGTTGTGGTCTAACAGTGTTTTGCCGGTCTCTGTCAAAGTTTTTGAGTGAATATTGTATGTTCCTAGTTATCTCAGTTGTTGTGGATGTCTCTCTACTATTGCTTTTTGTTTTTAGATGTCTCTATTTCATCCTCTATCTTTATGGTACTCCCACATGATCTGATGAAGCTCATGATTGAAAATCTTTTCTTGTGCATGTTTGATTTTTCTTGTTCTTGGTCGACATGTTGATGCTAGTGTGTTGTGGACGTTCGAGGCATGATTAATTGGAGTATTCTTGTTTTGGAGAAGTGAATTTGGGTCTCCACTATGTTATGGCCGACCTTGGTGGGTGCGCATTGAAAATTTAATTGTGAATTTGAGCCAACATTGAAAATATATTCTTTTCCTCTGGCCGACTTTGTTGTGGTGAAATCTTTGTGGCAAATATATAAGAAGTAATTGTGTGGATAGTATGAGGAGTATGCAAAGTTTGGTTTTTTTTTTAGTATGCATTGTGTGATGTTGTGTGCATAAGTGAGAATATCATTGAAGAGCAAGAGTGTAGAAGGTTGAGTGATGTATGCAGAAGTATTGTGCCTAATTAGAACTGTAATCAGGCTTGGACAGAAGCCATTCTCTCAATTCAAATTTATGGATGGTTTTAATCTAAATATTTCTACAAGATAGTGAGTCTTCTATTTGTAATTGAGCAATGAGCTCTAGGTAGTGAGCCTGAATGCATGTGCATTCCCCTTATCATTTTCCTTTATAATTTTAATAGAGTATAATCTTGTGGACTGACATCCACCGTGGTTTTTCCCCTAACAGGGTTTCCATGTAAAAAAATCTTGGTTTTCTTTGTCTCTCTAATGTATTAATTGCTTGTGGTTAATTGTTTATTCATCAAATCTGAGATTAAAGCTAAGTTAAGATTATAAATTTTAATTTTTTGTGACAACTGATTCACCCCCCCTCTTAGTTGTTTGTCCTTGCTTTTTCCAACACTTTTGAGTTTAATCTATTATTTTTTGTTTAGTTGATGAATACAATAGTCACACCTCATGGCATAAGATAAATTTTAGAAGTTGGCATTAGTGCAACAATTTCATCATCAATGTGCTTAACTCAGGTATGAGTATAAATATATATATTTAATAGTGTTTATTTTTTGTCAATTGATTTTAGTAGACCTATCAAAAATAATTGATAAATATGTCTTTTTTTATGTTATATATGGATTAAAAGACCCCTACACATGGACAAACATCTCTTGATGATGTTGATAATCATAGGTAAGAAGAATTAGATTACCAGTATGTTGTAAGTGTGTTTATAATATATATATCATTTTAAATAATTTGTATAGTATTCGACTTTTGCATAGTATCTAATTTAATATTTTGTATGTATCAGTTGGGGTACAAAATAGTGAGGAGCATTAGAGATTAGAACAATGCAAGACACTGATTGTTACAAGTGACTGAAGTTTAATGTATAGCCATGCAAAAAGAGGTCCAATATTTTAGGAATAGTGTTTAATATTCATAGATGAACATATTTTGTATGCTTGCACATGGCACATAGATAACATTTTTGGTGTGGCTATATGTTGTTGGTGTAGGTTTTTATTTTTCTAGTGGGTTAATTTATTTTCCCTTAGTCCTAGGTTTTTCCTACACTTTATTAAGCTTGCTTAGGATAATAAAGTGAGTTTATTATTTAATAACTAGGAGATAAGTGATGTGGAGTCCCCTTATTTAAAAGGTGGAACCACTTTCCACTTTTGGTGGCATCCTCCACTTTTAGTGGTCCATCTACACTTTTTGTGGTTGATTCCTTTTGGTTGGATTTTCCACCTACCTCCTCTCCTAAGTTTTATATAAACTCACTACCTAGCTTGTATTTGCATCCATTCAAGCATCTCACTTTGTATCTTTTCATCCTGGAAGATCTTAATGCAATATTGTCACATCGACATTGCATAATCTCTCAGAGTCCTAGTTTGCATTCTTATGTTTTTCTAGTTTATGTAACTTTGATTTTCTCTTAAAAAGTTCCTTGGGTTATTCAATCTATTTTGGATTTCTAACATGGTATAAAAGCTTTTGTTTTGAGAAATCTAATTTCTTAGATTCTTGATTGAGAGATTGAGTTTCTTGTAAAAATATTTTAAATTCCCATATGCTCTTCTCTTCCATTCTTGAACGATCTGGAGAATCATAAAGGATTTGCAATGATCTAATAACCTCTTCATATTGCTTATATGTTTTGTGAGATCCAAGTGATTGCAACATTTTTGGATATACTAGTAGCATGTTTGAATGTTCCAACACATCCAAAAGGCTTTAGAAAGTTAGATTTGGCTTTTGTTTCATCCAAATTGGAGATCATTTAACAAAGTTGTAAATGAGGGTTTGAAGCTCAAATTTGTGAACTTTTTACTGGAGCATTTTTGGGCCAAATGTACCTTGCCATTGCATTCAAAAGGCCCAAAAAATACCTATTCTCATATAAAAAAATTCTATTTTAGACAAATTTGATTTTTGGAAAAAAAATTATTTGCCACGGGGTCATCACTACAAGCAAAATTCAACCTATTTTTTTAAAAAAATCACAAATTTTCGCTACAATGTCTGTCATTTGCAAACAAGATATCATTGGAAAGCTAGAGATGGGCACTTTCTATCTACAAAGGTTTTGAAAAGAAATTTTTCCATTCTCTACCAGATATTGTAGGTTGAATTTTTTGTTTCTTTTTTTCTTCAATAGGCCATAACTTTCGGCTCAGAGCTCCATTTTTTGGAAACGAATAGGCATTGGAAAGGTATTGAAGAGAGTTACATAGCTATAGAGATAATTTTTCAGATTTTATCTCAGATTCATATTTTATTAGAATTTATAATTTTGGTCATTGTGGGCCTATTGAGCATTGTATCTTGGAAAAGGCTTTGTAAATGCACTAATCATAAAGTGCCAACATTGTAATACCTTGGGGGGGTGATTTCTGAGACTAGGGGAAATGGGGGGGGTCTCTTGATGTCCCTTTTTTCATTCACTTAAAGTTGTTTTTTTTGTATCAATCTTGGGGGGATTATATAAACAATTTGTAATCATGAACTAAGATAAAGTTCCATTTATGGGGGTGTTAAGCATGTCTCTTAAAAATTATTTCCATCCTTCTGTTGTCAAGCTAACTTTAGAGAACTATTTTTCTTGGAAACAAGGGATAAAGAATCATTTCTTTGAGTAGGATCTACTACCCTATCTCCTTGGACTCATTCCTGAGCCAAGTGACTATAATTAGAAGAATGCATGGTTTAACAATAATGACATGCTCTATGGACTAATATCTCTTACTATTTTTGAGGATATTATACATCATGTAGAGCACACTAAGTGCCCTTTCACTACTTAGACCACCATTCAGCAATTGTATGGAGACATTGGATCTTCATCTGAAAGTGACATTTTCTTGGAGAACCAGGCTATTGTGGATGATATTGAGACTTGTGTTTCCTCATATTGTGTGGACACATCTTGTGTGGATGATAAATTCATTGATACCCCATCACCATCTAATGTTGCTACTTCATATTCCAATGTTACTTCTTCAAAAGTGTCTAGTGATTCTTTGTAGCAGGACATACATTGTCTTTCAGATTCAACTTGGGATGCTCTCTTGACAGGTATTTTAGACTTGTTTATGGAGACACATATTTTATATTTGGGAGACAATATTGATGATATTCATCTTCTCTTTTATGAAGTTGATTCTTCTTCATTTGTTGTGAGGGAACACTTTGACCCTCTTGTTCATTCTCTACATGATCATTCATCACATTTTGACATGAGTGTGGATACTTTGGATCAACATTTGGAGGATACATCTTTAGAGGAGATACTTGAGTCTTTGGCTTATGCTCTACATCAATCTTTGGGAGATTTTAATTTGTCATCTTCAATAGTGTGGCCTAGAATTCCTGATTTGATTGTGGCATCTTTCAGCATCGACATGGGGACACTTGAGCTGAGTTCAGAGACTCCATACATCTTGAGTTTTCTTCTTACATATTCCTTTCAAGACCGGGAGATAGCTCACATACATCTTTGGTTTTGTTTCTTCCTAAGGGGAGGAACATTGTTCAACGATAATGGAGCATCTTCTACATCTAGTTTTGAGCATCTACCATTGGACCTCTTTGGGGGGGCTTCTTTGTCCTTCCACTTCATTTTTGTCTCTATTATGGGGGGCATACTTACTTTTTGTGGGATGGGGCTTCTTCTTGTTTGGGGGGGGGGGTGATTTTATATGTACATGGGTACCTAATATGGTCTTATTTTTCAGGACCCATCATATTTTACATCCTCCTAAGCTATGCTTAAGGGTGGGTGTCAGTGTAGGTTTTTATTTTCCTAGTGGGTTAATTTATTTTTCCTTATTCCTAGGTTTTTCCTACACTTTTATTAAGCTTTCTTAGGATAATAAAGTGAGTTTATTATTTAATAACCAGGAGATAAGTGATGTGGAGTCCCCTTCCTTAAAGGGTAGAACCACTTTCCACTTTTGGTGGCATCCTCCATTTTTGGTCGTCCATCTCCACTTTTTGTGGTTGATTCCTATTGGTTGGATTTTCCACCTACCTCCTCTCCTAAGTTCTAGATAAACTCAATACCTAGTTTTAATTTACATCCATTCAAGCATCTTGCTTTGTATATTTTCAGCTTGGAAGCTCTTAATGGAATATTGTCACATTGGCATTGCATAATCTCTCAAAGTCCCGGTTTGCATTCTTATGTTTTTTAATTTTATGTAACTTTGATTTTATCTTAAAAAATCTCTTGGTTATTCAATCTATTTCAGATTTCTAACCTATGTTTCAATGATATTTTGTAGACTGAGAGACAATGCATTCGCCTCATGTCATTGTATGACATTTTGATGAAATTTTGTGCACCCTCATGATGGTATTGTATGAAATTTTGATCACATCTTATGTGCCCTCATGATGGCATTGTATGACATTTTGATTACATTTTTTATGACCTTATGGCCCTATGGAGATCAATTTATATAAGTATTTTATGCATAAATTGGTAGCT
This sequence comes from Sequoia sempervirens, assembly GCA_007258455.2. NCBI lineage: Eukaryota > Viridiplantae > Streptophyta > Pinopsida > Cupressales > Cupressaceae > Sequoia > Sequoia sempervirens. Next base: position 326,242,068 of record VDFB02075321.1, on the reverse strand, counting down.
TAAATGGTTTAAAATATTCTCATAATTTACTTAGCCCCAAGCGATGTATATATGAATCATATCCGATATCCAAATTTTAATTTTTGAATATAATTGCCTATCATGTCACAAGTTAACTACATATTCAAATTCATCACCCTATCAAAAAAAAGAAAAGTATTTCCCAACAAACATCAATCTAAAAGTTATATTTATAGAGTACAATGCAAGAAAGACAATAATGAATAAGTTAATAGTAACGTATTAAAATTTTAAATATTATTTACCAAAATTCAAATTATTGACCACTTGATGATGATCTACTATGTTTTTTTATTGTTAACTTTGACAATAAATCTAATATTATTATTATGATTCTAAATAGTGTAATTGTTAACCTTCAAATGCACTCAATGAAAAGTTGCAATGTTGTATAACTTTCATTTTGTTTATCATACGACCAAACCAACAGTTCCAACACATTCAGGTGGGTGGTTTTATGCCAGGAAAGGTCCTTTTTTGTACCCCAATATGTCTAACTATTCCAATATACATTGTATCAACACTTTCTCTTAAGAGCCCTAAATGCCAAATGGTGGCAAAATTTGGTGAGTAGTTTCTCATAAACCATGTCACTTAGAAATTTTTTGTCTAAAGGTATAGGGTCATGTAGGTTCCCTCTATAATAACCTCTCAATTTTTCATATCTCCAATCCATTTGGTCATGGTGACAACTTTTTGCACAATGAAAAAACATTAAATGCATTCAATGAAAAGTTGTAATGTTGTATAACTTTGATTTCATTCATCGTGCAGCAAAACCAATAGATCCAACATGTCTAGGTGGGCGGGTTTATGCTAGGAAAGGTCATTTTTTTCACCCCAACATGTTGGATTATTCTAGGCTACATTGTACCAATGTTTTCTCTTAAGAGCCCTAAATACAAAAAAGTGGTGAACTTTGATGAGTTTTTCCACAAATTCCATGGCATATAGGAAAAAAAAATTAAGGTATAGGTTCATGTAGGGTCTCTCTATAATAACCTCTCTCTGTTTTTCATATCTCCTATCTATTTGGTTATGGTGACAACTTTTTGCACATTGAAAAGAATCAAATGCATTCAATGAAAAGTTACAATATTGCATTTAACTTTCATTTTATTCATCATGGAACCAAACTGATAGCTCCAACATGTCTAGGTGGGTTATTTTATGCTAGGAGAGGTCCTATTTTGCACCCCAGCATACTGGATCATTCCAAGCTACATTGTATTGACGCTTTCTCTTAAGATCCCTAAATGCCAAAAAGTGGTGAACTTTGACAAGCTAATTCTTAGAAAACGTGACACCTAAAAATGTTTTATCTAAAGGTACAAGTTCATGTAGTTTCCCTCTATAATAACCTCTCTTAGTTTTTCATATCTTCAATCTATTTGTCCATGTAAACAACTTTTCACATGTTGAAAAAAGTGGCAAATGCATTCAATGAAAAGCTACAACGTTGCATAAATTTTGTACCATTCATCGTGCGACCAAACGGATAGCTCCAACACATCCAAGTGGGTAGGTTTATGCTAGGAAAGGTCCTTTTTTTCACCCCAACATGCCAGATTGTTCCAGGCTACATTGTATAGGCACTTTCTCTTAAGAGCCCTAAATACCAAAAATGGCAAACTTTGATGAGTCATTTTTTAAAAATTGTGGCACTTACAAATGTTGATGAGTTATTTTGTTTCTTACTATAGTTGATGTAGTAACATGTTGGGGTAACTACACAAAGATGGGGGGCCAAAAAGGTGGCCACTTCCACTTTTTGGTCCTAAAATAGTGAAAACGTGAGCATGTTATAACAAAACGTGCTTGCATTATGGTTTGAATTTCAAAAAAAGTGAGCGCATTATAACACACTCACATTATATGACTACATAAAAAATGAGAAAATTATAATGTACTCATGTTTTGTGTTCCATTACAATTTGTTTCTCTTTCCTTTCTTTCTTTTTTCTTTCTCTTTTCTTTTCTCTTTCTCCTCCTCCTTCATTCAAACTATATACATGAAATTACTTGAAACAAAAGTATAAGTTGACATTTACATATGGACATTTACTTTATTATACTTTAATTTATATTTCATGTATATAGTTTCAAGATGTTTGAGAGTGGTTTCAGATCTCTAGGAGTTAGAATGCAAGTTATAGTTTTTGGAAGATCTTATATTTTGTAGGCTTAGTCAAATTTCGGTAATCAACATGTCAAATTTTAGTAATCAAGAGGTTAAATTTCAATAATAAAAAATTTTCATAATCTTTCTCTCTCTATCTTGCTCACTATTTATCCTTATGCTCTAGAACTCTCTCTCACACTCTCTACTTTTCTCTCTCTCTCTCTCCCACCCACCTTCCCTTCCTACTTCTCTCTATCTAACATATCCCTTTTTGCCTCTCTCACCCTCCCTCCTCTCTCTCTAAATATTTCCACATTCATCCTTCCCCCTCTCTCTCATTCTCTCTATCTCTCTTCTCTCTCCCTCCATCCCTTCATCCCTCCCTCCGTCCCTCTCTACTTATCTATATATCTCTCCCTCCCTCCCTCCTCTCTCTCTCCATCTCACCTCTCTCTCTCTCTCTCCCTTCCTACCTCTCCTTCTCTATCTACTTCTCCCTCCCTCCTCCCCCCTTTCTATCTCTCCTTCCCTATATACTTCTCTCTATCTCTCTCTCCATATCTACCTCTCCCTCCTTCATTCTCTCTCTCTCCCTCTCTCCTACTCTTTCAATCTCCCAACCTTCCTCCTTCCCTCTCTATTTCTCCCACACACACTCTCTCTCTCCCTCCTTCCCTCTCTATAGAGAGGAGAGAGTGAAAAATGAGGAAGTGAGGATGGAGAGAGAGGGGGGAGGGAGAATATAAATAAAGAGTGGAGATGGAGACATAGGTGAGATAAAGATAAAGAGTAGAGAGGGATACATAGGTGAGATAGAGAGATACACACATAGAGAGCGGAGGGAGAGGTAGGTAAAGAGAGGAAAATGGGAGATAAAGATAAGTTGATAAGGAAGGAGAGGTAGATAGAGGAGATATAGAGAGTAGACAATTAATAAGAGAGGGAGGGAGAGGTATGGAGGGAGAGAGAGGGAGGTGAGAGAGAGAGAGAGTGGTAGGGAGTGATGGAGGGAGAGGCAAGTAGATAGAGATAGGTGAGATAGAGAGAAGTAGAGAGAGAGATAGAGGGAAGGAGGGAGGGTGGGAGAGAGAGGGGAGGAAGGGAGAGGTAAAGAGGGATAGGTGAGATAAAGAGAAGTGGAGAGAGAATGGTGAGATAGAGAGGAGAGAGGAAGAGAGAAATAATGGTGAGATAGAGAGGAGAGAGTGAGAGAGAAAGAGGGAAAGGGAGGGAGAGAGATTGTGTGTGTGTGTGAGAGAGAGAGAGAGGGAGGGAGAGGATAGATAGAGAGTAGAGAGGGAAACGGGTAGGGAGGGAGGCATAGGTGAGATAGAGAGAGATTGGAGGGAGAGGTAGATAGAGATAGGGAAAGGGGAGATAAAGATAAGTAGAGAGGGAAGGAGAGGTAGAGAGAGATAGAGAGAAGTAGAGAGGGAGTGAGGGAGAGGTAGGGAGGGGGATAGGTGAGATAGAGAGGTGTAGAGAGAGAGTGGTAGGGAGTGATAGATGGAGATAGAGTAGAGAGGGAGGGAGAGAGTGGGAGGTGAGAAAGAGGTGAGAGAGAGAGAGAGAGGTAGGGAGTGATGGAGGGAGAGGTGGGTGGGTGAAAGCATAGTTGATTCCACTTAAGGTGGAAGTTTCAACCTTCGAAAAAATCCCAAAATTGGGTTGAACGAATCAAGATCCCAATTTTAGAATTTGGGATCCCACTTTGCTTCGGGGTCCCAAGCCTAAAATTAAAAAAGGATCATGATTTTTAAAAATCAAGATCCTATTTTTTTGGTGTCCCAAACATGATCCTGATTGTGTGTGTGTGAGAGAGTGAGAAGAGAGAAGGGAGGAGAGAGATGTGTGTGTGTGTGAGAGAGAGAGAGAGGAGGGAGGGATAGATAGAGAGTAGAGAGGGAAATGGGTAGGGAGGGAGGCATAGGTGAGATAGAGAGAGATTGGAGGGAGAGGTAGATAGAGATAGGGAAAGGGGAGATAAAGATAAGTAGAGAGGGAAGGAGAGGTAGAGAGAGATAGAGAGAAGTAGAGAGGGAGTGAGGGAGAGGTAGGGAGGATAGGTGAGATAGAGAGGTGTGAGAGAGAGAGTGGGTAGGGAGTGATAGATGGAGATGGAAGTAGAGGGAGGGAGGAGGAGAGAGTAGGTGAGAAAGAGGTGAGAGAGAGAGGGAGTGATGGAGGGAGAGGTTGGTGGGTGAAAGCATAGTTGGAGTCCATTAAGGTGGAAGTTTCAACCTTCGAAAAAATCCCAAAATTGGGTTGAACGAATCAAGATCCCAATTTTAGAATTTGGGATCCCACTTTTTCGGGGTGTCCCAAACCTGCTCCAATGAAATGGGATCTCACTTTTTACAAAACATGATCCTGATTTTTACAAAGTGGGATCCTGATTTATAAAAACTGGGGTCTTGTTTTGTAGAAGTATTTATTTAAAAAAAAATAGACGTGAGCTCATTTTCACTGTGCAACATTCAAGATCTCGATTGAGTGACAATGACTGATAGCTACTAGGTAATTCCTCCGTCCATTTCTTTGCATTTTTTTCATTTTTAGGTTATTAGGTATGAATTTAGGTTTTTTTTTCATGTGTTTGTAATTGTATTGAGGTTTTTTCATTTCAATATTGCTGCAAAACAATGAAACCCTTACACTCAAATCAAACAAAAAATATAAACCTAGAACTGAAATCAAACATTAAAATCAACTCTAAAATGAAATCTAACAAAAAAATTTACCTTTCAAAACCAAAAAAAAACCTAAAATTGTGCAAAATGACCCTAAACTATTTCCATTTGCAATGCTTAGGTTTTAGGATTTAATTTACATTACTTTATGTTTTAAATCTGTATGTATTTGTTTTAAATCCCTATGCAACTATTTTGAAATGGAAAAAAATCATTTGCATTGCTTTATGTTTTAAATTTGTATGCTTGAATATTTCAAAATTGAAAAAAATCATTTGCATTGCTTTATGTTTTAAATCTGTGTGCTTGAATATTTCAAAATGGAAATTATATTTCATTTGCATATTAACAAACACCTACTCTCTGACATATTAATATACACATAGTTTTCCACTTGAGTAATTCTTGAACCTCCTTTATGATTTAGGTTTTAAAAACTCACAAGGTTCACCTAGAATTTGATTAAATCAACCAAATTGGAATCAAAGCAATAAATATTTCTTTTTTGGCATGAACTCTCAACAGCTTTCCAAAATAGAAAAAATTATAAATGTTCAAAATTTTCCACCCATAAACACTCTCAATAATTTATAATCTTCTCCTCATCCAAATCACTTCAAACATTAACATAAAATTCTTAACACTAACTCAAGCTATGCTCAAAATTGAAAAAACTGATTTCAAATTATGGTGAAATGAAATATATTTATCTACCACAAATTGGTAACTATAAACTATTAAAAATAAAAAATGAAACTCAAATCACTTTTCTAAAATGATACAAGATTACCACACTGCATAGGGATGCTCCTACATAAATGTTGTATAATACAAATACCACTAAATGCATTTTGTAGTAGACTAAAATGTAGACTATATCCTTCCCATTAAAGAAAGAAAACCAAAAGTATACTCATCAAACAACTGGTTTCCTACAAAATAACCACATCTGTAAGGGAAGATATAATGAAGTTAAAAACCATCTTCCTCTTTTTAGGGTTGTTAAGGCCTCAAACATTTCAAGAGAGGCTTATCATGGAAGGGAATTATGAAACTTCCCTCTCCAAAGTGTCACATATGAGTCCATGCTAGCTTATGCACTTGCATCAATATCTTGTTATATCTAAAAATGAAGGCATTTTATTTCATATTTCCTTCCACTCCTTTTATTCATAGACTTTGAAGAGGATTAGGGAAGGAATAGAAATTACCAATACTACTCAAGGCTTCAATAACCATTTTAAGATCTAGCTCCAACAACTTTTCAAGACACATTTTGATTTTCTCTAAATATAGGCATTTCTATAAATTCAAGGGTAGACCAAGAAGACTATCCTAAATTGTCAAAAGTGGGATAATATAGGGACAATGTAGCACTATACATTACATAGAACATAATATTAGGTGTGATGGATCCCAAAGTGATAGGTAAAGTAATTTAAAACCACAAACTTCATTGAACACATTGTCAAATTTTTCGATGATAAGTTCAAATTGTGGTCACAATTTAATAGTCAACTTCGATGACATCCAAAAAATTTCTTAATATAAATATTTTCATTAGATCCACGGTACATTAAAGCTTAAGTTTGATTCAAATATGGCCCATTTTTAAACATAATATAAAATGTGAGAAGGTCATTCATTTACTAAGAGCAAACAATCTTAGCTTATGCAAATGAGGTCATGTTTGTGGCTTGGTCTTGAACAAGGTTTCATTGTATGACCTAGTATTTCCAATGCAACAAAGATGTTAATGAAGAGATCTAATGAAAACAAGTGCCTCTAAATTCTACTAAATCGTATTACTCAAGTACATGAGCCACACCAAATTCACCAAAATTGATCCCCTTGCTTGCCATCATGATAAAGTGATTATACATTAGCAATATGAGTCCATCATATCTTATTAATTACCTCCTAAATGTACATTTTAAAATATAGTATATGAAAATTAAATTTGGTTTCCTTGTGCAACTTCACCAAATTTTATCCCCTTAAGCCATCATTTTTTCCTAGGACCTTACTTCATAGATCCCCTTAAGCCATCTTATTAATCTAAACCCTAAACCCTAAAGCCATCATTTTTTCCTAGGATAGTTAAGCCATAGATCCCCTTAAAACTATACTTAGGACCCCTTAAGCCATCATATGTTATTAATTACCTCCTAAATGTACATTTTAAAAAATAGTATATATATTTAACTTAATGAAATTTGGTTTCCTTGGGAAACTTCACCAAATTTTATCCCCTTAAGCCATCATTTTTTTCCTAGGACCTTAATTCATAGACCCACTTAAGCCATCCTATTACAACCCCTTAAGCCATCCTACAGGGACCCCTTAAGCCATCATAATTTCTCCTAATAAATTAATGTAATTTTTAATGAGATTTCACATCACATTAACAATTATTTGTGTTTCATTTACATGCCTTATACATAAATGAGCTTTTTGGGTATGTTTTAAGTTTATTTTTTGATATGTACATGTATTAAAATTACATAGTTAGATCTTAAATTTTGAAATTTGTATGTACATGGTCAAGTTGAATGTTGTATGTATGCATTGTACATCCTATTTTTTGTTTTAAACATGTATCTTAAATTTTAAAATTTGTATGTATGTGTATGTGCATGTATCATATTTAAATACTCATGTACGTTTAAAATTTAACTATTTCTTGTAATTTTGTATTTTTTTGTTAATTTTGTATAATTTTTACAAGTTCACTTATATAGATCATGGATCAATTTGATATTAATGATATCCTCAATCCACCACCTCATCCCCCTTCACCTCCACCCCCTCCACCCCACCTCCACCTCCCCCTCCTCCTCCATCCCCTCCACATCATAACCTACCACCTCCACCACCTAGATCCGATGAGGCTTGCTTGTGAGCATGGATCAATGATAATGTTAGATCCATTCAAGATCAAATCAATTCTATTCAAAATCAAGCATTGATTCCAACACACTTGATGCATTTTTCATTTGCGATGCAAAATGTTGTTGATGTCATTAGGTCCATTGATGTGGACTTAGATAGGAATCAACAATGGAAAGAGGAGATGAAACAAGTTTATTCTAATGGTCTCTCCTACAAAAAAAAATTGGACCTTAAAATAACAAAATCACATCTTGTACCTTATTTTTTTGACCCTATCACCAACCAACCCATTCCTACAAATAAACCAAGAATGTCGATGAGGTGGTGCAGACATCCATAGATGTTTGCCAATTTTTGGGATTGATGGTGGATGGTATTTAACCAACCACCACATGCTAATTTGAAGGTCCCTTTATATTTTTTGAGGAAATTATATATAGAGTTTGTTTTGGGGGAAAAGCCCAATTATTTTGATTTCAAATCATTTTAGGGTGTTGGTGGCAGTATGCCACAATAAAGGTTAGGGGCATGGGTTGATCCTCAATACCATGTGCATGCCCAAACTTTTGTAGATCCTCATGTCATTTCCATTCATGCACTCTTGCATCATCGTGCAGTGGTATCCACATTAGGATCTTTGAGTACACTCGCAACCAACCTTGATGAGTAGACTTTTGTGATGGAAGTTGGGGCTAGAGACTGCAACCATGGAGGAGCATTGTGTGGAGCTATTCCTAGTACCACTCCACCTATGGCGACGCCTCACATATGTATTAGTTGTCATCAGCTATGTTATGGGCATGATCAAGCTACACCCAATTTGGGTGCACATGGAGATTTTGATGAGAGTGGTTCATACATTGATTTTCTTACTACAAAGCATCACCCTGTACACATTTTGACACAAGTATAAATATGCATGTACATGTTGAATTTATAAGAATTTTTTAAGCACACGTGTTTTTAATGAACATATATATCAAAAAAAATTGTAATGTTTTAACAATCAAATTGTTTGGTGTAGATGGTGACCACAAGGGCATCTTTCGCTCGTTGATTTTTTATTTTGATACCAGTGCAAATCAACAACCCTTATGGGGTGATTTAATTGATTTTTTAAATATATGAAATAATTTTTTAAATTGAATTTTTAATTTGTAATTCAATCATGAACATGGTTTTTGAATATTTATGTTGGTTTAGGGGATTCAATCGACTTCCACATCAATTCCACAAGAGGGGTTGGAAAGCGCTCCATTGTTGAGCGTCTCGCATGAGGTGAAAGTACATGTATATTATAAATTATTTAAAACTATACTTAAAATTTTTTATTTTGAATTCACTATATCAAACGTGCATGTACTTAAATATTATATGTGTTATTTCTATGTACAGTTTGACACCAACATGAGAATAGGGATCAAACACCCATTTTATGCACAAGCAATTTAGGAGACATCTAAATTTCAGGTTGTTTAAAAAAAATTATACACATGTGTGCACACTTTGTTGGAATTTTAAATAGATTTCAAAACACCTATTGGTACACTTGAATATATATATATATTAACCTAATTCAAGTACACATGTGCTTTAAATTTTCCCTTGTAGGACTTTGTTAGTAGTGCTTTCTACTTTGATGATGTTACACCACCTCAACCAAGACATGGAGAGAAACCTCATATGGTAATTTAAAATTTTGGTTATATTTAAAGTCAATTACAAATTATACATTGTGAATAACTTAATTTTAATTTTAAAATTGAATATATGTATTCTCATACATGTTAAATTCTTTTTTCTTTTATAGCATGAGACATGTCCTATAGCTAAGCATGTTGAGATAGGTCCAGCACCAGAGCATGCACAACAACCTCATACGGTAATTTAAATATGATAAATTATAAATTAAATTGAATTAAATCATTTTTAATCATCTTACATCTAATTTCAACTTTCTTTCTCTTGTATGTAGATTGATTTGAGCATGTAGAGATAGGTCCAGGTGCACCAAAGCATGTAGAGCAGCCTCACACAATAAGTTAATTTTATGATAAATTATAAATTAAATTGTCATTAAATCATTTTTAATCGTCTTACATCTAATTTCAAATTTATTTCTCCTGTACAAAGTGGTTTAGGTCATCTAGGTAGTCCATGTGGTGTGAAGTAGTCTCTTGATTATAGAGATGATATGATTTAGATTATTTCATGGGTTGTATTTGATACTTTTTATACATGTTTAGGGTTTTTCATGGACTTGATCTATATACATGTGTTTCCTTATTTCATGGACTACATATATGTACAAGTTTCAGTATTTTACTATAATTTCATGGATTATCTATACTATATATATGTTTCAGTATTTTCAAGGACTTAATATATTATTTCATAAATTTATTAATTTCAGTATTTTATGGTCTATTATTGTTAAATAGTAATTTATACATGTATAATTTTTGCATTTTATGTGAAATTAATGTGAAATTGATATGACATTGAAAATTTTGTACTTTACAAAAGATTCATAATCAATACATTAATAGGACATTAATGTGAAATTAAATACAAATATGAAATTAAAGTTGAAATTAATAGGACATTTAAATATTTGTACTTTACAAATTTAGTGATTCATAGTCAAGGCATTATTATGAAATTATACAAATGTAAAATAATAAGATGTCTTAAGCAGATCAAACAAGTTCTCAAAAAGTTGCTTAAGGGGATCAAATACTTCAAAGTAAATGTCTCATATTTCATAACAATTAATATAATTAAGTAGTAGAATTTAGGATGAATCATCATAACAATCACAAAATTTATCCAAAAATAATGTTAATATAATTTATGTCATAATAGGATGTCTTAAGGGATCCTAATAGGAATTCTTAAGGGGATCAAAGAATTCAAAGTACACGTCTCATGTTGGATCACAACTGATATAAGTAAGTATTAGAATTTAGGGCACTAACTCATCATAACAAATGATATAATTAAGTATTTATTTAGGATATGTCTTAATATGATGTCTTAAGGGGATCAAATAATTCAAAGTACATGTCTCATATTTTATCACAATTGATATAATTAAGTAGTAGAATTTAGGATGAATCATCATAAAAACCACAAAAGTTATACAAAAATAATGTTAATATAATTTTATGTCATAATAGGATGTCTTAAGTGGTTCTATTATGACTTCTCAAGGGGATCAAAGAATTCAAAGTACACATCTCATGTTGGATCACAACTGATATAATTGAGTATTAAAATTTAGGGTGACTCATAATAACAAATGATATAATTAAGTATTTATTTCAGATATGTCCTAATAGGATGTCTTAAGGGGATCAAATAATTCAAAGTACATGTCTCATATTTCATCCCAATTGATATAATTAAGTATTATAATTTAGGATGACTCATCATAACAATCACATTCTATACAAAAATAGTGTCAATGTTAATTTAATTTATGTCATAATAGGATGTCTTAAGGGGTCCTAATACGATGTCTTAAGGGGATCAAAGAAGTTCTCAAAATTTAGTGAAGTTTCCCAAGGAAACAAAATTTAACAATAATATACATGATATTTAGTGATTATACAATCAAATTTAAAGTTTCAAAGTAGGAAAACATGCACATTTAATGAACAAAATATATAGAATATTGATTTTGATATATAAAAGTGTAGAGTATAACTGTGTATGTACATGTATACAAATTTTTACAAAATGTGTAATTGTGTATGGACATATATGCCAACTCAAAACAATGTTTACAAAATGTGGCCATGCCATCTCAATAAAGTCCAAAACTTGTGGGGAATCATCAAAATGTAGTAGTTCTTCACACCACCTGATATCAAAATGATATAAGAAATATCAATATATCATCAAAACATGTATTTTAATTTATATTAAACCATATATATATACAAGTACCTGTATTTACAAGTATTCCACACATGTGTGTAGGTTGAATCTGCATCCTCTCCTTTTTGTTTCAAAGTATGTGATCAATGTGATGATGGCTTAAGGATACAAAAAGGATAATAAATCAATTTTAACTATTAATGTAAGTAATATCAATATATCATCAAAAAATGTATTTAAAAATATAAAACTAAAACTATACTTACCTATATATTATACCAAGTATTCCATGTTGTCTAGGTTGAATCTACATGGACTCTCTTTTTTGTCTCAAACTATGTGATAAATTTGTGATGATGGCTTAAGGATACAAAAGGATAATAAATCAATTTTAACTATTAATGTACAAGCAATATCAATATATAATCAAAACATCTATTTAAATATATCTAAAACTAAAACTATATAATTACTTGTTTTTACCAAGTATTCCATGTTGTCTAGGTTGGATCTACATGGACTCTCTTTTTTGTCTCAAAGTATGTGATGAATTTGTGATGATGGTTTAAGAATAGAAAAGGGAAATTTAAATCAATTTCAACTAATAATGTACAAGCAATATCAAGACATGTATTTAAGTATATAAAACTAAAACTATATTTACTTGTATTTACTTATTCCATTGTACCATTTGCATCCTCTATTTTTTTCAACACATCTATGATTGTCTCATACTCTTCCATAGAAATTGTCCATAGCTCTTTATTTGCAAGTCTTCCACAATACCTCACTAGTTTTATATTTGTTTCCACCACCAAATGTGAGTAGTGTATAATATTCTTGTGTGTTTCATAATCTTCGAATGCAAGCAAACCATTCTTCCTTATTAGGTATTTTCATAGCCAAGCACCAACAACCACCACCAAACCTATTGGATAATGATAGCCATCATTAAATAAGTTCTCAAAATTTTCTTAAGGAGATCAAAAAAGCTCTTAAAATTTTTTTAAGGGGATCAAACAAGTTCTCAAAATTTTCTTAAGGGGATCACCGAACCTGTTGGATAATAATATCCATAATCATCTTCTCGAGGTGCTATTAACTTATGTTTAGTCTCCACAAAATGAGCCAGCCAATATTTAGTTTCTTCTTCATTCTCCTCAGGTGTAACAACAACATACACATTTCCTACAAAAAAAAATTGATTCAATAACTTGCACATGTCAATATAATTTGACCAATCCACATACATGCATTCATATGTATATAAATAAATAAAAGCATTACAAATAGTAAAAAAGTGAAATAAAATGAAATAAAATGAATTAAATTACCTTCTTGTACAAGGTCTAAAACATGGTCATAGTCGTCTGATGCAAACACTTGATCATCATCTTCAATTGTTTGATCGTGTTCTTGTGCAAGTGTCAACGATCTTTTCTTCCACTTTTCAACCCATTCTATATTCTCACATGCTTCCCAATCTCTTGAAATATAAAACTGACAAAAAAATGCAAGCTCCCTTGTCCAGATAGTCCATGTGCTTGCATTGGAACTCTTAAATGAATGCCATTTAGTAGATCCATTGATTGTCTTGCAATCAAGTCTACGTAGAATTTTCTCTTCTTCAACCAATCAAAAGAATCAATGAACTATAGAGTACTCAATTGATCCAAGTGTAGATAATTTTGTATTGCACCAATCCACAATCCCACATGCGTCTTTAAATTTTACTAGATCCTCAAATTTCAATTGCTCTCTAGCAAGAATTATTTTAGCACATGCACCAGCTCCATCATGTTCTCCTTTACCGTGTCTAGCTTCAAAAAACTCCACATATGTTGGAAATTATGTTCATTGTGAACCCTACTTAACCAATAAAACATTCGAGCATTCTTGAACAATCTCGTACAATTATCTAACCATATGAGATGTTTTGTCATTTGGATTCCTCTTTCTCTTAAATTTGCATAAAATTTATTGAAAAATTATTGGACAAACTCTAATGAGTGTAACCGATTGTCACTCAAATAGAAATGATACTACATCAAAAAAAATTCTATCATCCTTTGTGCTATGATCTGCATGCCTGTAAACAATATGAACAATCATAGCCACTTGCATTGAATTGTAATATTGTGATTGGGTTTCCTCTTGCAAAGCAAGAGTATAGTTTTCTGCAAAATTAACCACTTGTAGTATACCTCCAACTGGAAATGTGTTTCTACATGTGTGAAATTTTCCATCAAACAATCAAGCATGTTGAGAGTGCTTGACATATTTTGGTACAATCTTACTCTTAAATTCTAATATGAATGCATGTACACTAATTTTGTATGTAATTAAATCACAACACTTTCTAATTTTTCCATCTTTTAAAGAGTAGTCAACATTCTTAAATATTTTAACATCCACTAATTGTTGTCCAAAATCATTTTCAACACTTTCATGCATACAAACTCCTAAGAATGAAATATTGCCACAACTAGTGCATTGTCCAAAAATACATGAACTTGAATAAAATAATTTATGATTAGATCTTTCACCAAACAAACTTGATATAAAATCCTTGATTGTTTTAGGTGGCATATTAATACCACATTCCTGCATAATCATGTTAGTATGTAAAGTATAATGTATATATCAAAAAACATCATAATAATAATGAAATTGCACATACGTTTTACAACAACAAGATATTTGTTGCTTATTAACTTTCACATACCAAGGTTTACATTTTTCAAAAGATATTTGAATTTTTCTAATATTACCAGGTAACACTGAATCACCACAAAATTTTCTATAAAATTTAGTTTTAGTTGTGTCTAATAAGTGTTTTGGATGAGGATCGCAAACTTTGGACCCCACTCTTAATTTTAAAACATCTCTAGCAATAGACGATAACCTAGTATTATCATGCCAATATTTTTCAATCAAAGATTTGATTTCAATATTCAATGTCATGTCAGACCTTGGGAGTCGACCACTAAAACTTCAACATTGGTTGATTGGATCATTTTCTATACTTTCTCTTCTCTTTGTTGTTGTTACCAATGTTTTAGGATGTATTTTTAGAATTTCACTAATATTGCTTAACATTCTTTAATTCAAAGTTATTTTATTAACTATAGCAGTTGTTATAGCTCGTCGTGTTGCATTCTTATCTTTAGATCGACTATTCTTTCCAAAAGACTCAATGGCACTAGCAACAATAGACATAGCATGTTTTAGTGATTGATATTTTCTTCTTGGTATAACAAAAATGCCTAAATTTTTCATTACTTTTCTCATTTTCCACATTCTCATCAATTGCATCATGAGTTGACATTGAAATGATAGTTTTTAAGATAAAAAAATCTTTGTATAGTCTATTAGCATGCATTCTTATTTGTCTCCAAGAAATCTTACCAAGAATATTATCCAAAACATCTCTTTCAATTTTTAAAAAAATATTTTCATTTTCAACATCACAACCTAAATTTTCATTTTCATTTTCAACTTCAAAAGGATTTTCGTTTTCATTTTATTTTTCATCAACAAAACAATTTTCATTTAAATTTTCAACAAAAGGATTTTCATTTTCATTTTCAACAAAATAATTTTTATTTTCATTTTCAACAAAAAAATGATTTTCATTTTCATTTTCAACAACAAAACAATTTTCATCTTCATTTTCAACAACAAAATGTCTAAAATTTTCATTATCTCTACAAATATTACTGATCACAACATCGTTAAAACCAACTTGTTCTAAATATTCTATAATCAAAGTTTCCATATCATTCAAAGGTGGATTTGAAGACGTACCTGGACTTGTGCCTATTGAAACATTCTCCATAGCATTGAAAGGTGGATTTGAAGACATACCAAGAGTAGTTTGCATAATCATATTATTTTCCACATTCACCTCTTACAAATTTGCATCATCTACATCCATGGTCTCCTCAATGTTTTTATCGTTAATTTTCATGGAATTGGATGCTTTAGCATTATTCATTGATTGTATCCTCATTCTTATAGATCTCTTTTTCTTTTTGCATCCCCTCTCTTTGCTTCAATTTCTTCAGGGATCAATGCCTTCCTATATTTCCTCTTATTACGACTTTGTGATCCTATGATTACAAAATTCTGAAGTATAAATGAATGTCAATAGTGCAAGTCTTCCTCCTTTGGTACTCCTTCAAACAAGTAGAAAATGAACACAATGCCTCCTTTAAAAAATTCAATTCAAATTGCAAGTTCAAGATCTTGTAGAAGAAGAAAATTGATAGAAAATAGGTGAAATTGTTGTTGTCGAGCGTACACTATCAAGTTGCAGAATGGACAATAACTTTTTACCAGTAAAAGGGAAATGGTCAAAAATGAAATGAGATCCCATTTACAAAATGAGATCTCATTTTATAATTGGGATATCATAATAAATGGGATCACATTTATAAATGGGATCCTATTTCTTTTTTCAATGGTTAAAATAATAAATGAAGGAAACAGGATCTCATTTACAAATCGGGATCCCATTTTGTAAATTGGAATCCTATTTTTTAAATTTTGAATTTTTGGTCGGGTTTTTTCTTTATTTTCAGTTTGGGAAAAGGCTTGGGGACCCAAACCTAAGTTTTGGACTTGGTTTGACATGCAACTTGAAGGTCATGTCAATGTCACATGAAAATAGTGACATTGGACATATGTCTGAAGACCTTTTTTGCAACAAAAATTGATGAAATTAAAACCCATTATAGATGAGACAGTGTAGATTCCAAATATGTTTTTTTTTTTACAATTGGATTATTTTTTCTAGTTTTCAATTAATTTCTAGTGAAACTGGTCCATAAACTTGAAATATCAGGGGATTTTAGTATTTTAATAACTTTTTATTAAATAATTTTTTGAAAAATGGATTGTATGAAAGCATACTTCAAACAATTCTTTCATTTTGAAAAAAAAAATTAAAGAAATGATAAGTTTAGGTCATCTTATGCGTGATGTATGGAACAATTTTTCAAAAACAACAAATATGGCCAATAAAAAATTACAAAAATATCAAAAACGTGCTTCAGAGAGTTACAAATCGTTTCCCAAAAGGATTTAGAAAAATATGATTATTTAGGTCAAAATATAGATGACATACACGTGCATGGTATCGTAAAAAAAAAGTGACTTTTAAACAGTGGTTTTTAGAAAAGCCTATTAAAATCAATTTGTATTATATGAATATTAAAATAAATTATTTATTTGGAAACTATACTTTGAGTACTACATTTTATGATTAGTGACTTTTTTAAAAATTTCATCTCTAAGTGCTTCAAATTTTAAGGTCAAATGTGATAAATTCTAAAAATTAGGGAAAACACTTCCACTTTTTTGCCAAAAAGTGGACTCAACTTCTTGCACACACCTAGGTAGAGAGAGGGAGAGGGAACATATAGAGAAGTAGAGACAGAGGGAGAGGTAGGGAGGGAGAGAGAGAGAGAGAGAGGTGAGATAGAGAGAAATAGAGAGTGATGGAGGGAGAGGTAGGTAGAGAGAGGGAGAGGGGAGATAAATATAAGTAGAGAGGGAAGGAGAGGTAGAGAGGAGATAGAGAGAATTAATAATGAGAGGGAGGGAGAGGTAGGGATGAAGAGAGAGTTGTAGGGAGTGATGGATGGAGAGGTAGGTAGAGGGATTGGGAGATAGAGAGTAGATAGGGAAGAAGAGAGGGAGGGAGAGGTATGGAGGGAGAGAGAGGAAGGTGAGAGAGAGGTAGAGGTAGAGAGAAATAGAGAGTGGTAGGGATTGATGGAGATAGAGGCAAGTAGAGAGAGGGAGAGGGGAGATAAAGAGTATACAGGGAAGGAGAGGAAGGGATAGGTAGGGAGGGAGAGAGAGATGAGATGGAGGGAGGGAGGGAGGAAGGGGGAGGGGGGGGAGAGAGAGAGAGAGAGAGATTTCTTGAGCTCAAGGGAGAGAGTTAGATAAAGGGATGTAGACAGTTAGAGAGAGAGGTCTAGAGTGTAAGGGATAAATAATGAGTGAGATAGAGAGAGAGAGAGAGGGGTGATCCCACAAAGATGGTTTACAATTTATGGGAGATTCTGATTTTTGCTGAAGTCACATGTTTTTAGAAAATATAATGATTTAAGCCTTAAAAAGTTCCATTTAAAGCATTCCAATTGAAGATGGTTTGATCAAACTACCTTAGATCAAACCCCCTTGGATAGAACCCCGCTAGTTTTAAACCATACCTATAACAGAGTCTTCTTTACACCTATCAAAATGCTGATAAAAAATCACTGTTGATTTACCTTTTAGGGGATCAAATGAATTCATTTAAAATTTATTTTTTGTATTTATTCCTTATTATAAGCTTCCCAAAAAGTATAATTTTAAATAAATTTAATTTTATAATTATATTTATTTTTTATTTCTTGTGAATGTAGGTTTTTCACTGAAAATCAAGCTCTTTGTTCTGCACATGTGGAAAATAAGAATATTATCAAAAAAAAATTAAAAAATATGAGTGCACTAGATATTGGATTCCTTGATCCAACAAAAAAAAAATGAATTTTGATACATACAAAAAAAGTTGTGTTATACAATCTGCCTATGTCTGAATTGTAATTGGTTTTACTTTGAAAATTTATTAAGGAAAAAATATTCAATAAAACACTATGAAACCAATTGGAAGCACTAGATATTGTAGTTACAAATCTAAATTCAAAAAAAAATAGAATTTTATCCTTCATGGAAAAAAAGTTGTGTTATACGGTGAGCGTCACTCCTTAAAAATGGTGTTTACTAAAAAAATATAGTTTTCGAAGGAGATGGAAAAAGAAATGCAATCTGATGCCAAAAAAATTGACAAAAATATATTTAAAATCTACAAACAAAATATCACAAATCACTAGTTTCCATCATCTTCAAATTCCTCACAGTTTAGCCGTTATAGGTGTCGGAAAGTGAAGATTTAGTTAGAAAAAATCAATTTAGTGTCCAGTTTGGCCAAAATTGTAAACCAGTATTGTGGGATCACCCAAAGAGAGAGAAATGATACAAATTTATAATTACTAAAATTTGACATCTTGATTATCAAAATTTTACCAAGTCTGAAAAATTATAAGATCTTCCAAAAACAAGAATTTGCATTATAACTCCTAGAGATCTGAAACCACTCTCAAACATCCTAAAACTATATACATGAAATATAACTTAAAGTATAAGAAAGTGAATATCCATATGCAAATGTCACTAAAAGATAAGAACAGGAAAGAATATTTTTCAATGCAGAACAAAATGTGAGCGCATTCTAATGCACTCGCATTTTGTGAAATCATTGACATTACACGCTCGTGTTTTGTGAAAGAATTCACATAATGCACTCACATTTTGTGAAAGTAGTCACATAACAAACTTTAATTTTTTGAATGCATTCAAATAACTCAAGAACATTATAATGCACTCGCATTTTTATCTGTTGAAACATAAAAATGTGGTGACTCTAAGATTAGTGTTCATAACCTAGGGTCAATTCCCATATTTTTATAAATTTCATTGGGATATAGATCAACAAGGTGAATTTATTGATTATCAACCTTAATGGTGAGTCAACCAAACTTGGATCTATATCCTAAGGGGGATTGGAATTGATTAGAAATATTTTTGAATGATTAACTTAATGATCCTATATGTCCTAATACTAAAATTGTAAGATCCTAAAGATTGACAGTTGGAAATAACAATTTACCAATGGATATAGGAAGTGCAGAGAACAACAAATATGCTAAAAAAAAATGGTTTTGAGGTGCCTACGAGGAGTCATTCACCCATGAGTGAATGGGTCTTTGTACAGGTGTCTGAACCAACTTTTTAGGTCCTCTGATGCAAGATATGATCTTTTGTTTGACATAAGTCCCACTGTCAGAAAGATGAAAATAAAGTCCACAACTTAGTTTCTATGCCTTGACAACAATGGTGAAAACTTGTGCAATAATGCAAAATTTCTCCTTTGATATCTCTTCAATCTTTCTTCAACCTAAGACGTGCACATACACAAAGTGAAGAAAAATTGTTTTTTTTGTGTGAATGGGGGTTTTCCTTAGTCAAACCCCGGTTTGGTAATTAAACCTTGATAGAAAGATAATTAAGAATGGAAGGAAATGATGAATGAACAATGCTTGTTACAACTCACCAAACCTTCAATGGCTACCCTTAGAGGATTGAAGAAAAACACATCACTCCAAGGATTTGGATCTTTTTGAATTGGGTTGATAGATTTCTTGAATGCTTGAAACCTACATCATAATGTCAGCTTTTAAAAAACAACATGAACACACATGAATCTTGACATGATGATAGGATCTTGATTACTACTGAAAAATGATTGATAATGTTTCTCTTGAATGCTCTTGACAATAATGTTTTCTCATAAGATCTCTTGATAATGTCACTTATATTTCAAATGATAAAAAGACTATGTATTTATAGGCATTTATTTAATTTCCCAAAAATTAGATCCTAATAGCCGACCTTTGCAAGTGGAAATTCAAATACTACTTGATGCCACCACCGACATATCCAAATTTGGAGGAAAACGGAGTAGCGGGATAGTTCCCCCTTTGGGCGAATGAGTCCCATTATGACAAATGAGTCCTAGTCCTATTTTCTAGAATTTCAGGTGTTGGTGGAAAAGTATTAAATCAATGCTTGTCCTCCTTCAAAAAATAAGAAGAATAAGGATTCAAAATACATAATTTGGAAAATTAGAAGCTTAATTAAATCCAATAAATTAAGGAACCCAAACATAGTGTGAAATTATAAAGGTATACAATTTCCTACACTACGTTTAGTCCCCACTTTGGTGAGAGTTTGAACTTATGCTCAAACTCACACTAAAGTAGACAAATATATGTCAAGAAGGGTCCAAGTGCACAAATATTGAAAAGATAGGATAAAAAGGATCAAGGAGGTTGCACAAGCCCTTCGGATCTAAGATCCCATGGAAAACCAACATAAGCACAAAGGGACAAACACACATGTATGATATGAAGTAGAGAGACAAGATGCACAAACATGCATGTCAAAAAACATGAAGCATACATGATGAAAACACATGAACATAACATAACATATAGATGATGATGAAATGAAAACAAACATGAAGTAAACATGATGTAAACATGGAGAAGACACATAAAAAACACACACAAAAATACAAGGTTAGTACTAAAAGGATTCAAGTCAGTAAGGTAAAGAGACCTTAGTCTTAAATTGTCTCAAATACCAAACGTCATCCATCAAATGTGTTGTCAAAATAAAATGTTTCTCTCATAAGGATATTAAAATCACTTCTGAAACACATGGATCCATTGGAAATCAAGGTGTATTATGCTAGGTGGCCATGAAATACACTCACAGGGGCTAGTGTGGTCTGATATACCCTAAGTGAGCTCCCAAGACAAAGATGAGAAACACACGCTAGGTCTACAAGGTGTGTACCTATGAAAGGTGGAAGATGGGAAAGTCACACCGGTCTATAGGTATCCCATATGTCAACCATACCAAAAGTTATACTCCCCAGTAACTTTGATAAGGTGCTACAAAATTATCAAGATGTCATGCCAATGCTACACAAAGTTTAACCTCTATGAACAAAGTGAATAAAAATGTCAAAATGCCAATGAAAACTCATGCCAAAATGAAATAATGCCAATATGTGCCCCCCGCTTAAAATTTCAACATACTTGCTATGTTGGTATTTTAAGTATAAAGAGGGGAAGAGATGAGCCTTGAAAAAAAATTACACCTCCAAAAACTAGTAATCCTTTCCCCCAAGCATAGAGACAAAGATAACCACCAAGGACTATCATGTTTCTACCAAGATAAATATGGTTTCACTTAATATTGTACCACCATGAATGAAAATGAGAAAACACATAAAGCTACCAATTCCATAGAGTGATGAGAAACATGATAGGATGAAAATAATTATCAATTAGAGGAAATAGGTGCATCAACACAAGGAAGAGCATCACAATCCTTAAGATGTTTAATTTTATTACTCAAAGTCTTACATTCATTAGTACGGTATAGACTTCACTTGATTTCTATCATTTTGTTCCATGTTTTCATTAATATCCATATTTAGAAATAATTTTGTATCCAATACCATAACATGCTTCCAACTCAGATGAAGATATTTTGTGCTTTTAAGAAGGGTTGGATTCTTCACGAGCACACAAATCCTCTTTAATTTTTTTAAATTTACTTGTCTTCCTCTCATGAGGGATGGGATTTGAAGATCCCCTTCACCATCATGGGGTGATGTTGTTGATGTAGAACCATGTTGAGAAAATGAAACACAAGCCTATTTTGGTTTAAATTGTGAGATTTTTTACACTCACATAAAGGAGGGTGTAAAATCTAATGCACCTCAATCATCCCTAATGAACGTGTTTGAAGATGAATAATTTTTAGTTGACTCTTTGGACATTGAGGGTAAGATTTGAGACCCCTTTGAAATGATGTGAAAAATATAACAACCCCCAATCATCATCTAAGAGTTTTTTTGTAGGTGAAAGACAATTAGGATTACCATCAACTTGTATAGGTTCTACCTTTCAATTTGGAATCAAAGTATTAAGGGAGTTGGAAGTGTCATGATCATGTTGAACTTGTGAATTATAGCTTTATTCATCTATTTCAACCTTGTATATATTGCTGTTATATTCAAACTTCATCTCATGGTGAAGAGTAGACATGACTCCTTTCATGGCATGAATCCATGGTTTCCCTAGGATAAGGTTTTATGAAAGAGGTCCTAGCATGATATGGATAGGGGTAAGCAAAATCATAAGTCCAACCTTGATTGGTAATTTGGTAATTCCTAATAGTTTTTATTAACATTGTAAAATCTGTGAATATTAACATCATTAGGTTCTATAAGATTCTTGTCCACACCAATTTTATCTAGGATATCAATGCTATAAGAATTAAGACCCGCTCCATTGTCTATGAGAGTGTACCTAATTGTAGCTTCCTTAATGATTACCTTTATCATTAAGGCCTCATGTTTATTTTGTATCTCAAGCAAGGGTAGTTCATATTGAGGGAATATGATATCTGACTTTGTTACTTGCATACAATCAAATGAGGAAACTAAATCATTTGGTTTAATAGAATATTGGGCATAAATCTTCTACAAAACCTCTTGGATCATCCTATTGTATGTAGGTAATGTTTGAATCAAATCCCAAAGGGAGATGTTTACCAGAGTATAATGAAGTTTCTCAACAAGTTCATAATCTTTACCACTACAGTAAGGAATTTTATGTGTGGGAAATTATGTGATAACTTGGATGTTGCGACACATTTTCACTAGTGATTTTCCTTGCAAATTTCAAGATACTACCGGGGGGTTCACAAGGTCCTATAATGAGAGGTGACTTAGGAGACTCAATAAATAAAGGAGATCCAATTTGTGCATTAATAACCCCAACTAAGTTACCTATATGACCTTCTATTGAGGGGGGATATAATGTGAACTTAGCATCTTCATCTATGCCTTTTGTCATACTCTTTGTTGAGGGAAATGTATTGATGGTTTCATCTTCTTTTACTACCATATCTTCCAAAATAGGTAAAGCATTGGATGAGTGACAAAAAAGATTCTCATGATGCTCAATAATTGGGCCTTCTAACACCAAGATACCTTCATCACAAGTAGGAGAGGTATCGGGAGAAGAACGACTAGGATGGTCATGATTGTATATAATTGCATCCTCTTGCACCAAATATTTAGTGGAACATATAGGTAAGATGAATTCCTCGAGGGCTTCATCTAACATTTCAAATTCATCACAACTAAAGGGCTTGGTAAACATAAAGCAAACACAGATATAAAAATGCATATAGAAAATTGTCAAGACACCTATATCAGGATAGATTCTCCCTTGGGAGAATGAGTCCTTGATCAAGGTTCTAGAAAATGAAAAGTTGAGTGTCTGTGTTACTATTTATATTTACTATTTTTGGTTGCAAAGTGTTACTATTGTGATAGTATGTTTTAGAAGTATGATGAAATGTAAATGCAATTTAATGACAATATATGAACAAAATGACAAAAAAAATTAATGCACTTTTTAATGAAATGTTGATCTAAATGAATTGAACACTTTAATTCAAGCTATTATGAAAAATGTATGCAATATTTTTAGATTTTTGAGTTTAAATGATGTTGTGGACACGAAAATTGTACTCCTTTAGAGAAAGTACAATATGAGGCCTAATTTAGTCCTATTTTAGACACCCTTGCATCAATCACCCCTTAAAACCTACATTTGTAGGCCCCTAATGCTCATTATTTTGGACTTTAAGGCCTATTCCATTCACAAATCATACAAATCCCAACAAGAAGCAACATTCAAACCACTCAAATTTCACGAAACCCACCTCAAAAATCCCTAGTGGGGCTATCACCTAGGGTGGTGACTTAGTCCCTTTTGAGGTATTTTTCACTTTTGAGCAGGAAAATCACCGACTTAATTCAAATTCTCGATGGATGTCAGCCTGTGAAGTTAAAATAATGAATAATTTTGTGTTGATTCCTATAAATATATGTTTTTAGGTCATTTTTCATAACATTAAGTCATTTTCATCAAGCAAAAATCAAAATTCAAGAGTCAAATATCTTTCACAGAAGATTTATTAATCTATCTACAACAAAGTTGAAGCTTTAAGACAATAAGCTAGGATTTTTGTAGGTCTTCAAGCTCACTTTTTTTCCAATATCTCACATTGAAAAGGGTTGATCATGGATTCCTATGGAGAATCATGGAGAAATCTAGGTTGAGGAGATGCAACTAGCCATCAAATCAATCCTAAAGACTTGTTTTCAAAGTGATTCCATCTTCCATTTTCTCTCTATCTTCAACCTAAGGAAGTTTTTCATGTCATTTAGATTCATTTCTAATGTGATTTAGTGTCTCTTAGAATGATTCTTGTATTGTTCTAAATCCATTTATTCATCTTATTCTTGCACATTAGAATAGGGTTGCATCTTATTTTTAGACTTCCTAGTCTTAGACACACTTAGGGCTAGGGTTTTATGTAGATTTTATCTCTTTCAAGGTTTAAATACCAATTAGGGGTTTGACCAAGGAAAACCCCCCATTAGAAATCAAATTATATTTTGCTTTATAGGTAATTTTGCAAATTCGGATTTGGGTCTCCATCAGAAAACAGAGTGCAAACTGTGGGCTTTTGTTTTCACTTTTAGATTTGTAGAAAATCTAAATTGGACTAAGTCACCAATAGTGGTGAATTTGTCCCACTACACTACTTTTTCAAAAAAAATTGTAGTTTCAAATACCCATTTGGTAAAAACAACTTTTTGGGCAGTTTCTCTGATCTGGGACTAAGTTGCTCAACTTGGCATAAGTGTCCTAGTTGGCTTGAAAACTAGATTTTATAGAATTTTAGAGGTTTCTATGGTCTTCATTTCAACCTTCATTAGTTTCCAAGTGCACAGTTTATATTTAACATATTTATCTTGTTTATTGTATTCATTTCATCTTTCTGCATATCACAATGTGTTTTCCAACATCTTGCATTTCTTAGGTTTGCATTGATAATCATCTTTTTTAATTAGTTTAGTGCATTTAAAAATTATGTTTAGTCATATTTCATCCATCCTTGAATTAATCTTGAGTGTGTACATTGCATTTTGGCCCCTCTTTCTCCTTTTAGGTGAAAAACCCTAGAAGTGCAAGAAAGCCCTTGGAAGCCAAAATCTTTGTTTACATTTTGGTGAACCCAAATTTTGAACATTTTCTTTCTAATTTCAAGTGCATCCTAGGAATATATTGCATCAACATTGCATTATATTTTGCACTATTTTGCATTTTAGGGTTTTTAAAAAAAAAATGCATTAGTGAAAAGCTCATTTAAGCTTGTGTTATTGCATTTCATTTCCTTGCACAATAGTGAAATTCTACTTCTGCACTTTATATTTGCATGGAACAGTACAAAAAACATCAATATCCATCAAAAAATTTAGAAAACCTTCAAAAATAACCCTACTATAACTAATTCGCCACCCTAGGTGACTTAGTCCCAATACACATTTTACATCAATGTTTTTAGAATTTTGTTTCAATTTCTTCAATTACTGTTTGTCTCAATTAATTTTTTGTTTTTGTTCATTTATTTTTTGTTACATTCAAATCATTAGCATTAGCATCATTTACTTCAATGGCACTTATGGGTAGCATTATATTTTTATAATGTTCATTTTCAACATTAGTTCCTAGTTCATTTAGATCAAAAAATGCCAACAAAAACTTAAAAACATCAAATGAAACAATCAAAACCATGCTTCACTTTAGAGAAACTATATCATCCAAACCCCATAGTAGTGATGACTTGGATAAGTTAGATGAAGCTCTACAGAGTTTCCTCTCTCTAAGTTCTCCACTAAGGCTTGTGATGACAAACCCAAACCAACCAACTATAACTTATCTTCCAAAACTTTTAGTAGTGATGACTTTGATATGTTAAATGAAGCCCTTGGGGACTTCATCTCACCAATTCCATCCACTAAGGTTTTTTGTGAAAAACCTAAAACAAAAGATGTTAATGTCATTCAACCTCAACTTGTCCTTTACCCACCTTCACATAAACCTCCACCTCCACTTAAACCCAAGTTTACCCTTTACCCACCTACACATGATGTTGTTGCTCACACACATTACACTAGAAATAACCCTCAACCATCACAACCAACCCCAACCTTGTTGGAAAAACAAGGACAGACAACTGAAAGGGGGGGTGAATCAGTTGTCACAAAATATTTAAACTTTTCATAATTAACTTAATCTCAAATCTAATGAATGAACAATAAACCATAGACAATTAGCACATTAGAAACATAGAGAAAACCAAGATTTTTTTACGTGGAAACCCTATTAGGGGAAAAACTACGATGGAGGTTAGTCCACAAGATTATACCCTGATAAAATTATAAGAGAATGAAATATGGGGAATGAACTTGCATTCAAGTGCACTGCCTAGAGCTCACTGCTCAATTACAAAGGAAGACACATTGTCTTACAAATAGATTCAAATTATTGCCATCCACAGGGATTTGAACTAATAAAATAGCATCTAATAATGGCTTATCACAATTCTAGTTAAGCACATGAACAACTCTTCACTCTTCTTCACACTTTGCTTTGCCTTCGAATGATTAGATCACTATTCATAGACTTGCTCTTTCTCTAGCACTTCTTCACTCATAACTTCACACAAACAACCTCTCTTATATATCTGCAACATGGAATTACATTAATGACTTTGTTGGCCAAAATAAAATATTAAACATATACACAATGTTGGCCCAAATTTACAAGTAAATTTTCAATACGAATAAAACACCGTCGGCCATAACATAGTGAAGACTTAAAATAGTATCCTTGAGTGCACCAAACATTCAAATTTTAATCTCCAAGGATACACAATATGTTACAACCACCATGTTGGCCAAGAACATAAAAATCCAAACACACATTACTCTTCTCCCCCAGAAATATTTTTCACATTACTCTTCTCCCCCTTTGACATCAATGGAAAATATAAGCATTATCTTTCCACATACAAGCTCTAAACCACATATCTACACATCTAACTACTCCCCCTGAGTAGCAGACACGGAAACATCAATCTAGATCATAATATAGCTATGAAGCACACAAATTGATGCAAGTAAATGCATCTCTAGTTCTTATCAGGAGGGGTAATCACCCCTAGCATCCCTCTGAGATACTCAAAAGTATCCTTTGGCAATGGCTTGGTGAAAAATTTTACAATCTATTCTTTGGTAAACACATACTCTAATTAAACTTCTTTCTCCTCTTTCTCTTTGGGGAGAGTGACTGATCCATATACTTGGTCTTGAGTGAAATACCGGATTCTTGATATCAACTGTACATGATTTGCTCCCACAGTACTGCATAATGGGCTCATCTTTCCTACTTGTATATCTTTTGACATCTAATTTCATCTTTACACTTGTTAATTATTTGGGCAACAATATACTTGCCTTAGTAGTAGATAGGGAAATGATATTTTGCTTTTTACTCAACTAGGATACCAGCTTCTTCCCTAGGAAGAAGGCACCACCACTAGTGCTTTTCTTGTCATCTACATCTCCTGCCCAATCCATATTAGTATAAGCACTCAAGGTAAGATCATCATCTTTAGGATACCAAAGCCCAAAATCAATTGTTCCTTTTAGGTATCTAAAAATTCTCTTTACAACAGTCACATGAGATTCTTTTGGATCAGCTTGATATCTAGCAACCATACACACAATATTCATGATGTCTAGTCTGGTCTGAGTTAAGTAGAGCAATCCACCAATCATTGACCTGTATCTTGTTTGATTTGTCTTAGGAGAATCATCATTATGTGTTAACTTGCATCTAGTTACCATTGGTGTACCAACAGGCTTTGAATCTTTCATGCCAAACTTCTTTAGCAACTCTCTCACATATTTGGACTAAGATATGAAAATCCCATTGTCTAACTGAGTGACTTGCAATCCCATAAATAATTTCATTTCTCCAATCATATAATTTCATCTCTCCAATCATACTCATTTCAAATTCACTTTTCATTTCATCAAAAAACTTCATACATAGATCATCATCACCTCCAAAATAATTTCATCAACAAAGACTTCAATAATCAACTCTTTATCATGATCCAACTTAAAATATAAGTTTCTATCAGCAGTACCTCTATTAAATCCAAGATTTAGTAGGTATTTATCTAGTCTAGCATACCAGGCTCTGCAGGCTTGCTTGAGTCCATACAAAGCTTTCTTCAATTGGAAAACCATGTCTTCCTTATCAGTCAGTTGAAATCCATCTGGTTGTTCAACACATACCTCTTCTTCTAACTCACCATTCAGAAAGGCTAATTTCACATCCATTTGATAGAATTTTTATTTATTATATGTGGCATAAGCAAGAAATAATCTTGCAGCTTCAATTCTAGCAATAAGGGCAAAGGTTTCTTCAAAATAAATACCTTCCATTTGTGAATACCCTTTACATACCAGTCTTTCTTTATTTTGAACCACTTCACCTTGTTCATTCAGCTTATTCTAAAAGACCCATTTAGTACCAATCACATTTTTATCTTTAGGTCTAGAAAAAAGAATCCATATATCATTCTTTTCAATATGCATCAATTCTTCCTTCATAGCTTCCATCCAGTGCTTATCATTACAAGCTTCATTGACATTGTTAGGCTCAGTCTTGGAAATCAGACAGTACTCTTCTGCAATTCTTCTTCTAGTTTGCACACCTTTATTCTTATCTCCTACAATTTGATCATTGGAATGATTTAGCTTTACATACCTCATAATTTTAGGATTCTCTCACACTTTTGGTTCTTATGTTCTTTCTTCTACACTTCCACTTGTTTCTCCTTCCCAGATTTCTTGATTTACTGGAACAATTTGAACTTGATTATATGTCTAAGCATTCTTCCCTTTTCTTGTACTAACTTTCTGGTCAAACTAAATCATATCCATAGTATCTGGATGATCTAGCAAAGTCCTCATCAACTCTGACATTTTCACTTTCAACCATTTTTCTCAATCTTCTATTATAACACCAGTAAGCCTTGTTTTTAGTAGAGTAACCTAGAAATATTCCTTCATCGCTCCTTGCATAAAACTTTCCTATGTCCTCATCTCTCTTAATATAACACTTACTTCCAAAGATCTTGAAATATTTAATAGTAGGCTTATAACCAAACCATAGCTCAAAAGGAGTATTATCAGAAATACCATTGGCATTTACCCAGTTTAGAGTGTACACAGTAGTGCTTACAGCTTCTCTCCAATAGATGTGAGGCACATTTCCTTCCAACATCATTGTTCTAGCAGCATCCAGAATTGTTCTACTCTCTCTGTACAACTCCATTTTGTTGAGGGGTTCGGGGAGTAGATAACTATCTTTTGATTCCATGCTCTTCACAGAAAGAATTGAACTCCCAGGAGGTGAACTCACCACCTTTGTCTAACCTTAGGCATTTGATCTTCAGACCTCTCTCATTCTCTACCATAGCTTTGAAACTTTTGAACTTCTCTAATGCTTCACATTTTTCTCTTAAGAAAGCAACCCATATCATCCTAGAGTAATCATCAATAAGCAGCATAAAGTACCTTTCTCTTTGTAGACTTATGATTCTAGATGGACCACACAGATTAGTATGCACCATCTCCAATACTCCATTTGAATGATATTGTTTTCCCTGAAAAGAAACTATAGTCTATTTTCCCATCTGACATTCCTTGGATATTGTGTTAGTAGGCTTCACTAGCTTAGGTAGATCTCTTATTGCTTGAGTGGAGCTTACCTTGAAAATGTTATCAAAATTCACATGACACATCCTCATATGCCATAACCAGCTTTCATCTACTTGAGCAGTTAAACAACTTTCATTTGCAGCACTCAGGTGAAAAATATTACCTCTTATCTTTGTACCTAAAGCAATTACATTTCCAGAGCTTCCAAGTATCCTGAATCTTCCATCTTTGAACTGAAGATCATAACCCTTGTCCACCATCTATCCAACACTCAATAGGTTATGCTTCAAGCCTTCAACATAAAGGACATCATTAGTGTTATGTTTACCACCAAGACAAATAGATCCTTTTCCATGAATCACACTAGCATTGTTATCTCTGAATCTTACAACCCCACCGTCATATTTCTCTAGACTTATAAATTTTCTTTTGTCACCATTCATATGATGTGAGCATTCACTATCAATAACCCACTCATCATTTTCTTCAATTCAAGCTGCAAGAGCTTTCTCAACTTTAGTAGATTCAATAGCCACTGGACCATTTTCCTTGATATCAATGAAAACCCATTCATCTTCATTTCCATTTTCTTTATCAGATTCTTCATCAATCACACCTTCTTCAGCATAGTAGCATTTCTTTTGAAATCTAGGTTTCTTAGGCTTAGACCTAGGAACTCTTTTAGGACACCTTGAATCAAAATGACCTATTTTATTGCAAGAGAAACATTTAATAGGAAAAATTCCTTTATACTTACCTTGTCCTCTGCCTTCTTTCTTCACAATCAGTGCTTCCACCTCTACTACCTCTCTTTCTTCATCTTCAAGTTGTTTCATATCTTCCTAATACTTGAATGTCTTTATAGAACTCTCTCCTGGATCATATCTTTGTTTGTTTCTTCTAGATATAGAGGCCTTAAATGCAGATTTAGTCTTGGGGGAAGAATCACCAAATTCACTCAACTCAAAGGCAGCAAGTTTACCAATCAGCATATCTCTTGTCACATTTGTTACTGTTCTGAGGTCTTCAATATATAGCATGAGCCTTTGATTTGTAAGAGGGAGGAAATGATCTAAGCACTTTAGCTACAATTTCTTGTTCATCCAAGGTACCACTGGCACATCTAGTACCCATCACAAGTTCATTTACTCTTTGCATAAAAGAAGAAATATTTTCATCTTCACCCATCTTCAAAGTTTCATACTTTCCTTTCAAACTATATAGCTTAGCAACCTTCACAAGTGCATATCCTTCATACAAAGTATCTAGCTTCGTCCAGATCTAATGAGTTGTCTTCAAATCTGTCACATTTGTCATTTTTGAATCCATCAAAGCACTCAACAAAGCTTGAATAGCCCTGATGTTAATCTCAACCTCTTTAATCTCATCAGGAGTGGAAGGACCATTCTTAGGAATAACATATATGTTCTTTGTAATCTTCTAGAAGGGTTCACCAATACACCTCAAATGACACTCCATTCTAGCTTTCCATAGAGAGTAGTTTGTTCCATCGAATCTAAGACTATCCTTCTTGTATGATTCCATCACGAATCACCTCAATCTTTTAAACTTCTTCAGAGGAACCTGCTTTGATACCAATTGTTGGAAAAACAAGGATAGACAACTAAGAGGGGGGTGAATCAATTGTCACAGAATATTTAAACTTTTCAGACTTAACTTAATCTTAGATCTAATGAATGAACAATAAACTACAGAAAATCAGCACATTAGAAACATAGAGAACACCAAATTTTTTTACGTGGAAACTTTTTTAGGGGAAAAACCATAGTGGAGGTTAGTCCACAAGATTATACCCTATTAAAAGTATAAGAGAATGAAATATGGGGAATGCACTTGCATTCAGGCACACTGCCTAGAGCTCACTGCTCAATTACAAAGGAAGACACACTATCTTACAAATAGATTCAAATTATTTCCATCTACAGGGATTTGAACTGATAAAATAGCATCTGCTAATGTATGATCACATTTTTGGTTAAGCGCATGAACAACTCTTCACTCTTCTTCACTCTTCTTCACTCTTCTTCACACTCTGCTCTACCTTCGAATGAGTAGATCACGATTCACACACTTTCTCTTTCTTTGGCACTTCTTCACTCATAACTTCACACAAAAAAACTCTCTTATATATCCGCAACATGGAATTACATCAATAATTTTGTCGGCCAAAATAAAATATAAAACATATACATAATGTCGTCCCAAATTTACAAGTAAATTTTCAATATGAATCAAACACCGTCGGCCATAACATAATGAAGACTTAAAACAATATCCTCGAGCATGCCAAACATTCAAATTTTAATCTCCAAGGATCCACAATATGTTACAACCACCATGTCAACCAAGAACATAAAAACCCAAACACACAAGAGAAAAATCACTGACCACGATCACATCGATCAACACGGACATGCAACAAAGATAGAGCATGATCTAGAACCATCAAAAAGCACCAAGAATCATCAAAGAAGCATTTGCAATAGCTAAAATTACTAGAATCACATCAACTTCAATCAGGAACACTAACTAAAGCCACAGAAAAAACTGCCAGAACACAATTGTTCATAACATGATTAAATCTTCATGCGGACCTCTGAAACTTTTGGTGGATAAACTAGATATACTCAGCAATAAACCCTTTATTCCACAAAGACTGATCATCAACGTACTAAGCAAGACACCTTCATGACCTTCATTGTTCCACTGTCAACCTATAACTCTTTCTTTAACAATTTTCTCAATATCCTCGACATATACAACCTTCAATACATCAATGTTAATAGTGTTGACATCAATGACAACCACATATCAGCAACACTATCATAGCATCCATCAAACCTCTTTACCTTTTCCCACTTCTATACTTCCTAGTGACCCTTGATTAAGGGAGTATGATCTCATTGAGAAACTTCATAGCACTCCCACAAAGATATCCCTTTGGAACCTTCTTTAGAATTCACCAAACTATCATTCTATGCTCCAAACAACATTGCAACAAATAGTGGTTCCACCTAGTACAAACGCAAATGATGTGATACCTCTTATACAAGAAATGAATGCAATTAATGTAGACATTACCTTTCATCAACATGAGCTCCCTCCATTAGAATTAAGGAAGCAAAATGAGGCCTTTATGATAATTTCTCAATACAATACAATAGGCATCAAAAGAACCCTTGTTGACAATGGCTTTTCCCTTAATGTGTGTAGTGTAAAGCTCCTAGATCGATTATGTGTGGATAAATCTCAAATCACACCCGATTCCTTATCTATTAGAGGATTTGGCAATAGTACAAAACAACTGCTAGGTGTAATCACTTTACCTATCACAATCGGAATGGCTACCTTGCAAACTCCTATTCACACCATGCCCTATGATCTTGCATACAATCTTCTTTTGGGAAGGCCATGGATTCATGAGATGAATGTGGTACCTTCAACCTTTCATCAAATAATGAAATGTTTCTATAACAATAAATTTTATCAAGTTGAAATAGACCCCAAGCCTAAAAGTTTCTTACAACTCAAAAAAGGAACAAGTCCTCTGAACACATTAATTTGAACATCTCATATAGAACCCCTTAAGACTATCAAACAATAAGAAGAACCTATGTCTAAATTGATAGATGATGATTGGGGTATATTAGATTTCACACCTTCCTTTATGGATGAATACATAATCACGTGGAAAGAAGATGAAAAGAAAGAAAAACCCACGGTTATGTCAACTAAAAATTCAAAAGAATCTCCCCAAACATCTACCTCATCTACTTTAGAAGAAAATACAACATACACAACAAATTTTGATGAGATAGATTATGAACAACCACCTAACCCGAAGGAAATGGAAAGACTTTATGGACGAGGTTACGAGCTTATGAAACAATTGGGATACAATGGTAAAGGATGTGGAAAGAATGAACAAGGTATTTGAGTTCCTATAGAACCTAATACACAAGAGACAAAGACTAGTTTGGGATATTCTTTTTCTAAGACAACAAAAGCAACTCAACGAACATCGCTAAACATCAACACCATCACATGTAAACCAAGAATCAATGTCACACTAAAACATCATGAATCCTTGATATGGATTTACCACTGTCATGGGAGTGTGTTGAAAGTGATGAATACTTGAAACAACTAATAGGATTTTATGATACGACATCCTCTCCTCCTCTCATGAAATAGGTTACCTGTGCCATGATTAACACCAAGCAAAATGACATAAGTTATAAGTAGCATACAATGGAACCATATGATCCTAAAGTTCCTAAGTCAAATGTACTCCCCTAAGGGGATACAGTTGATATACCAATGGACATAGATGATAAAGAAAATTTCATTAAGATTGAGAATTTCCTTGATGATAAAGAACAAGAGGATACTAAAACTTAGCTTCATGATTTTCCTAAAAATTTTGCTTGGAAATATTTAGATATGCTAGGAATAGATCCAAAGATAGTCACACATAACATTTGCTTGTTGAAAATGCTAAACCTATTCAAAAAAATATATGAAAAATGAATCCTAAGATAGCCTTGCATGTTAAAGGAGAACTTGAAAACCTCCTTGACACAAGTTTCATTTGACCTATTGATTATTCTCCTTGGATCTCAAACATTGTCACAGTTGCTAAACCTGACAATCATATTAGGATATGTATGGATTTTCATGACTTGAACAAAGCCTCTTTAAAATATGATTTCCCCCTTCCTAATATTGAAATGATAGTGGATTCAACTGTAGGACATGCTTTTTTGTCATTCATGGATGGATTTTCTAGTTATAATCAAATCTTCATCAACCCACAAGATCAATATAAGACCACATTTACATATGTTTGGGGAGCATTTTGTTGGGTTATGATGCCTTTTGGATTAAAGAACACATGCACCACTTATCAAAGAGAAATGACTGATATTTCATGATTACATACACAAAATCCTAGAAGATTATGTTGATGATATCCTTGCCAAATCTCTAACAATACAAGACAACGTGAATGTCCTTTGACAAATATTTGAATGGATGCTTAAATACAATGCACCTAAATCAAAAAAGTGTGTCTTTGGAGTATATAGTGGAAAACTTATAAGGTTTATCATATCTCACAAAGGCATTAAGGTTGAAACAAAGAAAATTGATGCTATAGTAAACCTGCCACCTCCTAGGAATATTTTTCAATTATGCATGTTATAAGGAAGAATTCAAGCCATCTATCATTTTGTCACCTCCTTAGCTGATCTAACATTACCTTTCACACATCTCCTCAAGAAGGATGTGCATTTTGATTGGAATGAGGATTGTAAATAGGCCTTTGAGAGTTTGAAGGAATACCTTGCAACTCCACCTATTTTACAATCTGCTATGCCAAACAAAGTGTTCATCCTTTACATCACTACATCTACCCATTCTCTTGTAGCATTGTTGGCTCCACAAGATGACAATGGAAAATAACATCATGTTTATTATATTAGTCAAACTTTAATCGATTATGAAACACGATACACACCAATTGAAAAACAATGTTTATCCCTTGTATTCGCTACTATTAAATTGTGACATTATTTACTAAATGCGGAAATACATTTCATGACAAAATTTGATCCTCTCAAACATCTTTTTAACAAAAAAAAATTATCAGGATATTTATCTAAATGGGTTATGTTTTTTACTGAGTTTGACCTTAAGTTTGTTTCAAAAAAGGAAATCAAGGGTCAAGCCTTGACTAATCACTTAGTTGATGCCCCTTCTCCTTTAGCACTACCTAGGCATGATTATTTTCCTGACGATCATGTGTTGAGAATAGAAGCTAAAAAATGGGAATTATATTTTGATGGATCTAAGTGTAGAACAGGCTCTAGTGTTGGGTTTATATTGATCCCACCTATAGGAAAGCCTATTCCCCTGTCATATCAATTGAACTTCCTATGTACGAATAACACAGCTAAGTATGAGGCACTACTTGTTGGGTTGTGTACTACTTTAATCATGGGTGTCAAAGATATTAAGATATTTGGTGACTCGCAATTAGTCATTAAACAAATAAATGGAACATATCAAGCCAAACATGAAAAATTATCCAAATACAAGGATCTCATCATGCACTTTTTAGAGAAGTTTTAGAAATTTACCATTGATAACATCCCACGAAAAGATAATTGGCTTGTGGATGCAATGGCAAGTGTTGCCTCTCTGATATCCCCTCAAGATCCTTCAAAAAAATTGGCATTCACTATTCACCCTATCATGAAACCTTCAATCAACGAAAAAATAGAATAGGTTTTAATGAAAACTAAGGAGAACTCGATTGAATGGTATGATACCATATTCAACTATTTGAAAAATGGTACCTTTCTCGAGCCAACAACTAAAAACCTCTGTGCTCATTTAAGAAAGCTTGCATCTAAATATATAATTCTCACCGATGTGCACTGTATCAAAGTTCATTCAATGGTCTCTTACTTAGTTGCTTAAACAAATTTGAGATACCTCTAGCACTTCACCAAGCCCATGAAGGTGCTTGTGGTAGACATTTTGGAGGGAAAACATTGGTTCAAAAACTTATTCGTATTGGGTATTACTAGTGCAATAGGAAACGTGATTGCTTTGATTATGTTCAAAAATGTCATAAATGTTAAGAACATAGCAATTTGCATCATGCTCCTGCTAATGAAATTCAAACTCAACTTCTGATATGGCCCTTTGTGTTTTGGGGATTGTACATTATAGGAAAAATTTCACCCCCTTCTTCTGCTGGACATACCTTTATCATCACTGCAACTGATTATTTCACAAAATGGGTAGAGGCTATTCCTCTTCAATCTATAGTAGTTGAGGTAATATTTTGTTTCATCCTAGAACACATTATTGCTCGATTTGGACTCCCTTCCACATTAGTCTCTAATAATGGAACACCATTTAAGAACAATGAGGTGAAGAAATTTTTGGAGACCTTTAACATCCAACATCATTTTTTGACACCTTATTACCCTCAATCTAATGGTCAAGCTAAATCAACTAATAAAGTCCTTGAACAAATTTTGAAGAAAATTGCTAATAAAAATCATAAGAATTGGCACACACAATTGCATTATGTACTTTGGGCTTATTGTACAAGTGTTCGATCTTCTACAGGGACCACAACTTATAATTTGGTCTATGGTAGTGAAGTAATAATTCCCTTGGAATTAGATATTCTCACACTAAGAATTGATCTTCACATACTTGTTGACGATATGCACTATCGCAAACAACGATTACACCAGCTTAAGATGCTCGATGAACAACGCATTAACGCTCTTGAACAACTTCAAGCTTATCACAAAAGGAAACATCACCATTACAATATTAATGTTGTCCCTTGATCATTCCACAAGGGTGACTTAGTTCTATCTGCAAATCAGCGTAACGTCAATGCCGACCCAAATGAAAGAGACAAATTTAGTTCTAATTGGTTAGGACCTTACATCGTTGACAAAACTTTTGGGTTTGGTGCATACATGTTAATAGAACTAGATGGCACACCCCTTAAGGAACCTATAAATGTCATGCATCTACGTCGGTATTATGTTTAATCCCTTTGAATAGTATGAATGATAAATCAGTGTTGTTAAATCTATTGGGTCATAGCCTATATGTTTTGACATTGCTTTGTTCTTGACAAACCAATTATGTGTATGTCTTGAGCACTAAAGTGGCTATTTAATTTATTTTTTAATTACTTTAGGTTTCATACTCTTTAAATTAATCTTGTGTGTTATGATAAATTACATCATTTAATTTAGCATAACATACATAATCATCATGTTGTATCTAACAGAAACTGCAATAAGTTTTAATTAGATCACATAAACTATGTTAAATCATGAAGACATTACTTAAGTAATCTTACAAAGATTATGTAATTAATCACATTTCCATTTCACATTCAAACACATTAATACAATTAATAAGCCATCAAATGCATATATATATCCAAAGTTTTATGTACATATCATCACAATATACAATGTCACTGAGGTCTGTGGGAACTAGACCCCTCAGGAGCCAATGCTCGTGATCTGGTAGTAGGACATTGGGAGATGGTCATATGTGATCGTGACCGTGATCCACCAAACCTAAGTGCAAACTCTAAGACCTTTATCCATCCAAGGGCCACCTGATGCTCCCTTGCTATTTTCTCCCTCTTTTCCTATAGTCGTTCCACCTCTTCCTGTAGTCTCTCAACCTCTGTTGGAGTCTGGAATGGTTGTCCTAGAGTCTCGGCTCCATGGATTCATCTCCTCACACTCTCATATGCTTCTCATAACCTTGAAAATGGTCTAAGTGACTCTGGATCCTCCTCCATGATGGGTGGGGGCACATAATCTGAGTCCATCTCCTCCTCATCGATGGATGCTGGCACTATCTCTGCAGCAGCTTGATGGTAGAACTCCTGCCAATCTCTTGTCACTCCTGCAAGGTAGAAACAATACACAATCAGTACACATCATCATGATATATATATAAATAGCATAAAACACTAAATTACATGCATAAAATCAAATAGCATCACCTATATCTCTGGTAGGCTGAGCAATATCAACAACATCCTGTGCAAGGGGCACGGAAGATGTGCTAGCCTCTCCATGACTGTGAGTACTGATGTTTGTTGCAGCTACTGCCCATGATCTCATCATACGAATAGGAGAGGGCTCTCCCCACTCATGTCGATCCTCAACTAGTGCCTCATTACTCTCGCTCAGGGGTGGATCCTCCTCTTCATCCTCCTCCTGGTCCTCATCCTCATCCTCATCCTCATCCTCCTCTCCCTCTTAGCCATCATAATCTGGATCTACATCCTCATCATACTCATCATCAATGACATCAATGAATATTTATGTAGCCCTGTATCGTGTCTCCTTGGCCCTATCCTCTTATCATCTCCCTCATCTAGTAGTGGACCTATATCTCCTATTGGATCATCCATCAGATATATTAGAGCTGGTTGTGTCACCATCCACCACTCCTCATAATCCCCTTGTGATAGTGACATCATCTACATCGAAGATAGGAGGTTGGTTGTGATCTAAGAATTCAAAGTCACTCTAGACTACATGGTCTAGACTAAGCTGTACTGACCTCCTAAAAGAGGATCATACCCGAGGTGGTGTCTAAATCTATCCAAATTACTGCATGAATCGATCGTAGTAAAAAGTACGCACTACGTGATCATGTCAGCCAACCAGAAATCTATCTAACTACAGTGTCCTCAACTGTCTCATGTGAGTTGACCACTGTAGCATCAACTGATAAGGTCTCCATAAGATCTCATCCTCTAGTCAGTCAAATCGCACTCTCCAAAAATGCAAATCCCCATACTTTCATAATTACTGTAGAGGATAGCCGAATGCCCAAGGATACCCTACTGTTGTAGCACATGGGAAGCTGACTAGTCTAGTACACATAATATGCTCCAAGAAACACACTTGTAGAAGCATGTAGTGCACCATACTATCTACCTCCTAGAATACAAATCGACCAAGATCATAATACAAATGTGTCAAGATACATCGACCCCAGGCATATACTATACGATGCTCTGCCATCCCTTGAATCAAATGGACTAGTCCTCCCTCGAGGTGTGTTGCCCACCCATTAGGGATGAGAACTAGTGTTATAGTATGCATCATAATCTATCAAACCACTAGTTCTTGTGAATACAATAACATTGATAGCTCAATTCACCCTCTCACTCACTCATCATGGACTGGACCATCCAGACAGTATTGCAAATTGACCTTCTACTCATGGAAGGTGTGATCTCTCTCGAAACTTACCTGCTCTCCCCAAATTAGAAAGTGGAGAATACAGTGTACGTCCTCCAGGGTGATCGTCATCTTACCTGTTGGTAGGTGGAATGTGCATGTGTCTACATCCCAGTGCTCACAAAGAGCCATCAACATAGCATCATGGTACCTCATGGGAGACCTGAGGTATTCCCAATAGATGCCTATGGCCTGAAGGTGCTCTATCTCATCTGTTGAGAGTGATGGGGCTAAATCTCTCAAGAATCTCAACTGTATACCCCCTAGCCACCACCGCAATCAGTTGGGTACCTATCCAAATCACAAAAATATGCTTTAAAAATAATCTAATATCTTTAATTT
Source organism: Sequoia sempervirens (assembly GCA_007258455.2). Classification (NCBI taxonomy): domain Eukaryota; kingdom Viridiplantae; phylum Streptophyta; class Pinopsida; order Cupressales; family Cupressaceae; genus Sequoia; species Sequoia sempervirens. The sequence goes on along the minus strand of VDFB02075321.1, from coordinate 326,201,931 downwards.
TTGTTTAATTCATCATGCAAGTGTACTAAATTTATTCTAGCATGCTTTCCTAAAGGCCCTAGCCACTTTAGAACCCTTTTGGGACACTTCACAAAGAAATGGGATACTTCACGAAGAAATGGGACACTTTGCAAAAAAGTGGGACACTTTGCAAAAAAGTGGGACACTTTGCGAATAAATGGGAAACTTTGTGAAAAAAGGGGACACTTCACAAACTTTTTTTCCAAGATCCTAAATTAACATAAATATGCATAAAAATCATTAAATAACTGCATAAACACATATCATAGATAGCAGAATCAACTCACCTCATGATGATGCTCGTTGTGTGCCACCTGGTCTTGTAGAATGTCCAATCGCGTAGGCCTATAATCTCATCTACTCGGCATATTTTCATCCTCACTCATCACTCTCATGCTACAAGAAGGTAAATGCAATAGTAAGTTCCAAAATACTTCAATTTTACCTCTTTTAACTCTTTTCATTCTTTTTTACTCTTATGCATAAAATTAAGGTTTTTCCTATCTTAGGAGTTAATAAAATACTTTCTATTCAAAACACCATAACAGGTGCTAGGGAACTCCATTTTTTACGTTGTTTGATGCGTTGAAATCATGATTTTGTACCTGACATCATCAATTTTCTATCATTATGTGGCATGGTACTTGGAAATGTCCTACGATATGATGTTCCTTATTCAATGTGGCTAGTTTTATGCCTTGATTCCACCTTCGTAAAGCAAGTGGAATCAAGGGGGGGCATATATCTACCCTCAAATTTTATTTCTAGAAGATAGATAAAAGGATTTTTTGAAAACTAATGAATTTGTGTTGTAGGATGCAGTTCCTAATGTTGTGGTTTTGCAGATAACTACACTGGGGGGCTTCATTCTCTCGTCTTTTGAATGAGCATCCTTTTATAGTAAAGTGCACTGTTTAGAGTCCTTTAGCTTACATATGCATGTAGAGTCATATGGGTGCTAAAGTGGGGGCTAAATGTGGACACATAAATTGTACTTCTTTCGAGAAAGTACAATTTGTGGCCTAATTTAGTCCTATTTTAGACACCCTTGCATAAATCACCCCTGAAAAACTACATTTATAGGTCCCTAATGCTCATTATTTTGGACTTTAAGGCCTATTCCACTCACAAATCATAAAAATCCTAACAAGAAACATTATAACCACTCAAATTCATGAAACCCACCTCAAAAATCTCTGGTGGGACTGAGTCGCCCAAGGTGGCGACTTAGTCCCTTTTGAGGTATTTTTCATTTTTGAGTGGGAAAATCACCGACTTAATTCAAATTCCTAATGGATTTTATCCTATGAAGTTAAAATAATGAATAATTATGTGTTGATGACTATAAATATACATTTTTAGGTCATTTTTCATAACATTAAGTCATTTTCATCAAGCAAAATCAAAATTCAAGAGTCAAATATATTTCACAAGAAGATTCATTAATCTATCTAAAACAAAGTTGAAGCTTTAGGACAGTAAGCTAGAGTTTTTGCAAGACTTCAAGCTCACTTTTTTTCCAAGATCTCATATTACAAAGGGTTGATCTTGGATGCCTATGGAGAATCATGGAGAAATCTAGGTTGAGGAGATGCAACTAGCCATCAAATCAATCCTAAAGACTTGTTTTCAAAGTGATTCCATCTTCCATTTTCTCTCTATCTTTAGCCTAAGGAAGGTTTGCATTTCATTTAGATTCATTTATAATGTGATTTAGTGTCTCTTAGAATGATTCTTGTATTGTTCTAAATCCATTTATGTATCTTATTCTTGCACATTAGAATAGGGTTGCATCTTATTTTCAGACTTCCTAGTCTTAAACACACTTAGGGCTAGGGTTCTATGTAGATTTTATCTCTTTCAAGGTTTAAATACCAATTAGGGGTTTGACCAAGGAAAACCCCCATTAGAAATCAAATTATATTTTGTTTTATAGGTAATTTTGCAGATTTAGATCCAGGTCTCCGTCAAAAAATAGAGTGCCAACTATGGGCTTCCATTTTCACTTTCAGATTTGCAAAAAATCCAAAGTGGAGTAAGTTTCCAATAGTGGTGACTTAGTCCCATTACACTAGTTTTTCAGAAGATTTTGCAGTTTCAAATACCCATTTGGTAGAAACAGGTTTCTAGGCAGTTTCCCTGATCTGGGGCTAAGTCGCTCAGCTTGGCATAAGTGTCCCAATTGGCCTGAAAACTAGATTCTCCAGAATTTCAAAGGTTTCTATGGTCTTTATTTCAACGTTCATCAATTTATAGGTGCACATTTTCTATTTAACATCTTTATCTTGTTCTTTATTGTATTCATTTCATCTTTCTGCATATCACAATGTGTTTTCCAACATCTTGCATTTCTTAGGTTTTGCATTAATAATCATCTTTCTTTATCAATTTAGTGCATTTACACATTATATTTAGGCATATTTCATCCATCCTTGCATTAATATTGAGTGTGTACATTGCATTTTGGCCCATCTTTCTCCTTTTAGGTGAAAAACCCTAGAAGTGCAAGAAAGCCCTTAGAAGCCAAAATCTTTGTTTACAGATACAAACACGCAATATGTGACCCTAAATTAAATGCAAAACAAGATGATGCAAAACCTATATCTAGGGTTTCGAGGATCTCCAAATCAGAAAAGGTATGATGTACAATGTTGGGTTCACCAAAATGGAACATAAAAATGTGGTGACTCTAAGATTAGTGTTCATAACCATGGGTTAATTCCCATATTTTATAAATTTCATTGGGATATAGATCAACAAGGTGAATTGGTTTACTATCAACCTTAATGGTGAGACAATGAAACCTAGATCTATATCCTAAGGGGGATTGGAATTGATTAGAAATATTTTTGAATGATTAACTAAATGATCCTATATGCCCTAATACCAAAATTGCAAGATATTGAAGACTGAAATTTGGAAAACATCAATTTACCAATGGATCTGGGAAGTGCAGAGAAAAAAAATATGCTTAGAAAATTGGTTTTGAGGTGCTTATAAGGACTCATTTTCCCATGGGCGAATGGGTCTTTGTACAGGTTTTCAAATAAAAATTTTGGGTCCTTTGGTGCAAGATCTGAGCTTTCATTTGGCATAGGTCCCACTGTTGGAAAGATGAAAAGTAAAGTATATAACTTATTTTTTGTGGCTTGAAAAAAATGATGAAAACTTATGCAATAATGCAAAATTTATCCTTTGAGATCTCTTCATTCCTTCTTCAACCTAAGACCTACACATACACAAAGAGAAGAAAAATTATTTGTTTTGTGTGAATGGGGGTTTGCCTTAGTCAAAACCCAATTTGGTAATTAAACCTTGATAGAAAGAATAAAAAATGGAAGGGAATGATGAATGAACAATGCTTGTTACAACTCACCAAACCTTCAATGGCTTCCCTTAGAGGACTAAAGACAAACACCTCATTCCAAGGATTTGGAACGTGTTGAATTGGCTTGATAGATTGCTTGAATGCTTGAAAACCTACATTAGAATGTTAGCCTTAAAAACACAACATGAACACACATGAATCTTTAAATCATGATAGGACATTGATTGCTACTGAAAATGAATGATAATGTTGCTCTTGAATTTTTTTTACTATAATATTTTCTCATATGATCTCTTGATAATGCCGCTTAGATTTCAAATGATAAAAAAGACTATGTATTTATAGGTATTTATTTAATTTCTCAAAAATCATATCCCAATAGCTAACCTTTACAAGTGGAAATTCAAATACTATAATTTTTCCACTGATATATCCATATTTGGAGGGAAACATAATAGTAGGATAGCTCCCCCGTTGGGTGAATGAATCCCATTATGGCACATGAGTCCCATTATGACGAATGAGTCCTAGTCCTATCTTCAAAAATTTAAGTTGTCAGGGGAAAATTATTAAAAGAATGCATTTGTTTAATGTTTTTCCTCCCTTAAAAAATGAGAAGAATAAGGCTTTGGAATGCATAATTTGGAAAATTAGAAGTTTAATTAAATCCAATAAATTAAGGAACCCAAACATAGTGTGAAATTGTAAAGGTATACAATTTCCTACACTACATCTGCTTTGGGAATTTCCAAGCCTTTGGCTTGCATTTTCATTGGATTTCCAACCAAAGGCTTGGAATGACTTTCCAACAGCTAAAAACATGTCTTTTCTAGATTCTAAAAAAAATCACATAATCTTGAGCATGCTCCCCATTAGGTTTGCACATGTTCCAAGGTTAAGTAAGAAAAAACTAGGTATTGTTAATCTCTCTCTTAGCTATCTAAGCATGTAATTTCTTTCACAATTTGAGTATGTTAAGGATTTCATCTTTAATTTCTTTTGTTGGTGTATCTATTTTTTTTTCAAAAACTAATGTTTAGTATTTTTTTATTTTTTTTTAACCATTTATTTAAATTTCAAATAAATTGTATTTTTAGAAACTAGACTCCATTCTACACATATTTAAAAAATATATTTTTTCTATTAGTTTTCAAAAACTTTAGGGGGAGCACATTCAATTTTTTTATTTTTTAGGATGTGACCACTTTGAAAATTAGTAAAAAATAATATATTCATTAAAAAATTATCATAAAAGTCAGGGATAAACTACATGGTGTTAGCTAATTTCTCACCAAAGCAATTTTTAAAATACTAAAAAAAAATTAACATTTTAGGGAGGTTGCAGTAGATGCTATGTTATACTTTTGGAAAAATAGGACCAATTTGTGTTGCCTTCCTTATTAACCCCTTAATCTCTACAATTTTTTTTTTTAAATAGTAGTTTAGAAAGTAGATTTAGAGCACTACGACTCTTATTTTTGTTGCATCTTAAAATTTTGAGTGTAACTATCTTCAATTTCTCATCCAAGGTCAATCTTTCTTGATTTCAAAAAAAAGTGGCCACTTAGGACCCCTTTTTGGCCCCCCATCTTTGTGCACTTACCCATTGGGTAACATTTCTATCTTTAGTGTGTGACATTGAGCCTATTGATTGATACGCACTAATTAAATTTCTTACAATAGTTATTTCACCATTTGTACTAGATGATCTTAAGCCAAGGATCTTCATAGTGTCTCTAAAATTAAGATTTTTCATCATTTCAATAAACAATTGGCACCTTCTAGTTTCACTTAAGTTCTCAAAATAGTTTTTCCATATTTTATTAGTCATTCTTTTACAGGTGTGATTGGGAATTTAATCAAGCATTGGTTTCAAAAAAAAATCATCTATATCAATTAGATAATTTGGTTTTTTACAAATAATTATAGGAGGTGTTATGATTGGTGTGTGTTCTTGGTTTACATTTGGTACATTTGATTGATTATTCCTTGTATCAATAGATGTGATGATTGGAACTTGTTATTGGTTTGCATTTGGTAAATTTATTCCATCATTTCTATCCTCAATAGGTGTTCCTGTATTTTATTCTACTTTAATATCAGTTGGTATAGATGGCATACCTTCTCCTCCAAATTTTCTCATTTCACGTAGTCTTTTCATGCCATCCCTTTGTTTTTTCTTTTAGTGTCAAGTTGTTTGGGTGGTCCTTGCTTATTCCTTCCCATGGTCAATATCAATTGTTCCTAAATTAAAAAAAAATTATGAATATATGTTATAAATATTATGATTTGAACAAAAATAAATTACTTACTCAAATTACTTAAACATGAGATCTAGGTATTTCTGAGTTCTCTCCACCAACAAAGTACCAAACTTCAAGAACATAACAAAAATGTTACAACAATCTCCCTCTTCAAGTATGTAGGTCCTTGGATCATCTGACCAAAAACTTCATATCAACAAATTTCTTGACTCTCCCAAAAGGATATATCTTTATCTTGCTCAATGGAATCACCACTGTATGTGGATCACAAGGAGGCAGGGAATATTTTTAGTTTCTCACCCAAAGATTCTTGCACTTCTTGTTCTTTCTTCCCTAGCAGTGTTGACAATTTGTTAGTGGCTCGGATGGGGAGCTTCAACTAGACAATAATAACAAATATAACCAAAGATTCTTGTTCTTTCTTCCCAAGTAGAGTCACCAATTTGTTGGAGTTTCTAGATAATAGTCTAGTTTCTCCTAAAGGGTAGCTACTCCTTATGCTTAGAGACCCTAGGTCAGTGGCCAAAGAATAGGATATGATTGGCAAGCTTCTCCTTTGCACTTTAGGCTTTGCAAGACCAAGGTGGGTATCCCTATATGTTAAAGCAGATCATCACACTACTATGGTGGAAGGAATTTGTATCATATTTTGTGGAGAAATCGAATTACCCAACTTTATTATCATATGGGTTTATATACATCTGATGGTGGTGAACAAAGTTCTCGAAATAGCACTCACATGGTTCACAATATATAACCAATTATCACACATAACAAAACAACCTAAAACAAATAATAAAAAAACATAAACAAACTAACAATCAGCCTATCTACATGGAGTGAATGATGGAATACCCAACATTCCCCCCTTATTACATCATTTCTTTAAATTACTAATAAGAGAATCCTAAAAAAATTCAAACTTCACATGTGCAAGAGGCTTGGTGAAGATATCAGCGGGTTGTTCTTGGGTTGAGCAGAATTGGAGTTGGATGTTGTTTTATTGAACATGTTCTCAAATGAAGTGATAGTCAACTTCAATATGCTTTGTCTGTTCATGAAACACTGGATTATGAACAAGCTTGAGAACACTCTAATTATCACAATAGAGGATTGTAGGTTGGTTTTGTGGTACCCCCAATCCTTCTAATATGTTACGTAACCAAAATGCTTCACAAACTATTGCACTTGATGCATGATATTCTTCCTTTATTGAGGAACGAGCAACTATGGCTTACTTCTTACTTCCCCAAGAAATAGGACCTGATCCAAGGAAGAAAAAAAATCCAGAAGTGAATTTTCTATCATTAATAGAACCTTCATAATTTGCATTTGTGTACCCAGTTAAGAAGAATTGATCATTCTTTTTATATTCCAAACTATGATCCATTGTACCATGTAGAAACCTTAAGACCCTTTTTGCTACTATCCAATGGCATTTCTTTGGTTCTTGCATGAATCGTGAAAGATAATTAATAACAAAACTGATATCTGGTCTAGTATATGCCAGGTAAATCAAAGCTCCAATCATTTGACAATAAAGAGTTTCATTCACCTAAGGAGATATATCAGATGTAGATAACTGCAAACCTGATTCCATAGGTGTAGACATGGGTTTGGAATGCATCATTTTGAATTTCTCAAGTATTTTCTTGGCATATTTCCTTTGAGATACAAAGATATGGTGATTTGTTTGAGATGCCTCTAAGCCGAGACAATAGTGCAGTAGCCTGAGATCTGTCATATCAAATTTCTTCTTGAGATCATTCTTGGATGTTTCAACCATTACTTCTAAGCTTCCTATGATAACCAAGTCATCAACATATACAATAATTATCACAATATCCCTCCTTTATCCTTGAGGTAGATATTTGGATCATATAGATGCCTAGTGAGACCATGTTGTAGCAGATGTTCATCAATTTTTATATACCAAGCCCTAGGAGCCTGTTTGAGACCATATAGGGACTTGACTAGTTTACAAACCTTTTCCTCTTTACCAGCTACAACATATCCCTCTGGTTGAGTCATATAGACCTCTTCCTTAAGGTCCCCATTAAGAATGAAACTTTTTACATCCATTTGATACAATTTCCATCCAAATTGAGTAGCTAAAGCAAAAATCATTATAATGTTTTTTATCGTTGCAATGGGAGAAAATGTTTCCTTATAGTTTATTCCTTCTTTCAGGGCATAACCCTTGGCTACAAGTCTAGCCTTACGTTTATCTATACTACCATCTACTTTATACTTAGTTTTAAAAATCCATTTACAACGAATTGCTTTCTTACTAGGTGGTAGATCAACAAGCTCCCAAGTGTTGTTTTTCATCAAAGATTGATACTCTGTGATGAGCCTAGTTTTTGGTCTAGTTTTGGTAGAATCTATAGCCTATTTGTTCATAGATGTCATGTATTTTAATGCTTAAATGTTGGTATTAGCATAATGTTTCCCTCAAACCATTGAAATTTGGCATTACCCTATATCTCCAAGCTTTAATGATATTTGGCATAATATGTGGGTCATCTATGTTGATTTTGCATGTGATTAATGAGTGTTTCTTAGAGTGGTTATTGATGTGTATATATTGTGTGTACTAACTATGGACTATAGACTTAATACGTCAAGTTATGGAAGACATTGCCAGCTAGGCATACACCATAACGTCCAGTTGAGAAGCTACTCCAAGTCAAAGGTAGCCAGTAGCAAAGATTTTTCATGCAATCAAATGTAACCACCTTGCAGTGGACCTTAATGATTGAGCATGCATGGGCGTTATTTTTGTGATGGATCTATGCTTGACTTGCATTTCTTACCAGATTCCATGCATGTGTAACCCTCGCTGCCCACTTTCCCCTATTTTCCCCACATGGCGTCCTCCCAGTTGTGGAGTTGACTGCCTTGTTAGCTATAGTATAAATAATAAATTGATGCTCCTTCTTGGGGGGTTGCTTGATTCTACATTGTACTTTCATTTTAGTAATATTGATACATTACTCTTTGTATGCACAATTTATAGTGAATCAAAATCAAGTTATGAGTTTGAACATCTAAGGTTTTGTTAGTTTAGAGGATACTTATCCAAGGGGGGCCACTTGGTGAGTAATCTATTCTCTTAGTTCAGCATTAGCTTAGTATTACTTGCCATTTGATACTTAGTTTGAATTCTGGCATTGACTATTCCTATAGCCACTAGAAGTTCATTATGTGTCTGTTCCTGCAGCCAAAGCAAATACAATAGTTCTTGTTTGTTGCTCAGATCTTTCATTCTTGCTTTGCATTTCAATTTAAGCATAGTATTGGTGGATGTTTAGCATTTTTTTAATTTCCTTTCAGCTATTTACTTTTAACATTGTGTTTCTTAGTTGTAGAATGCAATAACTACTTGAGCCCCTAGTGCACATATAGTGCTGACCCATTTCAATTTCACATCCCTAGGTTGACAAGTTAAATGTACCTTCATTATGGTTGAATGACTATTCAGGTTAGATTTCCAATCTTTAAGTGATGGTTGTAAAATCCTAGTTATGAGAACATTGTAGGAGTCCAATACTCTGCATCCATAGCCTCTTTCTAAGGCTTTGATTCTAGTGCTTCCTAAGTAGTAGATGGATCAAAAATTTCAACAACTAAAGTCATTAGTGTAAATTTTACCTCATTCCATTGTGAACCATGTTGTGAGTCTTTGGACCTAAAGTGGAAGTGTCTGGGACTCCATCTAACTTTGCATCTCGAACAATACTAGTGTACCACTTTCGTAAAGGTTTTGTGACATTGGTGGGTGTTGACTGATTGTGTTGCCAAAAAAGTGTATACTTTTCTTGATATGGGAATAATTGATGATAAATTGAACTTAATGAGGCCTTTATTTGGTGTTGTGAGGTGTCCACATCCACACTAGGTCTTGGGCCCTTGCAAATTGAATAAAATGCATTTATTGATGTCTTGTAAAGGTGTTGTAAGGTGTTGTAACACATCTTCACACTTTTCTAGGACCATAATGTTATAATTCTCATAAATAACCTTACCAAGACCTATTTCAAAGTCTTGTAACAAACTTCCACACTTTCCTAGGCTTGTCATCAATATTTACACCTTTCTTATGCTTCAAATGACCCCTTTATACACTTATAGGCCTTAATTAAGTGTCTTGTTGAAAAAGAACCCGATAAACAATATTTAATACATATTAATCTCCAACATCCACTCAAAATTTCCCAAGTGGACTAAGTCACCACCTTGGGCAACTTAGTCCCATTTGGCTCAAAATCAAAATAAATTCAAATTTCTTCTGGGTTTTTATTCTCTAATACCTAAGGTCAGCCTGTGATGAGGTATTTTTGGGAATTTAGGAATAATTGTGTATAAATAAGGGTTTTTCCCCTCATTTTTCAACCTCCTAACTCATCTTAATTCATAACCCATCATCATTCATCACTCATCATGTTCTCAAGTCAAGCAAGCTAGGGTTTCGTCATTGCAAGTCATCAAGATAGCTCTCAAGGACATTCAAGGGAAGATTATTCATGTTTTTTTGTAGAAATTCAAGATCAAACATCATGGAAAGGTAATAACTCAATTTTTTTATGCTTCATTATATTCTTTCTTCATTTGTTTTAATTACCTAAAAAGGGGTTTGACCAAGGCAAACCCCCATGCCCTAACATTCAACATTCCTTCTTCTCTTCTTGTGTGTTTGTAGATTTAGGAACTTTGAGGGTTTGAAGATCATTGAAGATTTGTTTGAATACTTATTGAAGACATATCTTTGTTTTCCAAGCTGAAATATCAACTAAAAGTCACCTTCAGGTCTGAAAATCATAGTTTCAAAAGTGGACACCTATAGGAAACCAAAGTGCAAACCTAGGGTATATGTTTCCACTTCTAAATTTTTAGAGATTCAAAAGTGGACTAAGTCACCACCTTGGGTGAATTAGTCCCATTGGACCTAATTTTTAGTTATTTCTATAGATCTAGATACCTATTTGGCTGAAACAGGTTTCTAGGCAGTTTCCTTGAATTTGGACTAAAATGCCCCACCTGGCAACTTAGTCCCACTAGCTTAAAAATTAGAATTTCTAGAATCTCAAAGGTTTCTACAATCTTCAGTCAACTCCTCTTCATTTTCCAATTGCATGGCTTCTGTTTTGCATTTTTGTTTTATCGTCTATTGCATTTGTTTTATCTTTTTGCATATCACAATGTGTTTTCCAGCACATCATAATTCTTAGGGTTTGCATCATAAAGTCATCTCATTTTTAGATTAGTGCATTAAGTACATTTCATTTAGGCATAATTGCATCATTGCATCTCTCCTTACATCTCATCTTTGAGTGGTAAACAACATATTTTTAACCCTATCCCTTGCCTTTTAGGTGAAACATCCTAGAATGGTAAGTGGCCAATAGGTCTTATAAAATCATCGTTTACATTTTGGTGAACTTGACTTTAGAACACTTTTATTTTCTGATTTGGATTCCTTCATCATAGATCTAGCTTGCATTGACCTTGCATTATGATTTGCATGGATTTGCATGCTAGGTTTCAAGTTTTGCATCCATAAAAAAGTGCATTTAGGTTGCATTTTTGACATCTAAAATCATTAAGATTTTTTGTAAATTTGCATTTTCATCTTAGGATTACATTATACAGTACTGAGACCATCAAAACCCATTAGAAAAATTTGAAAAATATCAAAAAAAATCCCTACTGAGACTAAGTCGCCACCATGGGCGAATTATTCCCTATTCACCCCTAAAACAACCTTTTACAAAGCTAAAAACCCTATTTTTAAGCTTTTGTTTGGTTCCATTACCTATCTGTATCAATTGGCTAAGTTTTTGTAACATGCATTTCATCAAATATAGCCTAAAATAGCTCATTTCATGCATTGTTTCATTTCACATTTAAATCTCCCACATTTCATTTTTCAGATATTGCATACTGTAATCAACAACTTACTTTGTTTTGCATCTAAAAATTACATATAATCATTGCATTGCACTTTATTTCTTTTGTGCATAACATGTTCTTTAGATGTGCCTTTGATTTGATTAAACGTGGATTTTATAAACATAACATCCCCTCTTATGAGTTTGATTTTGATTACAACAATGAGGAACATGTTAGTCCTAACCACATCATTACATTACTCATTGGTGCAAATGGAAGTGTAGACAATCATCACACACCTACTTTTTCTTCTCTTGATACCTCTCCTATTAGTGACGAAGGTATCTTGGTGAAGGAAGTTACAAGTCTTGAGGGTCTTGATTAGCCATCTCCTTATTCCCCTTTAGAAGATGTTAGACAACAAGAACAGGAGATCATAGAAACATTCTTAAATATCACCTTACCTAGTCTCCATAACCATGACAATCATACTTGTCCATCTCCTAATATCCCTCCTCAATGTAAAGAGGATAGGTTGGTGTTAGAAGACATCCCTATTACAAATCATGAAACCCTTGATCCTCCCTTCCCTAATGCTCCTCCCATTTGGGATAATCTATTTGATAACCATAGTGGTCCTTCACTTGATGCCTCCCCCACTTGTGATGAAGCTACTTTACAAACCTCAAAATTGGATAAACATATTACAAGATCTCCTATTAGGTTAGATAATATGGTACAAGAGAATGAGACCTTAGAAATAACTGACAATAAAATAGAGTCTTCTTCTCCTCTCCCCACTATCAATCATCAAACACATTAAACCATTAATAATTCCCTTAGTTGTGATGAAGCTAATTTGGATGAATCAAGCCTTAATTGTAAAGAACATGAGGTTCGTTGTTCTCCTAAACACTTTCCTTCTAGGGAGAATATCATCATACAAGGAAAAGATAACATTGATAATAATATTATTCCCTTATAAAGAGATGGAGAGCCAATGTCAGACTCTCATTTTCCAAGGGATGTTAATATTATTCAGCCTCAACTCATCCTTTATCCCCCTTCACACAAAAAAACTCCGCACAAACCTGAATTCACCCTCTACCAACCTCAAACTAATCTATCACAGCAACCAAGTCATAATATTGTTTCTCTTACATATAACACTCAAAATAACCCAGAACCGCCACAACCAACCCCAACACCCTTACCTTTGCCTAATCCTATCCCCTCTAGACCTTTCTTACTAGGTCTTCCTACTGGAAAGGAGTACAATCTTGTTGAACAACTAAAGAATACTCCTGCTAAGATATCATTGTGGGATCTTATTCAAGCCTCCCTCACTATCACAACATGATCCAAACCACCTTGCAACAAGTTCCTATCCTTTCTAATGCAGAACCAACTAACATCATAGCCATGATCCAAGGAATAAATGTTGATATTTTTTTCCACCAAAGTGAACTCCCCCCTTTGGAAGTGCATAAACAAAATGAAGCTTTCATGATCATTTCTCGATATAATTGGATAGGGATAAAGTGAACCCTTATTGACAATGGCTCAACCCTTAATGTGTGTAGCATAAACCTTTTGGATAGGCTTCATGTGGATAAATCAAAAATTCAACCCAAATCTTTATCTATTAAGGGCTTTGACAATGTCAAAAAGATGCCACTTGGTGTGATCACTTTACCTATTGCAGTTGGAGAAGTCACATTGAACACACAAATACAGGTTATGCCTCATGATCTTTCATATAACCTTCTTCTAGGTAGTCCATGGGTTCATGCTATGAATGATGTGCCTTTCACTCTTCATCAAAAAATGAAATATATCTACAACGGAAAAGTGTGCACAAGCGACACTGATCATGAGCCTTATAATGTCTTGCAACTTGAGAAAAATAAAGAGAACCCCTTGAACACATTAACACCAACCACACAAGTGGAACATGCACAACAAAAGGACAAACAACAACATAGTGAACAATCCACAAAGCTATTAGATAATGATTGGGGTTCCTTGGATTTTTAATATGACTTCATGGGTGAGTATAAGATCATACACAAAAAATCAAATAGGGAAAATGAAAATGCAAACGACCCTTTGAAAGCATCCACCTCAACCACTTTAGACAAAGAAGCAAACTACACAACAACCTTTGATGAACACAATAACGAACAACCACCCAATTCCAAAGCAATGAAAAAGCTTTATGGAAAAGGTTATAAGCTTATGAAACAACTTGGATATAGTGGAAAAGGATGTGGTGCTAATGAACAAGGTATCTATAACCCTATCAACCCTATCACACAACAAACAACTCATGGTCTTGGCTATTATACTATAATAGAGATCACCAAACCTTCACTTACCATCAACAATCTCACAACACATACTCATACATTATTCTTAATTGAACACCTCAACACTAGTGGTCTTGAACATCATCCAAACATGAAACAAAAAACTACACCTTCACTTAATTTCAATGTCATCTTACAAGACACAAATGATTTACATTCGCTAGATTTTCCCTCCTCTTATAAGAGAGAAAAAAATCTTGCAATCTAGAGAAACTTGTGTAAGTATGACATCTACTACTGAGCAAGATGTATCTTTGATGCAAGCCACAAGACCACCTTCTACCATTTATCAAGAGGGTATCTTGTCAAGACTAGACTCCAAGATCACTTGATCACCCTCCCTCCCATATTTTGAAAGAAATGCTCTTACAATACTTCATTCTATGCCTATCATAGAGTTCATGGTCCCTCCACTAATGAATGTAAGGCTTTGAGTCATAAACTACAACATTTTTAGGAGTTTGGTATGCTTTCCTCTATGGGGGAACCTAATTCCTCTACTTGATACTGATTTTCACTCTAGCATGCATCATTTCAACCCACCCTTGTCCTACACTAAGTGGGGGAAAGAGGGTTCGATAGCCTTGTCCTTGTATGTCACTTGTGGTTGCCTCCTTTGGTTAGTCGTTAACCTTTCATGAATACATAAGAGCAAGCTTGGGATGTGGAAAACATGCCTTAAGTTGGCACGCATATGACATACTACCCTTCTCATGATGTAGCTTCTCGAAAACATATGACTTGGCATAGGGCTTTCCGAGTAAGCTCTCATGTCCTCTTCTTCTACTTTAAAGAAATTTCTCACAATATTGGTGCTCGTAACCAGTTTAAAGTGGGGGCATACATCACCACTCACATTTCATTTTATGATTTTCTTTTTCTTTTCATTCCCTCTCTTGGAAACATTAGGCACAATGTTCCCTAGGATGAGACCTTGCACTTGTCCTCTCTTGGAAACAAGATGAGACCGTTTGCACTTATCCTCTCTTGGAGACATTGAGCATGATGTTCCCTAAGATGATACATTGCATGAACAAAGCAAAATCCCTTTGAACAATCCTTACACTATTTTCCATTAACAATATCTATGAGTGTCAAGCATACGAAGTTTTGCTTACTTCATAGAGCTCAAAAATCATTTTCCTTTGTGGAGCCTTATTAAAGTTATCAGGAGGTATAACTTTGGTATGGTTGAGTGGGAAGCCCATTCTGAGGCACGACTTTCCCCCATAGCCACCTATGTGTTTTAGTGCATACCAACTAGCGTATGTTTCTCACCTTTGGGATTTCTAACCTTGTAGATAACCAGAAGTTTTGTGGCCCCAGATTGAGTATACCTTTGGGATTTTCTCACCCGACAGACAGCCAAGAGTTTCGTCGCTCCAGAGTGAGTATGCATTTTCTTTCCAAAACAAACAACCCTAGATCTTATCCACAACATGTTGGACTAACAGTCGAAGCTTGATCCACCCCATTTTCCTTTACTTCTAGTTCTTTCCATTGTATGATCATGAATCTTGTCTCGCTACAAATCATTCACCTTGCATGTGTCCTTTCATACTTATGTTGACTTGACTTAGGATCTTGGATCTTGGGGTCTTGTGCAACCTCCTTTGATCTTTTTCATCCACATTGGTATGACTGGACTCCTCTTGAATGGCTACTTTAGTGTGAGTTTGAAGCAAGTTCATCCTCTCACTAAAATCAAGGCTTAATGTGTTGCCAAAAAAGTGTATACTTTTCTTGCTATGGGAATAATTTATGATAAATTGGAATTAATGGAGCCTTCATTTGGTGTTGTGAGATGTCTACACATCCACACTAGTTCTTGGGCCCTTCCAAATTGAATAAAATGTATTTATTGATGTCTTGTAAAGGTGTTGTAAGGTTTTGTAACACATCTTCACACTTTTCTATAACCATAATGTTATAATACACCTAAATAACCTTACCAATACCTATTTCAAAGTGTTGTAAATTCTTGTAACAAACTTTCACACTTTCCTAGGCTTGTCGTCAATATTTACACCTTTCTTATGCTTCAAATGACCCCTTTATACCTTGTGGGCCTTAATTGTCTTGTTGAAAAAGAACCCAATAAAAAACATTTAATACATCTTAATCTCCAACATCCACTCAAAATTTTCCAGGTGGACTAAGTCACCACCTTTGGCAACTTAGTCCCATTTGGCTCAAAATCAAAATAAATTCAAATTTCTTCTGGGTTTTTATTCTTTAAGACCTAAGGTCGGCCTGTGATGAGGTATTTTTGAGAATTTAGGCATAATTGTATATAAATAATGGTTTTTCCCCTCATTTTTCAACCTCCTAACTCATCTTAATTCTTAACTCATCATTATTCATCACTCATCATGTTCTCAAGTCAAGCAAGCTAGGGTTTCATCATTGCAAGTCATCAAGATAGCTCCCAAGGACATTCAAGGGAAAATTATTCATGTTTTACTGCATAAATTCAAGATCAAATATCATGGAAAGGTACACTAACTCCATTGTTGCATGCTTCATTATATTCTTTCTTGATTTGGTTTAATTAACTAAAAATGGGTTTGACCAAGGCTAAAGCAGCCACGGACAGAGGGTCCTCAAAGAGAACAATTTGAACCATGCAGCAAGAGTCACACAATGGAAGCAACCCCAAAAATGGAGGCAAATTCAAATTCAAGCATTCTTATTATCAGAAAATTTGATTACAACTGGTTGGCAACATCCGAGCTTACAGATCTGACTCACAAGCCTGATTACAACATGCTCAAAATACCATCTTCCTACATGCTCCTCAATGCAAGCAAAAATCCTATAGAGAAAATCTAATCTTTCTCTAATCTCTAACTCTACTACCTTCTAATGATCAATTACAATGCTTTATATACATTCACAAATCCAAAAACATTCGCATCAGCTCAAAGATTATTCCAATCTCCGATTAAAGAAAATGTAATGTGTGTGTGCATATGTCAACCTCAAATTTGACTTACTCCTTGATGAATGCATAGGATGAAGTGTGGACCTAAATTAAGGTCGGGGACACTCCATAGAATAATTCAAATCACACCGACAAGATCCACAAGATACGAAAACAATCCACAAGCGATTGAACTAGCTGTTAGATAAGAAAATTATTCTGATGTCGATTCAAGAAACTGCCACTAAATTCGAAAGTGATAAATTTTTGAAAAAAGATCCAATCGCTCTCAAATCTTGGAAAAAGGAAAATGAACATGCCCACAATGTAAACATAGATCCACAAGATCTGGCAAGCAAACATGAAGAATTATCAAATCTTCCAACTTGAACTAAATAGAAACTGGAATGAAAATATTTTTGGGTGATGCAAGATTTCCACGACCCAAGGATGCTCCTGCATCAAACACCCCTAGTGATAAAATATGTTCCATGAGAGGGACTCATGAACATCAAATAGAGTTTGGGATATAGATCCCATGCTCATTCTTGATCCAAATGTCTTCTCTGTCTATACTTGTCTTCCTCCTAACCTCTCTTCTTTCATCTATCAAATCCTTCAACTTCTTCTCTTTACCTTCCTTTCCCTGCCTCATAACTACACAAGGTAGTAAGGGACCCTTAGCACCACTCACTTTCTTCCATCCATCCGATCTACCTCCTTTGTAGGACTTCATCTTATCTACTATCTTATCTACAACCAAAGTATTCTGTTGCACAATTCTGCTTTTGCATCCTTCTGGTTCCATATCACTTTCAGATTTAACCATAAGGTTCTTCTTCAAATCCATGCCATCCTCTAGTACAACCTCTGCATCTCACTTCTCAACACTAAAACTTTCCACAAGACTCAAATTCCTCACTTCCTCCTGCTTACTCTTCAAGGAAGCCAAAGTAAAAAAATTCCCATCCTTCTCTATAGTAATAAGATTCCTTCTACAATCATATATAGCTCCTCTATCGAACTGCCAAGTCTACCCAATAGAACATGGCAAGCACTCATAGACAAAACATCACACAAAACTTCATCTCTGAAGGGGCCAATGTTAAAGTTCACCTAGCACTACTCTTTCACCTCCCTTACATGATATTCTTGTAACCAACTTATCCTATAAGGAAAAAGATGCAGAAACCTCTTCAAACCAACTTTATCCACCATCTCCTCAGATACCAAGTTATCAGTACTTCCAATGTCCACAATAACCTTATAGCACTTACCTCCTAATTTGCACACAGTCTAGAAAATATTCTTACTTTGTGAAGTCTCAGTCTCTTCCCTTCTCTACCTCATAAAGACTCTCCTAAGCATAAGAGATTCTCCCTTCTTTGGTTCTATCTCATCTTCAGTTACCTACTCTTCATGTGCCATACAATTCTTTTTTCCAGTTCCTTTACTTGATCCCTCAGGACACTCAAAAGATTGATGTCCAAATTCTCCACACTTGAAACATTTTCCCAAGAATTCCTTGTTGCCATTTCCTCTCCTTTGTACCCTCTAATCCTATTCTTTACTCCACTTAGATCTTGATTCTTCTTCACTTGTCTACTTCTCCCTGCTGCTGCTCATCTACTTTTCTTTCCCTCTAGGTTTACTCTATTGTCTTTTCTTCACTTTATCTTTTGCCTTAAGAGCATATTGGTAGGCATCTTCAACTATGGAAATCCTAAACATACTCATCTCATCTTGAATGTTAAATCTAAGGCCATTTATATACCTTTCCACCTTCTCCCTAGTCATCTCTTGGTGCCTAGATCTGATTGTCATCTTATAAAATTCCTCAGTGTACTCTTTCACACTCATATCCTTCTACTTTAGGTTCTTAAACTTGTTGAACAATTCCAACTCATAATCTTCTAGAATGAACTTAGCCTTCAGCCTTGCAACCATCTGCCTCCACCGAGTGATTCTTGTTTCTCCATTTTCCACTATGTCCTTCTACAACTCTTTCCACCATAGCAGCATGTCCTTTCAACTTAGTTTTTTCCAACCTAACTCTTAGTGGGTCTCTAATATCCTCAAGCTCAAAATATTCTTCCAACTCTCCTATCCATTCTATCAAGTCTTTTGAATTCAATGTACTAGAGAAGTTGGAAACCTCCACCCTATGACTTTTACTTACTTGTGCCACTTCCCTCAACAGTCTCTTTTCTCTCTCATTTGTTGGTCCTTTAGCCTCTTCAGCCTTAATTTCTTTTGTAGCTTCTTCATATTCATCCTTTGGTTCAGGGTTTCTCCTCAAACCACCCAAGAGGTTCCAGATCTCATTCCTCATCTCATTTCTAAAGTCCTCCATCATCTGCTCCATTCTTCTAGGGTTCATCATTCTCGATGGCATCTCTCCCATGCTTAGTGCAACTACCTCAGCTTGGTGATCTGACTACAAGGTTTCAATTTCCTCTCTCTTAGTGATCTATTGAACACACTTACAACCTACCTCAAATCGGCTATCTATTCACCCAAGGAATGCCACAAGGACCATAACCCACTCAAGGTTAGTAACCAGCTCTCATCTCAAGATTAACAGGTTCACAACCTACTTTGATACCATTTGATGCAGCCACGGTTGGAGTGTCCTCAAAGAGAACAATCTGGACCATGCAGCAAGAGTCACACAACGGAAGCAACACCAAAAATGGAGGCAAATACAAATTCATTCTTATTATCAAAAAATTCGATTACAACTGGCTGACAACATTCAGGCTTACAGATCTAGCTCATAGGCCTAATTACAACATGCTCAAAATACCATCTTCCTACATGCTCCTCAATGTGAGCAAAAATCCTACAAAGAAAATCTTATCTTTTTCTAATCTCTAACTCTAATGCCTTCTAATGATCAATTACAATGCTTCATATACATTCGCAAATCTAGAAACATTCACAAATCTAGAAGCATTCGCATCAGCTCAAAGATTATTACAATCTCCAATTAAAGAAAATGTAATGTGTGTGTGCATATGTTAGCCTCAAATTTGAATTACTCCTCGGTGAATGCAGAGGATGAAGTGTGGACCTAAATTAAGGTCAGGGACACTCCATAGAATAATTTGAATCACACTAACAAGATCCACAAGATACGAAAATGATCCACAAGCAATCAAACTAGCCATCAAATAAGAAAATTATTTCGGTGTCGGTTCAAGAAACTGCCACTAAATCCAAAAGCGATAACTTTTCGGAAAAAGATTCAATCATGCTCAAATCTTGGAATAAGGAAAATGAGCATGCCCATGATGTAAACATAGATCCACAAGGTCTAGTGAGCAAACATGAAGAATTACCGAATCTACCAACTTGAACTGAATAGAAACTAGAACAAGACAAACTGGAATGAAAATATTTTTGGGTGATGCAAGATTATCACAACCCAAGGATGCTCCTGCATCAAAGGAAAATCCCCATGCCCTAACATTCAACATTCTTTTTTCTCTTCTTGTGTGTTTGCAAATTTAGGCACTTTGAGGGTTTGAAGATCATTGAAGATTTGTTTGAAGACTTGTTGAAGACATCTATTTGTTGTTTGAGCTAAAATATCAACTAAAAGTCACTTTCAGGTCCAAAAATTAGAGTTTCAAAAGTGGACACCTATAGGAAACTAAAGTGCAGACCTAGGGTATCTGTTTCCACTTCAATTTTTAGAGATTCAAAAGTGGACTAAGTCACACCTCGGGCGACTTAGTCTCATTGGACCTAATTTTTAGTGATTTCTATAGATCTAGATACCCATTTGGCTAAAACAGGTTTATGGGCAGTTTCCCTGAATTTGGACTAAAATGCCCCACTTGGTGACTTAGTCCCACCAGGCTTAAAAATCAAAATTTCTAGAATCTCAAAGGTTTTTGCAATCTCCATTCAACTCCTCTTCAATTTCCAGGTGCATGGCTTATGTCTTGCATGTTTTTTAATCATCTATTGCATTTGTTTTATCTCTTTGCATATCACAATGTGTTTTCCAGCACTTCATAATTCTTAGGGTTTTGCATCATAAAGTCATCTCATTTTCAAATTAGTACATTAAGTACATTTCATTTAGACATAATTGCAACATTGCATCTCTCCTTACTTTGAGTCGTAAACAACATATTTTTAACCCTATCCCTCGCCTTTTAGGTGAAACATCCTACAAGGTTAAATGGCTAATAGGGCTTATAAAATCATCATTTACACTGATTATCAATGTGCCCATCATTTTTACCATCCATGTTGAAAATAGGAGTACTATTTGAAGTAGATGGTGATGCAAGAGAACTTACATCATTCTTCTCATCAAAAATTACATCTCTACTAATGTATATCTTTTGTGTATTGGGATCCATAAGGCAATATGCTTTGGATTCATTACTATATCCTAGAAGAATACATTTCATTGATTTTTCATCTAGCTTCTTCCTTTTCTATTTAGGAATGTGCATATAGGCAGTGCATCCAAATAACAAATAATCTACGGGAATGATGTGATATTCCAACCACTCATAACCAACCTACTAAACTATTATCTTATGCATCCTATAATGTAATATTCCTAACATCTATGTGAACACTAATTCCCAACAATTTGATGGGATAAATCATCTATGTAACCTTCTATATTATCAATGACTTATGGTAGTGTGGAAAGAAAAAAAGAAAATATAAACTAAGAAAGTAGGGAAATATTTTTGATTTAAAGTTTTTGATTCAGCCCTAACTTCAAACTTTGTTAATCTCCTTGACCAATGCCTACTCCATATAGAGTCGGGAATGAAATAAACTCCTACAATAGACCAACCATGGCTTCTCATAACCCTACTACCTTATTACAAGAAACCAACAAAAGGACAACCATCACATTACTTATTAATCCACATTGTGACAACATTACCCTCACTATCTCTATGCAAGAAATTACACCACTCCTTGAATGGTAGGAAAACATAGAAATAATTCAAACAAAAAATATGATTGAAGCATCAAAATAACACTTGATTACTTTGATTCAAAATTTAATGTGTACAATATTTGGAGAACATGTCAGATTGACATTTAGATTTGAGAAAAAATACAATGTGTATTGTAGTCATATGTTGTTATTACAGAGCATAGCTTAAAGCATTCCCTATCTATGTCATAAGGACTTACCCTATTCAACTTGACTCAATCAAAGACTTACAAAAAACTAGAAGACAAAATCTTGGAAGGGTTCAACACTACACCAAACCCCTCAGGTTGGAGAGCAAAAGTCTGAACCCCAAAACAAGACAAAAAAAAATTCCTTTAGAGTGTAGGCATAACTCAAATTTGAATTCAAAATCCTTAACCCTAAATCTAACTAGGGTTATAGGAAGAAGAACCTCAATCAGATTACAAACACCAAAATTGCCCCCAAAATAGAGCAACAACTAGGCTATAAAAGCCCCCTGACGCCTCGAGCACATCCCAGCATAATGTTATTCATGAATGTAGGTATAGGCACCAATGAAATCTGCAATAAAATCTGGACATGAAAAAGATATTTGACAGATCATTCCCTTCTATGTCATCCATGCCTTTATCAATCATTAGAGTGAGTAGTTTAGCCGATCACGGAAATCAATTTTTCCCTTGTATCAATTCATAGTTTTCTCCTACATTCACACCATGCCTCACCACCTAGCCATTGGAAAATCACATCCTTGAATTATGTTCATTGATTTGTCCCCTTCGTGCCAAGATCCAATGCCAATCACTCATTGCCTTGAACTTTAAAACTTGACTGCCAAATTTAAACCCCTTTAAATTTGGGTCATTTTATCACCATTGCATCACATCGAAGACACTGTAAGATATCGTATTCGTTGAAAAATGAGGTGTTTTCTTAGCTTAATGCTCTGTAAAACTTTAATATTGCTGATCTAAGTAAGTCTTTTT
The DNA here is from genome assembly GCA_007258455.2 of Sequoia sempervirens. Classification (NCBI taxonomy): domain Eukaryota; kingdom Viridiplantae; phylum Streptophyta; class Pinopsida; order Cupressales; family Cupressaceae; genus Sequoia; species Sequoia sempervirens. The sequence goes on along the minus strand of VDFB02075321.1, from coordinate 326,179,188 downwards.
CTTTGTTACATATATTCTTTGTGGGTGATTATCTTGATTAATTCATTTTACTGTTGTAGAATGAAGAGAGAAGTTGATAAAAGAACTAGACAGGATATTAGAAAGATCACACAAGATGTACCATGGAGAAACCCTTTCGAAAAAAACTCCACCACTATCACTATTTCCTATTATTCAATCTCTAAATTACATAATAGGTCTACCAGCTTGAGAGAATGTTTCTTTGTCTTCACAAATTTCAATCTTCTTCTGCACACCAAGTAATAAACTTCTCTCACAACCTCTATTCAACTTGCTTGAGATAAATAGGCTTTCTTTAATTCCAGAACCTCAACATGAGTTACACCAATGCACAAGTTCTCAGACCCTACAAGGTACAGTATCATGCAAATAGGGTTATTCTAAGAAGAAACACATGCTTCTCATCCATTTGGCCCCAAACCGGTTACAACTCATCTTCATTCTATTGATAATCTCCAAAGTTTTCCCTAAAGCTCATCAAAGGTCCCACTTAACTCCAGTGCCCTCAAAAATATCTTATCATGCATGCCAGTAACCAATAAAGCATCTGGGCACCCGAAGTTTGCCTTACAAGTGCTTTTATAGTTAATCGAAGTATCAACACCATTCTAAAGAATGGTCATCTCCTTGTTAATCACCGAGGTAGGTCCTCATATTCAATATAAGCAATTAATAAGCATAGCTGCATTACAAGTTAACTGCTAACTACATGCAACTCGTACAACATGTGATGCAACATGCACCCTGCATGCAACCTAAGATAACTCAACCACATAACTAAAACCAAATTGAACTTAAACTAAACTAAACCAAACTAAACTAAACTAAACTAAACTAAACTAAACTAAACTGATTTTGAATTGAATTGAATTGAACTGAACTGAATTGAACTGATCTGAACTAAACTTAACTAAACTTCAAGCATGCAAACATCAAATCCTAACTCCTAGATCTTTTCATGCATTCAAGTGTTACTGTTACTCAGATAATAATTCAACACAAGGTGAGTTTTCACCTTACCATGTGTGCACCCACATGCTCTATTATTTAGAATAACCTAAATGTCACTTCATGATTTATTTCATCCAAATAATTAATCTCATCCTAATCTTAGTGTTGTTGAACACATTCCAAGAATCTAGGAGATACATGAAATAATTAATGTTTAGGATTTGCAATTAAATGGCATCCTATTTCCAACAAGAATGAGTACTTTTAGAGTCCCTTTGATGCATAGGTCGAAAGGACCACAACATATCAGAGTGAGTCATATTTGATTCCCTCTAATGAAATTAAACCTACCACCTTTCATCCTCATCAGCATCGTGCAACTAACAACAACAATGTGAGTTGGCTTATTGATCAATTGTGTAGCACCACTTGTCTACATGTCACCATCCACTAACCTCATCTGCCTTCCTAACGAGTCCCACCAGAAACACATCCTACACCGTCTGATCACCATAAGACATCATTGAAGAGATATCCACACATCAAGAGGAGAAAATTTGTAGTCCCTTTGATGAAACAATCAGATGGACTGCAACATATCAGGAGGAGTAATTTTTAGTCCCCTCGATGCAGCGAAAACACACCCTTGCCTCAACCTTTATTGGGTCCCACCACATCACTGTGGGCTTCCCGTTCCCCCATTGAGAAAAATAAAGGGCCCACAACAACACTGCAAGCTAGTGGGCCACTGCCACCTATCCACCATACGTCATCATACTCCATAGTCAACCCCTCACAGCTCATTGTAGAGACTGTAACAAATTGGAGTGAGGCACTTTTTAGTCCCCTCAATGAACACCATCGAACACACTACAAGATATTAAAGTGAGCATCTTTGGAGTCCCTCTAATGAAAGAGTGTCAAAAACACCACTGGATATGGGAAGGACCATTTTTTGAGTCCCTCTAATGCAATGAAACACATCCCCATCGATGGGAAAGAAAAATGCCACATGGGGCAGTGACCAAAAGATAAGGTTAAGGGGTTGGTTAAAGAATGACCACCTAAGGCATAAGTTATAACTTGGTTGACCGGGAACCAGGCACAACATGGGAATAAGTGGATAGAACAAAAGACCAAGGCATTGAGAAATTATGGTTTTAGGAGGGTTTAAGCCCTATAAGCAATTTTGAACCCTAATTAGATACAATTGGGGAGTTTCAAAACCTCAGGGATCATAAAATTCCAAATATAACCACGGATTTTGCAAGCTCCACCATCTTCCACAATATTTAATTAATAATTTGAAATATTTCATGCACAAGTTTATAAAATTAGACTAATCTTTCTATATTCCTTTAAAATATGCATCAATTTATAAACTCTATATATCCCTTTCAAATATGAAACTTCATATTTAAATTACCAAGAATAAAAGAAAGAGAAAAAATGATTGAATTCATGCCTATAATATTCCTATTCTTATGCACTTTCAAACCCTCTGAGCTCAACTTCAAAGTTCCTGCCAAACTCTCCAAACACTCCACACCTTTCTCACTGCTCTTCCACGTAACTCTTAAGATAAGCGACTGCTTTCTCTCTTCAAAATAACAATAATCTTTCCCCTTTCAATCATGTGGATTCTTTCATCTTATCACAACCAAGAAAAAGACTCTTAAATATGGAAAAATAGCTCCCTTATTTCTCACCTAAGTATATAATCCTCTTAATAAGGATGAACTCGATTCACTATATCAATGAAGAGTTATCTCTACATTTTCCACGTGGTTCACACCCCCCCTCTCTCTCTCCTTATCAAAGAATAAAAATCCTCTCCAATCCTACTACTGACATCAACAACGCAACTATACTTTTAATATAATTGACTTCCTTACTCCCTTCCATCATGCCATCACTGAAGACCATTTAAGAACTCATTTCATGCCATATACAATACTAGGGATATAGCCAATGATGGTGGCATAAACCTCCACATGAATTTTAGTTTGTTTGATTTTATTCATTTCCCACAACATGCATTGAATGGAAAGTTAACAACATGATAACAACTGTGGGATCTCTTAATATGCCTATATATATATGATGACATAAAGAACATAAATAAAGATGATAATGAAAGAAAATGTCACATTTTTATTATGAAAGACTAGTTCAAAGACCAAATATGATTCAACCTATCCTTACAACTCAAACACACTTAGCCAAGACACAAAATAAACTCAATGATAATATTGGGGTTACTTACCTATATTTGATACAAAATCCTATGTAAGTTTGTGTGTGTTCGACTCAAATTAGCATTTACCCATTTGTTTACCCATTTATATACTCTTCTCTCCGATGATACTCTCCCTCTCCATCTTGGATGGTAAAATTTGCTCTTGCATTCAATTTAGAAGGCCATCCAAATAGCTAGTCTTTTATTAGCCATGTTGTCATAATCATTGATTAAAAATAATAATTATTAAAATCAAAACATTTTACATTGCATTATAATTTCATCAAAATATCAACTAACGTATAATCATCCATTAATGTCAAAAAAACATTTTTAACGTAAAATTTAAAAGTAATTGCAAATAAAAAATTAGGGTGTAACAACATACACATTTTATTTAGTTTAAATGGATTTCTAATGGCCAAAAAATCACATGATAGTCATGTTGAAGGTCCCACTGCAACTAGTTCCACTTTTTGTGCGACTTTTTTTCATAGTGTAAGATATATTTTTGTTTTATTTAAGTTGAAATGATTGAAACGCATTGGAATTTCACAATTAATTGATTGTTGAATTTTTTTGTATAACATTTTTTATTATCAATTTTGATGGCTATTTCATATTTTATTGATAATGTGTTATCTTGTCTAAGTAATTTATAATTTAGATGTCAACAAAGAGTAATTTGTTTAATTAATTTCATATATTTTTAAGTAAGTTCATATATTTTTAAGTAAGTTCATATATTTTTAAGTAAGTTCATATATGCTTAAGTAATTTCATTTTTTTTTAAGTAATTTTATATCTGTTTAAGTAATTTCCTATATGTTTAAGTAATTTCATATATTAATGCTATGAGATTTCCACAATCCATAATGCTTGTAATTTCATATATGTTTAAGTAATTTCATATTTGTTTAAGTAATTTATTTTTGTTCAAATTATAATATTTATTAACATATTCAGAATTTTTTTTATTTAGGAACAATTGATATTAGCCATGGGAAGGACTAAGTGAGCACCACCCAAACAACTTGAGGTAAAAAATAAAAAATAAAGGGAGTGCATGAAAAGACTGCTTCAAATGAGAAAAGTTGGAGGAGAAGGTACACCATCTATACCAATTGATTATAATGTAGAATCAAATACCAAAATAACTATTGATGATAGAAATGATGGATCAATTTTACCAAATGCAAACCAAGAACAAGCACCAAGCATAACACCTATTGAGACAAGGAATGATCAATCAAATGTACCAAATGCAAGCCAAGAACACACACAAATCATAACACCTCCTAGAATTATTTATAAAATACCAAAGTATCTAATTGATAGATGAAAATATTTTGAAACTAGTGCTCGATAAAATTATTGACTACACTTGTACAAGAATGGCTAATAAAATATGGATAAACTATTTTGAGAGCTTAAGTGAAATTGGAAGGTGCCAATTGTTTGTTGAAATGATTAAAATATTAATTTTAGAGACACTACAAAGATCGTTGACTTAAGATCATCCAATACTAATGGTGAAATAACTATTGTAAGAAATCTAATTAGTGTGTAATAATCAATAGGGTCAACCTCACGCACTAAAAATAGTAACATTACTCGATGTGTTCTTACATCAACTATAGTAAGAAACGAAACAAAAAAAATCTCGTTTGATTACCAAAACAAGTAGGTCACTAAAAATTTAAGTAGAAAAATACTATTAAATAACATTGAGAGAGGTGAACAATTGAGGATCCTAATAGTAATTCTCTATGGGAATTCTTGGGTAGACTTCCACACAAAGACAAGGTTGTTGTTGATGTATTAACAACATCACTTAAATTTTTTTGGCAAGATAACGCAAGAGTTTCACCCAATCAAAGAGATGTTAGAAGGAGAATAGGATCTCAAAATTCTAAACGACATCCTAAACAATTTCTGGATATGAATTAAACACAATTTTATAAAATTTTATTCAAAGTTATCCTCAAGTAAGAATTAGTCAAAGGTTTTTTGAAATGGTCAAACCTTTTTATGTTAAGATAAATCATTCATGCACTACATGTTGTTGTAGGATGCATATTGAGTTTTTCATGCATTATGATATTTATCATCATATATGTGTTACTTTGCATAGTAACGATGTTTTGCAGGAATGTAGTATAGAAGTCCCTCCTAAATCATCAAGAGATTTTATTTCAATTGTATTATGTAAAAGAGATGATGGCCATTTTTTTTATAAGAAGTCTTGTTTGAAAGGATCATGTGTTACTTGTGATTTGAAATATTTACAAAAATGTGTACATTTAGAAAGTACACATGAAATTGGAAAAAAACTAGTTACTTTTAGAAAATACAAGTCAGTGACATATGGGGTTAAAGATGGAAAAGATTTGAAGAGATGTGAGTTAGTGAATACAAATATTTCTATAGCTAAATTTATGAGGATTTTTCAAGAGAAAATAGTTTATGAGTATGCAATGCATACACATAGAGCTCAATGGTTGGATGATTAATGCTAGTTATGTAAGGATACATTTCCTCTTGGTACCATTATTTCTATTGTAGAATTTTTTGAGAATTATACATTACAACCACAATATTAAGTGCAATCTCAGTATTACAACTCTATTCAGGCTACTATTTTTGTACACATATCATTCATGCATGCACATGATAGCACAAAGAAAGAAATATATTAAGAGAGTGTCACTTCTACATCAATGATGATCACAATCATTCCACAGAGTTTGTGCAAGGGTACTTTGAAATTTTTAATGATAATGTAAGGGAAAGAAATATCAGATACAATCAACACATCATATGGCCAGATAACTGTGTCACAATTCAAGAATTCAAGGATGTTTTATTGGTTGAATAAGATGCATGTGACAAGTGGTGTTCAATATTTTTGTAATTTTACTTAGATTGGAAATGGAAAGGGAGAGCATGATGGTGTTGTCCAGCACATGTGAAGAGCCCTAGCTAGAGAAGAGTTAAAGTACCAAGGCAGTACTAAGTTGATTGATGCAACAACAATTATGCAATGGTGTAACTCCACAAGGGACTAGGTAATCAAGGTAACTCTATGGCTTCTACAGATTTTTGGTTGGTAAATGAATCTAATATTGCAAAATACTAAGATTGTTGCACAGTTACGGGATCGAGTGAGTTGCACTCGTTTAGAAGTTCAAATGCAAGTTCATTGATTACTTATATGAGAGAGATTGCATGTTTTTATTATTCATGTATAGATTTTGTATGGGAAGACTATGATTCAAAAGAGTGGGTTGATGAATGGTCTTGTAAACCTTCAGTTCTCATTGATACATATCAAGTTCCACAAGCACTACAATTGAACCAAATGGAAGTATCAATGGACTTTGACCATGTATCTGACCTAGCACAACCAGGTATTATGATTTATTAATTAGGTGAAATCAAGTATTTAACTCATTTTATTACATTTTATATGTTTTCAGAATTAATTTATTCATTCAATAAAATGCAAGTCATGTGTATGTAGTTATTGCAGATGAGAATAATGAAGAAGGAATGGGTTATTTTTTGTGTCATTGTATAGAGGGGAAAAAATTGACTACCACAATCACTGATGGAGAGGGTATTGAGTATCCAATAGGGTTAGTTGTTGTCACAGGAACATGGCTTAGAAGGTACCCTATTAAGAAACCAAATGTTTGGTTGTTCGATGAATTTGACACACATAGCAAATTCTTCAATACTCTAACCTTATTATTGCAATAGATATCCAAATGATTAAAAATCATAGTAGACCACTTAATAATAATTTATGGAAAGTTCACGAAGTTGAACATGAGACAATACTTGACAATATAAGGGTTAGAGTTGATCCACAAGGTTCAATAGATTGAATTTGAGCCAATTGCAGGTATTTAGTGTGTTGGAGAATTAGATCAAATTGTTTCTACGAAAGGGTAGAATAATTCTAAAAAAAATTGCATTTATCATTGGTTGATTGACATATCATCTATTGATTGTACCAGTTGTTGGAAATGATTTTTTTTTGTAAATATCATCATTGACTTTTATCTATGTACAACTAAAATTCTATATATATAAATGGCCAAGATTCTACTAAATGTTGGAAATGCAATTTTTTTTGTAAATATTTTCAGTTGATTTCTATCTATGTACAACTAAAATTTTGTACATATAAACGGCCAAGATTCTACCAAATATTGGAAACTTGATTTTTTTTATAAATATTGTCAGTTGATTTGTATCCATGTACAACTGAAATTTTGTATATATAAACTTCCATGATTCTACCAATTGATTGTAAATGTGTTTGCTCTTGAATGCTCTTGTAATCACTCTTGATCATAATATTTGCTATAGGAATTCTTGCATAAAACTTCTAGGTGAAACTAGGTGAAATGACCTTGTATTTATACTTGTTTATGCCAAATTTCTTGAAATTACAACACTACAAGCTGACATCCAATCTAGGATAATAAAATCCTACCAAGAATTTGATTTAAAATAGGTCCAAGTTAAAGCGGGACTCATACCCCATTTGGGGCATATGAGTCCCAATGGCTAAAACATGGGACACATATTTATAAGAGTGTCTTGTTCAATGTGCAATTTGAAATCAGGTCCCAAGACCTAGGTGGGACCCATATGCCCAAGTTGGTGTATGAGTACCAGATCCCTAGATCTAGAACACATAACCAAAAACATTGAATTATGATATGTCATTTGTTAAA
>VDFB02075321.1:326160741-326171129 GCA_007258455.2 Sequoia sempervirens | reverse complement strand
AGATTGATAGCCTGTATGACTTTGGGATTCAATTTCCTTGAGGGGTGATAAAAAGAATATCCACCCTTGATCCATGTTGGGTGAACGATCCATCAAAGTACATTTTCCATTGATCGATTAGGTTGACAAGGAACATTGCTTCATCAGGAAATTTAGATATCAATGGATTCTCTGCATAGATGGATGCCTCTGCTTGTTGGTCTCTGATCACTTGTCCTTTGATTACCTTGTGATCCACATAATCTATGTAGAATTTAGCTAATATCAATACTTGGTTAGATATTCACCCAGGTGAGAGTTGCTTTTGGATAATAGGTATTTCAATGGGTGCGATCTTTACAATAAGCTTGATTTTGATGCGATAGCATGTAATGTCTAAATTTTGTGAACCAAAACAACTACTAAGCATGCTTTCTCAATGGATGAATAGTTCATTTCATAGCTTACCAAGGTCTTGTTGATGTAATAGATGGATCTTTCTTTTTTTTCTTCATCATGTTGTGCTAGAAGAGCACCTAGTGTTATTGATGTTGTTGAGATATACAGGATCAATGGTTTGTTCAATATCAGTGGCATGAGCACTAGTGTCAACAGGTAATCCTTGATATACTAGAAAGCTTTACCACACTTCTCATCCCACTTTTAAGTTATTCCTTTATGGAGAAGATGTGAAAAAGGGTGGATTTTATCTAATAGCTATGCTATGAACCTTCTAATGGACTGCAATCTTCCTTGTAACCCTCTCAGTTGCTTTAATGTTTGTGGTGGTTCCATGTATAGGATGGATTTTACCTTCATTGGATCAATCTCATCCCTCTCTGTGATAAAATGTAGTCAAGAAGCTTCCCTGATGTAACCCCAAAGACACACTTTTTTGGATTTAGTCATACCTTTTACTCTTCAAGCCTTTCGAAGATGGATCCTAACACTTCTATGTGATCACTCATTTTCTTTTATTTTTCCAAAATATCATCCACATAATCTTTAACTAGTTTGTGGATCATGTCATGAAAGATGAGGGTCATTTCTCTTTGATAGTTTTCTCTTGCATTCTTTAGCCCAAACGACATCATGTTCCAACAATGTGTTCCCCCATGGATAAGTGAATGTAGTTTTGTGTCAATCCTCCTTGGAAATCATAATTTGATTATAGCCTAAAAAACCATCCATGAGTGATATCATTTCATGTCTTGTTGTTAAATCCACAATGAGGTCGATGTTAGGAAGAGGGAAATCATTCTTCGAGCATACCTTGTTTAAGTCTCTAAAATTTGTGCATATTCGAATGCCCCCAGTGGGTTTAGAGACTGGTACCAGGTTGGAAGCCCACTCAGGATAATCAATAGGTCAGATGAATCCAACTTCAAGATGCTTTTGTAACTCAAGTTTCACCAAAAGTGCTATCTGAGGGTGCATCTTAATTTTTTTTTAACTAGTTTAGCTTTAGGATAGACTACTAAATGATGCAAAAATACTTCTAGATCAAGCCCTGGCATATCTATGTATGAATATGTAAACTTATATCTTCACTCTTTCTAGAACGCTACTAGGTTCTTCTATTCTTCATCCAACAAGGATTCAACATAGAAATTCATGATCTTTGGTGCCTCTTATGTTCCCACATTGACTAGGGTTTCCTTTTCTACTAGCACTGCTGACTTCTCTAGATGCATTGCACTAAGGGGGGGATTGAATCATTCATCCTTGGGCACCTCAGAGAGGTTTTCACCCTTAGGTATGTCCTTTATTTTTACTATTTTAGGATCAGAAAGTGCCACAATGTGGTTTTCATTCAAATATCTACATGTTAGGTTTAAGTTCTTCATTTTGCGATTGAAGGATTCAATCATTTCCCTATAGTACACCCTTGTGTCTACTTCTATGTCAAAACTAAATTTGTGATCTGCCCATGGTAAGTTATCATGGAGTCCAATGAATTCTAAGATCACTTCATTGTTTTTGAATAAATCAAGAATCAATGGTCCTCGTTGGTCTAGATCAATGAGTTGTGGGTATACCAGGTGTATTTCAATTGATTGATTGCTTGGGGTGAAGGATGTTGTGGATATCATGAAAAGAGAGTTACTCTGAAATAGGTCAGAAACATCAAGGTGGAAGTCATCTAGGGTAGTATCACATGATATCAGTAACCAAGAGGAAGCCTCAAGTCGTTTAGCAGAAATACCTTTGTTGATAAGGGTAACCTTGCTAGTAATACATCCTAAGCTAAGATTCTTTGGGCATTTCTTAGGAGTGACAGGTTCTAGTAAACCATTTTCATTTTGTCCTAGTTTCTCATTCGTGTTGTAGCCCCAACTTTTCATTAGTTGCAAACCTTTGTTATCATCTTCCATAGGAAGAACAGGGACAGGTCGTTCATCCTAATAGAGGAGTTTATAGACATCCTCGTCATTGATATCTTCCTTATTCAAATCCCCCCACTTGGTGAAGGTGGTAGCTTCCATCTTGATTGTTTTGGGTGCTTTATTGCTAGATGTGGGTTTCCCATGTGACTTTGGAGAGAGAAGTAGCTCCCCTAACACAAACGTGTCCTTCATTAGTTTATAGTTTCCACAACCATCATCCTGGATCACTACTTTGATATCGAGAATGTTCTACATAATAGGTGTTTTCTTTTTTGAGGTCGATGCAAGGGATTATAGGTCAAAAAATGAGGAAGATGGTTTAGGCCCTTCATCATTTCTAGGGATCTGGGGTATCTTGTAAAACTTGGCCTCGAGGTTCTTACAGTAATAAAAAGGCTTAGGATCTCCATGGATGGTAACTTCTCTACCCTAAAAAGGAAACTTTACACATTGATGATAGGTCGAAGCTACAACTTTCAGGGCATGGTTCCAAGGTCAGCCAAGAAGGATGTTGTAGGGGAGATCAAGATCTAACACTTGGAATGTAGTCTCCACAATGATGTGTCCTACCTAGATGGGTAATGTAATTATCCCTTGTGATACCCACTCTTGATCATCATACACTCTGATAGTGGCACTCTTTGCTTTCTCAATAGCATCTTCTGAATAGCCCAAGTTTTTGATCAACTGAAGGGTACACATGTTCAAACCAACACCTCCATCTACTAAGACTCTTTTAACTTTGTCCTTATTAATGATGAATTCAAGGTGCAAAGCATGATTATGAGATGGCTATGACAGTGTTTCTTGTTCTAAGAAGGTGAGAAGATGATTAGTGATATGCCCTACCATACCCTGAAACTGCTTCATATCAATATCCTTAGGGGCGGATGATGAAGATAAAATGTTCTCTAGGATTTCTATATGTGCAGGAGATAGCCTAAATAGCTCCAAGATTGATATCTGTGTGGGGTCTTCTTAAGATGATCTAGGAGATTGTACTTGCTAGGATTAGATGTAGGAAAAGTAAGTTGTGCCCTAGATTGAGATGGAACTCCTTGGATAGTGACTTTTCCATGTTGTGTGGTGACTCCACACTCCACACTAGGCCCTTTGATGGTAATGACGGTGATGATACTATCACAGGAAGTGGCCACATTGGAATAGGTATGTTGCACGTTCGTGTAATCCTTAGCTTTTCCATTGTTGTTTCCTTTGCTATAATTGGGCATAGGGTTCTTGTATATCTTAAGATCCTAGTTGTTGGCTGGTGCCTCAACAAATATGGCTTCACTCTCTATAAGATCTTGGATAATATTTTTGAGCCTCATGCAATTCATTGTTTTGTGTCCCTCAATTTTTTGAAAGTCACAAAGATTGTTCTCGTTATACCAGGGTGGTTTATCCTGCGGTTCTTGGTAGTTTTCAAAACTGGGAAGCTTTATTAGGTTTGACTACCAATTTATTCATGACAGTCTCAATGGGTTTTGAAAGTTTTGTGTACTTGCATTTTGGATAGTTGTTTTTGTTAAGTGTTCACCATTGTTGCATGTTGGTGTTGCTGACGTGATTGTTTTGTGTGGGTGTTGTTTGTTGCATAGTTGATTAAACATTAGCTATCTTATTGTTGTTCAACCTAGGAGCACTTAGGACCACCCATCATTCATTATGTGTTTTTTCTTAGCCTAGATGCGAGGCTTGTCATTTGGACTGGTTGATGGGTGGTTGTCTTCATAAGCTTGAGTATTTCCTTATGAGATTAGAGCTCTCTTGATGTTAATGGGTCTGGGGACAAGCTCGTCATAAGATGTGATGTACTACATTTTCAAGTGGAAAAATAGATCTAGATCTAGATTTGCTATTATAATCCTAACTTTTTTCTCATCTAGAATGGCCACTTTCTCTTACTATTTCTTTGTATCCATCATTGCAAGAAATTGATGAAAAATTCTCCTTTGTTTTATTTGAGAGTGTACAACTCTTCTAAGTTCACGTCCATGTCAAAATTAAAGGAGAAGTGATTTATAAATTTTTCAATTATTTTTTGGAATGTTTTGATACCTAGAGGCAATTGAGAAAATTAATCCATGGTAGGACCTATTAAAATTCGTGGGAAGAGGCACATCAAATAGGACTCATTATAGGCAGCCTCCATACACATGACATTGAACTCTTTGACATGGTCCAAAGGACTTCCACTCCCTTTGTATTTGTCGAAGTTGGGGATTTCAAAACTGGTAGGGAATGGTACCATTGCGATGTTTTGATTGAATGGATATGGACATAAGTTCTATTTATGTGGATTCTTCATCTTTTCCATCCAAAGATCCTACATTTCTTGTGACAACACCTTAAGTTGTGATGCTAGATCATCTTGTGGGTTTGGTGGAGGAACATACCTGGCATATTGTGAACCATGATCCTAATACCTGCAAAACACAACAAACAAACACATTAGAAGATTGAAATGCAAGTTAGAAACATGATTCCTCAAGAAATCCATTTATCAATGCTCTAAATAGGAAAATGAAAGCAATACAATGAGAAATCAACAAAAGAGATTAAATCCTATGAAAGCAATGTAAATTCTTGATCTCTTGAGGGAGTTGGTGCCAATTTGATGTGAAAATTGGCCCTTTCCCAACTCCAATGCTAGCTTTGATGATTTGATGAAGATTGTGATCCACTTTGATGAAGATTGATGAATGCTCCAAGCTAAAATCTGCAAAAAACCTAGCTATGATTCAATGAGATGGATGAGAATTGCTAAGTATTTTAGCATGGTAACTTTGCTTGAGATGTGGATGATGAAATAAGGATATAAGCTCTTTATTTATAGATTGATAAGTTGAAGAGATGTCCAAATTTGATCAATGTGGGACAAAGATTCAACCAATGATATAATGCCACTTGTCAACATGTGAGAGGATGAAGGTTGAGCAAGTTTTGATCCATGTGCAAGTTTGAAATTTGAATTTGATGAGATGACATGTTTAGGGGGGATGAAAAATGAGTTAAATGCCAAGTGGGAGACATGTAAGAGACAATGTAAGAGCTTTAAATGCTTTGTTGGATGGACAAGTCCTTTTGGGGGGAGATTTCAAATTTGAGGAATATTCCCACTTAGATGCCTTTTTTGAATGAAAATAGGGAATTATTAAATCAAATAAATGATTTAATTGTGCAAGTTGCAAAATCTAGAGGATTTGAATGATTAGGATTAAATTAATCAGGATTTGATTAATTTAAGGGGATATTTAGCTGATTTGACAATTTGATTTAGATTTATGGATTTATTTAAATCAGATAAGAGAGGAATATGATAATAGGCTAATTAAATAAAGATTTTGATTTATTTAATTAAAGGGGATGGTGTTAGATTAAATCAAATAAAGTTTTAATTTATTTAATTTAATAGATAGACTTTAGAGATTTAATCAAATAAATTGATTATTTAATTAAATAGGGATAATTAGATCAGATGAATTGATTTAATTAACAAGGGAATGTGACTTAATTAGACAAAATAATTTATTTAATTAAGAGACAAATATTGATGAATTTAATCAAATAAGGGAATTTGATTAAACAGTTAGACCGAGGGATGATTTAGGAAGAAATGATATTAGTAGATTAGAGTGTGATATCAATCTGTATATTTTCAATGTCACACACATATTATGGGATGGCCGGTGGGTTGTATGGGAGATTACATTATGATAAGGTCTTGTGTGGTGTGTATGGTGGTATGGGATTTTGTGAAGGTGTTTGAGGGGTGTACGTGTAATTTCTAACACATTTAGATTCTTTCTGGATGCGATTGAGGGATTATAGTAGGAACCTTGTTGTTGTTGTTGGGCATCTTACTTGTTGAGCTAGTAAGGCTTGTTGTTGTTATTGGGTTTTTTGTTGCTCTTGGGCTACTAAGACTACTTACTATTGTTATGTTGCTAGAGCTTGTTGTTGTTGTTGTTGTTTTTGTGCTACTAGGGCTTCTTGTTGTGTGGCTAAGGCTACTTGTTGTGCAGCTAAGGCTTCTTTTTCTTGTTGTTGTTTTTGTGCTACTAGGGCTTCTCGTTGTGTTGCTAAGGTTGCTTGCTATTGTTGTTGTTGTTGGATGACTTGTTGATAAGCCTATTGTGCTTATTTTAAAACTAAGGCATGTGCTTGCAATGTAGGATTAGTCGGTTGTTGGGAAATTTGTGATGGATTATGGGTGTTGATGTTTTGCACAGGTTGTGGGTTGTTGATGAGAGGTTGGGGGTTCCCTTTGTTTAACATTCCTTGTGAGATGGTGGATTGGGATGGAGGAATGTCAGTGTGAGGTCCCATTTTATTTTTCCTGGTGAGAGGGACCATGGGGAAATATGATGATGCCATTATATATTGTGATGGTAATGAAATACTAAAACCTTGAGTCCATTGATTGAAAAGGTTCCTTTGTCCAATGTCTTGGGGATTTCCTTGCAATAGGGATGTGGACAAGGTATTACCTTGGTTGATAGCGTTAGTGATCAAGGGATTTCTTTGATTCAAATTGATGATGGATGGGATGAATGTATTTTGTGAAACCAAGTGTGGAGATGAGCCAATGGGGTGGTTGGATAAATATGTCCCTATTTTTATTAAGGGTTGACTTTGTGTAAGGGTATTTACATGCCCTTGTGGGTCTATTTGAGACATTTGGTCCACACTTGTGGTACTTGTGGGAATGGATGAAGATGGGTGACCTCAATATGTTGAGGTTGTTGTGGAGTAATGGAGTTTAATTGGTTTATATGGATGTTGGGGATCCTTGAGAATGGGAAGAGCACCGAATGTAGGTATCCAAGTGGTGGTTTGAGAAGGATTGGTACTTAGGGTACCCACAAGCTTGTTACTTTGAAAAGAAAGAGTGTGACCAAAGTCCTTGGAAAGAACAGTTGCTATACTAGGTGTGGATGTTTGATTTAGCTCTAGAAATGGAGTTGTTTGCAAGGCCTATGAAGTCAAGCCTTGTGCCAATGATTGTGCAAAAAAATATGTAGAAATTGGAGCAACATTTTCTAAGGCTTGATGTTCCATGATTTTCTCCCTAGTGGGTTCAAACGGGTTATTCATGATATAATGAATCTCATATGGTCCTAATGGAGACAAGGGTTGTTGTGATGGGGTAACTTGACTTCTTAGGTAAAATTCTTGAGGATTTGGATCACTTGAGGTGAATGTGACTTTAGTTTTCTCCATGATTCTCTTGTGTTGTGATCTTGTCTTTACCAAAAAATTTGGGTCACCTATGGGCGAGTTATGTTGAGATTTGTAATGTTTGAACTCTCTAGTTGACTCAAATCTAGGTAAAAGGGACACTCTAAGTGTTTTAGAGTAGTGATGATAATGGGAGATGAAAAGGTGGATGATGTCGGAAGTGATCTTTGCAATAAATTTGGGACAACACTTTTGACTTAAGATTTTGATGTTTGATGTTTGGATAAAGGATGTTTATGAAGTTTGAAATATTTAAGGTAGAATTGTGACCTTCAAGATAAAAAATTTCAAAGATGATAAATAACTTAACAAAATGCATGGAAAATGAATCATTTATCATACAAAAGTAGCTAAGTTAGGATTTAGGTTGATAGATGTTTAAGTCAAAAAGTGTTGGTGTATTCAATTTTTTTGCAAAGTTTGGCAAAGTGAAGGATGGAATTTGATGAAGGGGTGGATGAAATTTTTGACCCAATGTTGACCTAGAGTTAAACTTTGTTTTATAAGACCAAGGTAGTGAGAAACATGCTATACCTCTAAATTTTTCAAATCCTAAAGACCCAATGATTTAAAGGAGTTCAAGATCATGAAAAAGACCAATGTTTTGAATTTTAAAGAAGGCATACAACTTTGGATTATTCCTTGAACAACATATATAAAATTTCCTTGTCAATATAGTTTGATTTTGGTAGATTACCACAAGGTTTCATTTGATAGATTTTGGACTATGATGCCTAAGTTTGAAGTGACGACATGTAGACCTTCTCTTGCGGATTTTGATTTTGTAGGATATCATCTAAGATAAGCCTTAAAAAACACTAATGTTTGAATTTAAATGAGAGGTTCATATTGAGAATACATGTTTGGATTATTCAACGAGATAAATTTATAAAACCTTGTTACCAACTTGTTCTTTTTGCGGTACTATCTCAGGATATATCTTCTAATGTACTTTGAACTATGATGTCTAAGTTTGAAATAGCGGGATGTAGACCTTATCTTGGGGATTTTGATTTTGTGTGAGATCATTTAGTGAAGTATAAGACCACAAAAAAGGAGGATATTTATTAGCACACAGGTGGTGGTAACAGGGGCTACCCAACCTCAATATTAGTTTATTCCTCTTCTTTGTTAGAGTAAAGGTTTTTAACTTAATTATGTCAATTAAGTTACCTTTATTCCTCTCTTAAGATTTCACTTTAGTTTGCATATTGTGACATTTAATAATTATATTAATTATTAAATTTCTACCTATTAGGGTTTCTTTAGGGTTGCACAATCTCCTTTTATAAGGATTGATCATTTTATTTTTCCTCTCTCTGATTAATACATTTTTAGCTTTCAGAGCACCTTTGCCTTTTGTCTCGAATGTCTTCTTTCTGTGACAGGTTATTTGCATGTAGGTGATCTTCGAGGTCTGTGAAGTTGGCTTTCACAACTTCAACATGGTATCAGAGCTCCAGATCTGTGGTTTCCTGTTCTTTTTTTGAAGAAATAAGCTTACAGAGTTTTCTTTTGTGCAAGGGTTTCATTCCAATTTTTTTTTGCCAGATCATAGGGGTTTTCCATCATTTTTTGAGAAATTTTGACCTTGATCTCTCAAACAGTGCATGTTAGTGAAAAACGGACCTCATTAGTGCACTCAGAAGGCCCAAAAACCCCTATTTTCATATAAAATATGATAGGGTTTGCTGAAAATTGATTTTTTAGTATTTTTGGGAAATCTCAAAATAGTTGCCAAAAAAATCCGTACGATTGTATAGATCCGTATGGACGCATCGATTTTTGTGCCATATTTTTTGGTGTCTGCATCAATTTTGAGCTGCCTCGATTTTCATGCCATTTTGCATCGATTTTTGTGCCCTTTTGTATTTTATTTTTGTGCTACCTCAATTTTCGTGCCATGAAGGTACAGCTGAATATTTTATTAATTTTTTAATCTTTAAATTAATAAAATGTTTGGTTTAAAGCCTAAATGAGCATATTTAGTAAAATGTCATATCTTGAGCATATGGTCTCCATTTTTTGAAAATGAGATACCATTGGAAAGCTGATTCTGACGCCAATCTGATGGAGTAGGTGTGGTTTCTGGATTTTTCCGTTTTGATGTTTTTTTCTCAGTCAAAGTCAGAACATGTTTTTTGCATTCCCGGGGGTGTAACTTTTGCATACGGACTTCGTCTTTTGCAAATGAATAGGCGTTGGAAAGTTGGGTCTGTGCTCTTTCTAAATATGTCATCTATTTTTCTAGAATCTGCCCCAGATACATTTTATTCAGTATTTTGTGTTTTCACAATTCTGTCAATTACTTGGACGTTTTGGCACCTGGAAAGGATCTGTTTGCATGAGATGGTATATTTTGATCTACTTTATATGTACTGAGGTCATTAGTCTCTGATTTTTTCATTTGAGTGAGTATCATGGGTTTTTCTATTCATCCTTTTGTGATCAACTTGGATAAGGATAATTATGAGCCATGGGCAAAGGGCATACTTACACATTGTAGGTGGCTTAATATTTTGCCTCATTTGTATGGACTCATACCTAAACCAGACACATCAAGGAGTTTATTGGCATGGGTTATTATTTGAGATCATATTGTAGGGGTTATTGGTTGTAGTGTTGATTTTGACACTTTGTGTGCTTTATCTGACATTCGTTGTCCTCGCACACTTTGGCACCATCTTTGGGAGATTTTTGGAGATTCTAATATCTCTCCATTCCCAGAGGATCCCACTACATATTTTCTCATCCCTCTTGCAGATATAGATTTCATAC